>JAOTOL010001551.1:637500-1017500 GCA_034440575.1 Imbricaverruca yamaguchii | reverse complement strand
GTCAGTGACTCAGGCGCTCCGGGACTGTCTGTCGATGATCTAAGAAAGCCTAGCAGGCAATGGCGGGACGAAGACCCCCGCGTGTATATCTGAATAGCACTCCAAATTAAGTATAATCCTTTGCCACCGTGTGGCGAAGGATGTACTGCAAAAAAGTGCCGCGGCAGCTCAGACGGTAGGGGGTTTGACTCTTGGTCGTAAGATTGTGGGTTCGAATTCCACAAGCGGGGGGGGGGGGGAGATTACCGAGTCCATCCGCGACCAACCGGCGTGAGAGGTTGGCGACGCTACATGACCCAGCAGCCGGATGCCTCGTAAAAGAACCCAAGTACCTACTGCAAAAAGCTATAGCACAAAGCGACATGTCGAGAAGGCTTCATCGGTGCAATGGTGCAGGGTGGCATTTCGAGCCTTTCTGATGGTTCCCAGACAATGACAAAATAATTGCCGGCAAAATACATTAGCTGTTAAGCATGCATATCTTCAAATACGAATGCAAATATGGGGCGCAAAAAGATCATGCAGAAAGCCTTAGCGGAATAATAATAATCCACTCTCTTGCATTTTGGTTATTTCATTTCATGGACAACTGGCTTTATTTTTGGTTACTTCACTGCATGAATAACCATTCTTGCTTTCTTTCCACTTCCCGGCCTTCTTGAATGTTAATTTCCTAGCTAGTGCGTCGTGCTATTAGTATATTTCGTTAGCTCACGGTCTTAGTAGCTTTGCGTAGCTTAGCTACCGTCTAATTACGGTCAGTTCTGGAACGCCTGAGACGTTACCACCTTGACTACCTGTCTCGCGAGAACTCCAAGACGACCTTCGTACGAGCGCACGGCGGCGAACCCTGGTCAGCGCACCAGCGGTGGTGGTGCGACCCGACCTGGCCCACCACCCAACGTTCCGCGCCCGCCAGAAGCGCAACACGCCGAGGATGCACTGGTGTGGAAGGGCACTCCTGTCTACCTATTAATGGATGTTGTGTGATTTTCGCTACCTGGACACTGTTAGTCAGTTATTAGGGCTCTAGGGCGCATCGACTGCATTGGTCATGTGGCGCCCATAACAAAGGGGACGAGTAGTCTTGGGGTAAGTTGCCCGCCTCACAGTCGAAAGGTTGTGGGTTCGAGTCTCACCTATCGCTTCTCTTCGCCCACGACCAATCGGCGTGAGAGATTGTCGACGCTGTATGACACGACGGTCGATGTGTCGCAAAACCAGCAGCCGACCTAACCAGCCAGCCCACGACAAACCCCCGTGTCACAAAGCGCGCGCAACACCCAATAGTAGCGCACGCCGCCGCGCGCAGCGGCGGTCCATTACCGGCGGTCGGCCAGCCGGCCAGCGCTGCGGCTCCCCAGCCGCGCGCCAGCAGGTGGTGGTGACGCTGGCGCCGATGGACGGCCGCCGAGCCCATCAAGACGTCCCCTTCCCCCACCCGTCGGCTGCCGATACTATCTCCCGCCGACGCCGTGATGACGTAACGGCGGCGCTTCCGACCGGCAGCAACGCGCGGGGCCACAGTCGCCGGCGGCCGGCCGGGCCGACGGCTATCGCCACAATCGACGCCTGATGGCTTTATTTCCGCTCGAGGAAGCGCGCCGGAAACTGCACGCAGCCCCGCGGGACGGTCCACCGCCACACAGCGGGCACAATGCCAGCGGCCTTAGGGGCTCTATCCGAATAGAGGCACGCAGCAGTGGTCACAGACTGCGATATGCATACAGACGCAATCAATTACCGCTAATAGCCAGGATGTCCATGGATTTGTGTGGTGTACATTATCCAACAGCGTAGAGATGATAGCGGAGATAACGGGGGTGTCCTTGTCAGCCGGGGTCAGCCGGGGTCAGTCGGCTGACCCTGGCTGAGAAGGACATCAGTCGGGCCGCCGCGGCTGCCCGTGTTTGTAGCTCATGTGTTTGTTTCAGCACGCTCGCTGTACAGCCGCTGCGGACAGAGGCGTGGTCAGGACGCATGCCTTGTCCCGAGTCGGGTTGTGCTGACTGGTGCCCACAATAAGGTCCGACAACAGGCTTGCTATTCCGACGGCGACCGCGACGTGTTCCGTGCACATGGTCAAACCAGCTCTGGTTCTCGTGACCCTCATCCAGACCCGCCGCTCCTGAGCGCCTGTGAACGCCACTGACCGCCGCAGCCGGCGGGGTTATGTGCACCTAATGGCAGGCGGCGGCAGCGCGCCGCCGCGCCCATCCGTCACGGCCGCGTCACGGCGCGCGTCACCGACACGACGTTATGGACGGCTAGTGGCGGGCTGCGGCGAAACAGTGTGGTCAATACGGGACACATGGGTGTGAAACAACGCGCAGTGGCCGCGCCGCCGTGGCCCGTCCGCCGCCGCCAACTGGTTCTCACAGGGCCACCGGGCGTGGGAACTGGTGATGCAAACCGCCGGCCGTTGCCGGTACCCGACGCGGCTGTTAGGCCCGGTCCGTGCATGCATGTCTTCTACCTCCCGGCCCCCGCCGATGGCTCTGCCAGCTACGGTGCTGCGTGCGGTTCAGGTTGTGCTAAACTCGTCGGCATGCAAGCATACTGGAGTTTAATGGCGCATCCACTGCGTCTGTCATGCAGCTCATACAAATATACATAACATAACGTATATGCATAATATGCATAACATGCAAAACATGCATAGCATATATAACATGCATAACATAACTCCCCGATGAGCGCATGCCAAGCGCACGGCGGGCAAGACAGACAAGGCTCGCGCTGATGTTATCTAAATGACTGACTGGCATGACTTGACCACCTTCTTGGCTGGGCAGTGAACCACACAGAGGCACGCACCCCATCAGTTGGGTGTTGGGTGACAACACCCATCAGCACAAGGCGCGCCAGCTGACTGGTGGTGTCACGGCGACGACCTGCCCAACCAGCGCCCGCGGGCGGTGGCGATTAGGTAGCCTCGACACAGCCAGCGGCACATCTGAGCGAGGGCGTGCGTCACGGCACCGCCCGACTCGCAGCGGCGCGGCGGTGCCCGTCCGGCCGAGTTATGAACAACTAATGGCGCCATACCCGGCGGGGACGTTGACACCAGGTGACACCAGCCGCCCGGCGGCGTCACGAACACCGCGGTGACGTCACGAACGCCACCGTGACGGCGCGAGCCGCACGGAGGGCGACGTGCCGAACTCGACGAACAACGCGCATTTCCTTGTCTCCTCGACGAACAACGCGCATTTCCCCGGCGATGGCCGAACCGGTGGTCCCCGACCACCGGAAACCGCGGGTCACCGAAACCTCTTCCAACCGGCACCGACCGGAAGCGGCAGCATGCCGCAGCAAATAACGTGCAACAGACACTCGCTCCATTGCACGCGCTGCGCCAAACAAGCAGTTCTGAGGGGGTGCCTGGAAATCATTGCCACTCTCCCCTGGTTTGGAACCCTACTAAGTAATTAATGTCAATCTGTAATTTTGCCTACGCGGTCTGAAAATTTTCGGATGAAAATGTCATACCCACCCTGGTTTGATGAGAGATTCGGCCTTACTAGAAACGGTGCACCCCCCCCCTCTGCAATCCGATCAGCGGTAAAATATCACCACACCCCGCAGACTACAGACATGAACAGCAGACAGATGATATTGCAGAAGACGTCGACAGCATCAACACCTGACAGATCAGATCGCATATCACGTCCTGCTCTGCCCTGCTCTGGTGGGCGGGACCAGGCGGCATTCGCCTGGCATCTGCCCAAACGGCATACCGTCGCCATCTGCCCAAACGGCATACAGTCGCCATCTGCCCAAACGGCATACCGTCGCCATCTGTCCAAACGGCATACGGTCGCCATCCATTCAAACAGCATGCATTCAGCATCTACCGAATTCACCGGAGCCTCTTGGCCACTTACTTTCCTTGGTTCTTGGTTTTAGTCCTTGGCCATCGCACAGTCGTACAGTGATTCAACAGCACGAGTGTATCATTCTTCAGGGAAAGGTCACGGGTAGGTCACGGGGAGGTCACTGACAGGGCCACTGGGCGCATTACTGTTGAGCACGTGATAGCAAAAACAAGCGGAAGCAAACGAACAGCAAACACACATCTGAGTGTTGTGATGACTCATGAGGCTCGAAGGCACCGTAGTCCCGAGAGCAAAGAGCCAGATAAGAACAACCATAAACCGTGGGCCAATGGTCGGTACTGAAGTACCAAGTAGTCAAGTAACCTATTGGCCTTTGTGATCTCTACCTTCTCTGCGACGTTCACCTCTAATTAGAGGTGGATGGGATGATATTTATGCTAGCATGTGGGTGGGTTGGTAGTATGCTGATAAATAGCTTCTTTTATAATATAGGCATAGTATTTGGCTAGGCTGTTGAACATATTTTTGTCCAGGCTGATAGTATCCTTCCTTTACAAGCGCAACCTCTGATTGGGCCACTGCGGCTTTTATTATGTCCGGACACTTCATGACTTGATAACTCACCACTGCGGCAGAACGGTCAGCTCGTGCATCTGTTTCGAGCGTGGAAGGCTTCGGTTCAAGTCTGACCCCGGGCAGATTTTTTATCGGCCGGCTCCTGCTCAGGTGATGGCAGCCACTTGGGATTGCTCGCCGTGTCATGCGGTCAACTCCAGGGATAAAATAATGGTTTTTCGTTAGGTGTGAAATGTCGAGACGAGCACAGTATGATGTCGAAAGTGCCATGGAATTAGTGTCATTCTACATTTCATTTACATTCATTCATTTACAGTTAATTATGTCATTCAAAAATTGTATTCCTCAGACTCAAATTCGAGCTGATGGTGTAGACTCCGAGGAGTAGGATGTCGATACTTCTTGGAGAAAGATGTTGATTGAGCGTTCAGAAAGTGGTATATTCCACCCTATCTCATGAATAATTTATCACTGGTGAACGCTGACCGGCCAGAGCCCGCCGTGTAATAGTTCACGGACACGATCTGCCTTTAAGCAGATCATCCTCTCGGGGGTACGCCAAGGGGGCACGGCTCAGCAAGGCTTCGCCTCGTGCTACCGGAGCAGTCCTTCGGTCCACCAGTCAGAATAGTCCGCATGAGCTTGCAGTCCCACATGTCCCGTGTCCACTTGGCGTCAACTGTCTTCGACATGCTCCGTGTCCACATGGTGCCACCATGTTCCACACGCCCCGCGTCCACATGGTGTTCACTGTGCCTGGCATGTCCCGTGTCCACATGGTATCAATCATGCCCCACATGTCCCGTGACCACATAGCGCCACCACGTCCCATATATCCCGTGTCCACATGGTGTCAACCATTCCCTCCATGTCCCGTGACCACATGGTGCCTATTGTGTCCCACACGTCCCGTATCCACATGGTATCCACTGCGTCCCACACGTCCCGTGTCCACATGGGGTCCACTGGGTCCCATGTCCCGTGTCCACATTGTGTCCACTGCGTCCCACACGTCCCGTGTCCACACGGTATCCACCATGTCGGAAACCACCGCAGTGCCACCGTGTCCGTCAGGCGTGCTTGAGGCTCGTCGTGGACTCGTCGCCCGGGGGCAGGCCAGTCCCTGGCCGGTGACCCCGCCGCGCCGCCGGCGAAACAGGGCGCCGCCCACCTGCCGAGTCAGGCTGCTGAGCTCGCGCCACACCGCCGCCCGGCCCCGGGCCGGCCCGGTACAACACAGCCAAACACAGCCAAACACAGCACACAGTCAGCAGGCGGCGGACGCCGTCAGCGCCGGCCGTCAGGTCAGCGGGTCAGCGCTGCCCACACCCGGCCCGGCTATAGTGAGCCACAGACACACCCGTCAGGTCAGCGGGTCAGATCATGGACCGCCAGGCCGGCGGGTTAGATCAGCGAGTCAGGTCACAGACAGGCAAGGTCAGGTCAGGTCTGATAAGCGGTTCAGATCACAGACCGGTCACTGCACCCGCCGACGAGGTCTGCTCTGCATTACCCGCTCTGCATTACCTGCTCTGCATTACCCCTCTGCATTACCCCTCTGCATTACCCTTCTGCATTACCTGCTCTGCATTACTGTATTACCTGCTCTGCATTACCCTGCATTACCCATCTGCATTACCCGCTCTGCATTACCCGCTCTGCATTACCTCTCTGCATTACCCACTCTGCATTACCCGCTCTACTCTGCATTACCCACTCTGCATTACCCCTGCATTACCCTCTCTGCATTACCCACTCTGCATTACCCTCTCTGCATTACCTCACTCTGCATTACCCGCTCTGCATTACCTGCTCTGCATTACCTCATCTGCAGTACCCGCTCTGCATTACCCGCTCTGCATTACCCGCTCTGCATTACCCGCTCTGCATTACCCGCTCTGCATTGACAACGCAGTGTTCCGTAGCGACCGTTGCCAAGGAAACAAGGGAAGTGTCGCAAGCGTCCACAACATAAGAGTGGCAAGCCCGTAACACTCGGCTCACGACTGAACACTAATCAGACCAGAAACCGCACAGTTTCGGGATGATTGCCCACCGCGCCAACCAATGCCGGTGCGGGTGAGAGGGTGGTTGGCGAGGCGTGGAATCCTGCATCATAGTTTCCCAATTACGGCCACGATTTCTAAATCGAGGCAGAAAATGCATTGAAGCGCGAAAAGTGCTGGCTTAAACGGTAGAAGAAAAACCGGGTTCGCAAAATGCATACCGTAAAGCAGCCAAACCCAACTTCGCATCAGCCGGGGTAATATTGCGACGGCGATATAAGGCGATATGGTGAAACTTTAAATAAATAAAAAAAGAAACGCTGTTCCCAGTATAAGAGCCGGGGCCACGGGACTATCACCCGGTGCTGCGTCCAATGCCCTCTCCAGTGCCACGCACATGGCTCGATGACCTTCCTGGTTCTGTGGCGGCGACCCCAGTATAACAGCCGGGACCGCGGCGAATGCCATTAAAGTGACAGCGCCCCCCCCCTCCCACCCCCACTCGTGTGTACCGTCCAGAGGCCCGCCGTGGCTGACGTCCGAGCTGACGTCCGACGTCTGCGGCTGACGTCTGACGTCTGCGGCTGACGTCTGACATCTGCGGCTGACGTCCGAGCTGACGTATGACGTATGTGGCTGACGTCCGAGCTTGCGTATGACGTATGTGGCTGACGTCCGAGCTGACGTCTGGCACGTCCGAGCTGACGTCCGAGCTGACGTATGACGTCTGCGGCTGACGTCTGACGTCCGAGCTGACGTATGACGTCTGTGGCTGACGTCCGAGCTGACGTATGACGTCTGTGGCTGACGTCCGAGCTGACGTATGACGTCTGCGGCTGACGTCCGAGCTGACGTATGACGTCTGTGGCTGACGTCTGTGGCTGACGTCTGTGGCTGACGTCTGAGGCTGACGTCTGACGTCTGACGTCTGCGGCTGACGTCTGTGGCTGACGTCTGTGGCTGACGTCCGAGCTGACGTCTGACGTCTGTGGCTGACGTCCGAGCTGACGTAGACGTCTGTGGCTGACGTCTGTGCGTCTGTGGCTGACGTCCGGCTGACGTCAGTGACGTCTGATGACGTCTGAGGCTGACGTCTGACGTCTGTGGCTGCTGACGTCTGTGGCTGACGTCCGAGCTGACGTCTGTGGCGTCCGAGCTGACGTCTGACGTCTGACGTCTGTGGCTGACGTCTGTGGCTGACGTCTGTGGCTGACGTCCGAGCTCGAGTCGGCCCCAGCAGTCGACTTCGACTCGGGAGCGGCCGTCCCGCGGCCGCCGACGCCGGGGGAAAACGAGAAAAACCGGTCGTGTCTATAGCCGGGCGGAGGCAATGCACGCGCTGACCTGGTGAACTGGTGGCCACCCCCTCTGCACAGTCACGCCCCCCTGCACAGTAACGCCCTCTGCACAGTACCGCGCTCTGCACAGTACCGGACGGGCACCCCCTAAACGGTGCCAGCCTCTCCACGGTGCCACCTTCTCAGTGCCACCCCCTACAGAGTACCACCCCCTCACAGAACCACCCAAGTACCACCCCCTGCATAGCACCAGCACCACCTCCAAACCCCCTGCATAGCACCACCCCTGCCCCAGCGCCATCCCCTCCGCAATACTACCCCTCCCTCAGTGCCACCCTCTCCACAGTACCACTCCTCCATCAGTGCCACACCTCAACAGTAACACCCCTTCCCCAGTTCCACCCCCTTGACAGTCCCGTCGCCTGAATAGTATCGCTCCGGTATTCACAGCATCGATCACTCAACTTTCACATCACATCTTCCCTCGACAACGAACATAACGCCGGTCGACCTTCCACCAAAAAAGATATCCCACAACACTGGGCAATTATCCAAAGAAACGACGTGCAATACTGATCATTGCTGACCTTTCCTTCAAGCACAGGCATTGGAAGGCAATTTAAGTTGGGTTTACATCGTGAAACATTTTGTTTGGCTGCATCGTGAAACGTCTTCTTGGGTCTACATCGTGAAACATCTTGTTGGGCTACATCGTGAAACATCATTACAATTCGGGTCTACCTCAGGAAATATTTTTTTGAGCGGGGCATGCGCTTGCCGTATAGTGAACTAAACCTACACAATAGCTGTACAACAGCTACACAATAGACCACTATACAATAGCTGCAATAACTACGGAATAGCTGCACAATAGACTGATGGCTGGTTATCGGCTCGTGGGTTTCGTGGTGTCTGGATCGCCCGTACCCGCATATTTTGCGGCCAGTCCAAACCGCCAGAGGGGGAACTGCTCGCGGTCCTCGTACCTTTGTAATCTTTGTTTTCTATCTTTGTTTGTAATCACTTGACCGATTCGTCGACTTCAACGGCAATCGGTCTTATTGAGAGCTCAAGAGGTTTTATTGAGGGCACACCATTATTTTTTATCCAGATGCTACTGATAAATGTCACCTACAATGCTGCTCAAGGAGGAGTTCTTCTTCGGGATTCCAACGCCATCCCAAATGAAATGTGGGAAATGAAAATGTCGAGAATACTTGAATGTTCACGTCTGATCCCAAGAACGTCCAATTGGTATCGTTGTGGGGACGATTGGTTCTGGCCAAGAAAGGTCAAATTCGAACAAAAGAGCAAGTCGTGATTCGGTTCAGTGTAAAATCAGACAGCCCAAATTGCAGCCAAAACTTATGTTAACTTAGGCCAAGAGGGAAAGAAACTGGCCCTTGCATTTGCTTCTGAGCGTTGTATATTGGGGCATCATTACATTATTTGTTTACGCCTGTGTGTCAATGTGAACATATGGCAGCTAAAATGGTCGTCGTTGTCTGTGTCACGATGCAAAATGTAAACCTAAAGTGAAATTGAATTGCACCCATCGTTTTCCACAAATTTTGCGTTCAACCCTCAGCTGGAAGTGCTAACAGGATTAGTGCATGCACAAGGCCTGTTCTGCAACGCATGGAACAACCATCGATGCAACGACCAGATCACCTAAAATTCCGCCCCGAATTAGGTCTTTTCCGCCTATTAGTGTTCTTCGATTCGGACAGCTGCGCAATAATGCCGTTCATACGTTACATAGGTTCATACGGTACTACCTCAGTTATTTCTCCACACGGCTTCCGCAACTTCCGGTGCTGCATAAAATCACACCACAAAATCTCACCAAGAATGTCCAGTCTGGCGTCAGTCCAGCCTTGTCCAGTCTAGTCTACTCCACTCCACTCCACTCCACTCCACTCCACTCCACTCCAAAATGGGCGCTGTATAACCACTGCAGTTGATGCGCCCTAAACCCCTAATAACTAACCACTCCAGTCCACTCCAGTCCACAGTCTCTCCGTCTCTCCGTCTCCCGTCTCCGTCTCTCCGTCTCTCCGTCTCTCCGTCTCTCCGTCTCTCCGTCTCTCCGTCTCTCCGTCTCTCCGTCTCTCCGTCTCTCCGTCTCTCCGTCTCTCCGTCTCTCCCGTCTCTCCGTCTCTCCGTCTCTCCGTCTCTCGTCTCTCGTCTCTCGTCTCTCGTCTCTCGTCTCTCTCTCTCTCTCTCTCTCTCTCTCTCTCTCTCTCTCTCTCTCTCTCTCTCTCTCTCTCTCCCTCTTCTCTCTCTCTCTCTCTCCCTGGCGCTCACGACGCCTGTGATACAGCCAGTTCTGCAGCCGATGTGCCTCATTTGTATGCGGCGGACGTCAGCTGGCCGAAGTGACATCCCGGGGTTGTGCACAGTCGCCCGGCACGTACTGACCCAGTGCACCGGCCGCCCATGCACTAGGAGAGAGAGAGAGGGGCAGGATGCACCGTACCCCATGTCTGGTGGAATTAGCCAGTAGGCGGTCCCGCCCTCGCGGCGAGATTGGTGCGGCTCCCCGGCTGCCAGTTTCCACGGGATGCACGAATCGCCAGGTTGAGATCGCACAAATCGCAATGAATCTAGAATGAGGTAACTGCAGAATCGCGAGGTTGAGATTGTACAAATCGCAGGTTGGAGATCGCGCGAATCGCAAGGAGCTGGGAATCGTACGAATGGCAGGGTCGAGATTGCACGAATCGCAGGGTGAACATTGCATGAATCGCAGGGTGGAGATTGCAGGAATCGCAGGGTGGAGATGCATAAATCGCACGGTGGAGATTGCAGGAAACGCAGGGTGGAGGTCACACGAATCGCAGTGAGTTGGTTCGTTATTTGGGCTCAGGGGCGCATCGACTGCGTTGGTCATACAGCACCCAGAATCGCAGAGTTGAGAACGCGCGAATGACAGGGTGGATATTGCATCAATTGCAGGGTGGAGTCTCGCAAACTTTTTTGCCGGGACACTCTCCGCATCTCATGTTCGACTGAGCAGCCAAAGCACACTACATCTTCGACGAGCAAAACCCCACCTCATTAGCCATCTAGAGTCCAATCGTACGGCAGCCGCACAGCCGTATTTCTGAGCCGAGTTTTCAGCTGTCCGCGTTTGTCGGTTGTCGGTTTCCGGGCCCGCGGACGGCAATGGCGCCCCCGTGACCAAAGTTAACTGGAATGCGGGGCTCTGCTGCAGAGCCCTGCATAGAAACAGACCGGCGACGCGCTGGAAGCGGCAGAAGCTTTGAAAGCCAAAATGAGAACCTGGTCGGATGGTGAGCTTGGGCTTCGGTGAGAAGTCTGCAAGGTCTTACGGTCAAGTCCCATGGCCAGATGGAGACGTTTCGATGGATTTGGCTAAGACTGAATGCAACTCGGTTGGATTTGTCAAAGACACATCACATCGACCGCTGAGTTAGATAGCGTCGCCAATCTCTCACGCCGATTAGCCGCTAACGAGGAGTAGCGACGGGCGAGACTCGAACTTTCCATTGTGAGATGGGCGACTTACACCTAGACTACTTGTCCCCTGTGTGCAACTCGGTTGGATTTGTCAAAGACTGTGTACAACCCGGACGTGGCAGTTTTCTGAGGCAGTGCCGAACACCGGATTTCACCAGATTCGAGCCGACGTCAGTATACGCCCGGGACGGGCGAACACTGACGTCGGCTGGTTACCATTGGTTACCGACAGTTGTCATTGATTAACGATGTTTACTGATGGTAATAATTGGCTAATGATGGTTATCATTGGCTAATGATGGTTATCATTGGCTAATGATGGTTAGCATTGGCTAATGATGGTTATCTTTGGCTAATGATGGTTATCATTGGCTACTGATGGTTAGCATTGGCTAATGATGGATACGATTGACTACCAGTGGTTATCAGTTGTTACCGATGGCTGCCCACCAATAGCTACCACCGGTCATCAATGTACACCACCAGGCTGTCTGTAGATGAGCTAACCGGTAGAGGTTCAACTGACCCTTCCACAGTACCACCCGCACCAGCGGCGTCGCATTACCTTGTTGGAGTCCTCGAAGCGGATGTGCGGCTTCGGTGACGGCACGGTCCCCTCGCGCGAAGCCATGGCCGAGCGGGGAGGCTTCTTGGGTGGCACGGACATCGTCGGTCAGCTCGGGTCACCACAGATCACCGCAGGCACCACAGGTCACTTCAGGTCTCTCCACAGGCCTCCTCAGGTCGTCAGATGCATCCAGGGGCCACTTCGAGTCACCGGAAACCACCTCAGCTCAGCTCGGCTCAACTCGAGTCACTTCCAGTAATCCAGTGTCTGTTCCGATCACGGTGGGCCACTTTGGCCACGCCGAGTCGCCGCAGGTTGTGCGCGCGTCCCTTGCACAGCGAGTCCGCGATGTTCGAGTCCATCCACTCCCGTGACGTCACACAAACACACACGCGCGCAGCTCCGTTCTGATGACGTCACTCCATGGGTGACGTCTCAGACGCGCTGGTCCACCGGTGACGTCCCGCGGCTACGATGACGTGACTTCCCGGGTGACGTCCCGGACGCGCCGGTTTGTGGGTGACGTCACACGGCTCTGATGACGTCACAGGGTGTGTGACGTCGCAGACCTCGGCTCTGGCGGCGTGAAGAGGAGGCGGCGGCGTGAGAAAGGGGCGGCGGCCGCGTGACGGTGCGCGGGTCACTCCCGCGGGTCACGGGTCAAGACGGGTCACTCCCGCGGCCGGCCGGCGACTGTCGTGGTTCCCGCCAACCGCAATAGGCAGCCCGACTCCGGACCGTTCGCGCAGCCCAACGCAGGGGCGTCGGTAGCTCAGTGGCTAAGCTGAGCGTCTGGCAAGCCAGAGGTACGGGGTTCTATTCCCAGCGGTGCCCGCCCTTCCTGCCATGGTGAGAGGCAGGCGACGCCATATGGCCTCAGCTGCTGAGTGCGTCGTAAAGCCACAATCCAATCCAATCCGCAGCCCAACGCACAGCCCACCCGGCTAGCCGTGGGCACAGCCTACCCGGCTGGGCGTGGGCACAGCCTACCCAGCTAGGCGTTGGCCACAGCCCACAGGGAGGGCCGAACAGACACCGAACGTCGCCAGTACGCCCACGCCGTCGTCGCCGTTTTCCGCACTCCCATCGAGCATGCCCAACGCCCAGACGGTGAGATTACGGTGGAGGTGCAGAGGTCGGGCAGGTACCTCAGCCATACCACTGCGCTCCCCGGTCCTCCCACAGACAGATACCCCCCCCGGTCGTCCCGCAGACAGCACCAGCGGACACCCTCCCCCGGTCGTCCCACAGACACCAGCGGATACCCTCCCCAGTCGTCCCACACAGACACCGGCGGATACCCTCCCCGGTCGTTCCACACAAGCAACACCAGCGGATACTCGGCGGGTATTTGCTGGTGGTATTTGCAGGAAATGTCCTGCCTGAGCTGCCCACAGAGCTGTGACCTCCAGCCACAGTCGGACGTCGCCCAAGACGACGTACAAGAACGCATGCTATTTCTTCCGAGAGACCCCTGATATATCATTGGCTACAGCTACATGATATGCCATCAGGCAACAAAACTATTTCAGGACACGATGTGGGTGCAAAGAAAACACCACAAAGGTGGGCAGGTGTTAAACAACCACAAAACAAAAGAACCAAATATCCAAATAACCATCTTGTGTGATGGTGCTGCACCCAAAACGGACATCTTCGTCCAGCCTGTTGTCGCCGTTTCAAACCCTACCCCGCCCAACGGCGATGACAAAACTCGGTGGACTGATGGGACTGGGACTGGGACTGGGACTGATACTGAGACCGGGAACAGGACTCGGAGTGGGACCTGATAATGGTAAGCTGCCCACCAACACGGCAAAGGCGCCGTCTCCGGAGCGCAATCAGCACATTATTCGACTCCCAATCGTACGATTGTAGGTTCGAATCCGGCACTAGCGGCATTACCCAGCGGCGACCAATCAGCGTGGGAAGTTGGCGGCATTACCCAGCCGCGACCAATCAGCATGGGAAGTTGGCGACGTTACCCAGCCGCGACCAATCAGCGTGGGAAGTTGGCGACGTTACCCAGCCGCGACCAATCAGCGCGGGAAGTTGGCGACGTTACCCAGCCGCGGCCAATCAGCATGGGAAGTTGGCGACGTTGCTCAGCCGCGACCAATCAGCGTGGGAAGTTGGCGGCATTACCCAGCGGCGACCAATCAGCACGGGAAGTTGGCGACGTTAACCAGCCGCGACCAATCAGCGTGGGAAGTTGGCGGCATTACCCAGCCGCGACCAATCAGCGTGGGAAGTTGGCGGCATTACCCAGCGGCGACCAATCAGCGTGGGAAGTTGGCGGCATTACCCAGCCGCGACCAATCAGCATGGGAAGCTGGCGACGCGATCCGACAGTCGAACGTGTCCTAAAATAGCCCAACGCTCTTCATCAGGACGTCAAGCTCATCGTCATCCCGCCAGCACGCCAGCGATCGTGTCACGGCTGATCGATCCCAAGGCCGGCTGAGGTCCCCAAGCTAGACGCGTTGCCACAGATCCACGAGCGCTCCCTGCTGCGGCGGCGCGACGGCCACCGTAGCCCCGGGCCCCATCCGCCCCGTACACAGCCACCCCTTCCCACGATATCCCCCTCCCCTGAACAGTCGCCGATCCTTGTTCAAATACTGACTCATTGGCACAAAGCGGGGCCGCTTGTGTCGCACGCGCCGCCTGCCACGCCACCGAACCAACCCCTTCCCCTTCTCCTGGGCGCGGAGGGGGAGCAGGCAGCAGGCCCCCGGCCCAGACTCACGGCGACGGCCGACCGGGCTTTCCAGCCAGCTGAGCCCCCCACCTCGCTGACCACATCCACACCACAGACGACACCCTTCGCCAGAGCACGCAACACACCTCTCCGAACACACCCCGAGCCGACGGCGCACACCCCAGGTGAAGCGTGGCGACAGCACGTGTCAAGCGTGGCGCGCGACGAGCAGTCGGAAACGGCGCGGCACAGTCGGCCGACGGTCGCGGGCGGCCGACCCCCTCTTCCCCCATCCACTAATCAATAGGCGGTGATCACTTGTCGGGGTGGCGGCGCCGCCGGCCGTGAGCAGGAGGGTATTGACCCTGGCCACTGGCCACTTTCACTGGCCGCCGCCGGCCGTCGGCTGCACGGGTGGCCCTCGGCTGCACGGGCCATTCGGCGCGCGAGACTGCCCACTGCAGACGATTGACACCAATGGGAGCCGGCCGGCCGGCCCGGACACCGTCGGTGGCGCTGCACACGCCGCCACGAGGAGACCCGTCACCCACCGACCGACCTACGGACTGACCGACCGACCGACCCACCGAGCGACCGACTCACCGACCGACCCACCGACCGACCCACCGACTGACACACCGACCGACCTACCGACCGACACATCCACCGATCCACTGACCGACCCACCGACCTACCTACGGACTGACCCACCGACCGACCCACCGACCGACCCACCGACCGAGCGACCTACCGACGGACGGACGGACAGACAGACGGACACGGACGCGCAGACAAGCAAACAAACAAACAAACAAACAGACAAACAGACAGACAGACAGACAGACAGACAGACAGACAGACAGACAGACAGACAGACAGACAGACAGACAGACAGACAGACAGACAGACAGACAGACAGACAACAGACAACAACAGACAGACAGACAGACAGACAGACAACAGACAGACAACAGACAGACAGACAACAGACACACACAACACAACAACAACAACAACACAACAACAAACAACAACAGACAGACAACAGACAACAGACACAACAACAGACACAACACAACACCAGACAACAACAGACAACACAACAGGCACATGGCAGAGTAGACGCATGGACAGGGAACAGACGGACAGAGGACTGGCGATGACAGATTTGGAGAGTCGGTGCCGACTCGGCTACCGGGACCTCCCGACGACACCACACGTGCACGTGACCACGTGTCACGCGTCAGAAGTCGTGCGGCCAGACGACGCCGTAACGGCGGCAGGATGCCCGCACGTTTCACAGCGTAACCGCCATGAACTTGGCGGTGCGAGAAGCTGCCCACGTGCGAACATTTCGCCGCCAGACAAAACCACGGCAGAGCCCGGTGGCGAGTGGTCAGAGTGGGTGTTGGGTGGGGTGTTGACATAGACAGACACGCGCACGCGTCTGCCATACCCACAATATACGCGCGCATTCCACATGGATACGGATGAGCCTCCTCCACCTCATCTGTTTCTGGCGGTGGACAGAATGTTCGCACCTCACCGCAAACGCCCGAGTATCGCTCTGCCGGCTGCAGCCGAAACTGTGCCGAGGCCGCTTCTTCTACAGTGCAGTGGTGCAGTGGAGTTGCACTGCAGATTGCAGCCGGCAGTTGAGATAGGTGTCGACTTACATCGGTGAACAACAGCAGACAGTGGAGGGATACGCGGGCACTGGGGACGTGTACGCCCCCCCCCCGAGACGCCCCTCTGACCAAGAAAAGGCGTCACTCCGAGAAGGCTCGAATGCACCCCTCCCCGCCGCTGAATGGATTATTCAGCTAAAGATGCCCGTTTTAGAGGTATGGGTATAGATCTAAAGGTATAGCCGCCTCTTGCGAGGAGCAAGTGTCCTGAGACAAAAAGCACCCTTTAGTATATTCCAACACCCCAAGAAACACAAACTGAGGAAGTCCGGATGGACGAGATAACTAACACTTTAGGAAGTTTGAGCTCTGCGAAGGCGTAACCTAGAATCACCGACTAAGCACGGTCAGGTAACTTCATTCTGCAGCTGTTTGTGTCAACTTGGGCGGTTTGGAACACTCCGGGTTTTTACCTGCACGATTGCAAGTGACGTCCTGCTTGCTTAGTTGTGTCACTTTAATCCAGTGAGGTTGGTGAGCGGCACAGTATTTGCAGAAGAACCTTACGTTCTTTTACAACGCACTCAACGGCTAGGTCACATGGCGTCGCCAACCACTCACGCCGATTGGTCGCGGGCGAAGAGTAGCGGCAGGTGAGATTCGAACCCACAACCTTTCGATTGCGAGACGAGCATCTTACCCTCAGGCTACATTCGTCCCCTACCGACTGAGCTATCCGCGACTCCTCACACAACACCCTACCGACTGAGCTATCGCGGCTCCTCAGTCTTTGTAGAGGAGCGTGAGTGTACCACGTGGTGTTTTTCAACTGTACGTCATTTATGATAACATACGACTGAATAACATGAGATATAACATTGAATCTGCTTAAAACACACATACAATTTCACCGGTCACTTTACATCAATGTCTGACTTATCCCCGTTATTGCATTTCAGTGCGTAATACAGCACGACCAACCGAAAGTGCAAAGGAACATTTGAAAGCAAGCACAGATTTCGACGGATGGAACTCAGTAGGCCACGCTTAACCGTCCATAAAGCTGGCTCACTGGGCTTGCCACCTAGTGCTAAAATAGTTGCCACCTAGTGCACACAATATATTTCAGTTTTGTCTAGTTATACTTTGTCATCACTTTAGTCATACCTTGTCATAACATGTCATGAACCAACATACCGAATTTGCAATGTCCCATGTAAGAAATATTTCACCACGCATTGAAAACTACGCGTGGCTACACAAATTGATATAAATCACCAAACTTTCTAAGGTGCTTTTTGTACGAGGTTTCACTTTTTGTTACTTTTTGTACGGTAGTGAAACAGATATCAATTGATATAGCTGTGCTTAACATGTTGGTACTTTGTTGCCATTGTGTATGTTCATTACGCCATTCAGGGGCTTGGAAGTTTTAGATTTGTCAGGCTTGTTTTCGCTTGCAACAGGTAGGTGCTTGCCAATATAGGCCGCATATGTTTACAAACATTAGATGCAAATTTCTGGACCTCAGGAGGATCTACCTAGCCTGTCAGTGGAAATAATGGTAGAAATATTCCGGAATTGGATACCACTGTTAGTTTCTTGGTTCCTATTAACGTATCCTCATTGAAACAAGCCTATTCCGCAAATGGCATTGGCTTGTGCCACGTTTGGCAAGGCTCATCCAGCTTTAGTCGATACCAACCATCACGACCACAACTAGTTGCGCCCGAGTTTCGTTCGTCAGCCCTGTTGAAAAGCAGCTTCGTCCGCCAGCCTTCCACGAGATGGTGACTGCATATTGGCTTGAGGCCGTTGTGATAACGTTCGGGTGCTCAGGCTAGGGGGGGATGCTTCAGGGCGCATCGACCAGAGTTGATCATTCGCGTGGGTGATCAGGCTGTGGTGAGCTTAGCTAGTTAGTTGTTCGGGCTTTAGGGAGCTTAGACCAGAGTTGATCATTCGCGCCCGCTGTGGTGAGCTTGGGAACACAACAGTACACACGCCCTGAGCTTTGGAGCACAACAGCACACACGCCCTGAGCTTGGGAACACAACAGCACACACGCCCTGAGCTTGGGAACACAACAGCACACACGCCCTGAGCTTGGGAACACAACAGCACACACGCCCTGAGCTTGGGAACACAACAGCACACACGCCCTGAGCTTGGGAACACAACAGCACACACGCCCTGAGCTTGGGAACACAACAGCACACACGCCCATTTGTGTCGATTGATCAGGGCTCCTGGTGTCACCAGAAGGCCCGATGATCGTGGGAACGTGGCCGCACAGGACAGCCATCGCAGCGTCGTCCGCGCGCCAACCGTGATGGATCATTGTGGTGGGTCCCGACTTTGGTGAGTCACAACACGAGGTCGGCCGGTGTCGGGGTGTCCGCCGCAGCCCTCCGGCACACCCACGTGGTCTGGTTTCGGCACACCCACGGGGTCGAGTCTCGGCGCACGCCCTCCACTGACCGCCGTGGAACGTGACGCATCAACGGACAACACCCCACCGGCGGTCGCCACGCACGCGACACCAGCGGTCGCCGGCGGTCGCTTCGTGTGCTGGTCACCAACGGTCACAAGCAGTCGACAGGTGCGCTGGTTGCCAGCGGTCACCCTCAAAAGGTCGGCTGACCAGCCGGCTGACCAGCCGGCGGACACCTGCCTCACCGCCGAACCTCCACCGCTTCCCCAGCCAAGACCACGCGGAGCACCGCTTCACTTCTCCAACACATCCCTCCCGCTGCTTCACTTCTCCAACACACCCCTCCCGCTGCTTCACTTCTCCAACACACCCCTCCCGCTGCTTCACTTCTCCAACACACCCCTCCCGCTGCTTCACTTCTCCAACACACCCCTCCCGCTGCTTCACTTCTCCCACACACCCCTCCCGCTGCTTCCGCAACGTGATCGAACCACTCACACCCGCCGCCCGGGAGGCGAGTCGCACCGCGCACCGAAGCGTGCAACTCCACCAAACCGACGCGTGCAACTCCGCCAAACCATCCACCGAGAACCACGACAGCCGCCGGCCTTTCCTGTGTGGCCGCGCCGCCGGGCCGCACTGGGTGCCGCACTGTACCGGCCGAGAGCCGGCTCGCCTCTGCAGCGCGCGCCGTCGGGGCCCACCTCCGCCGTCGAGTGCGGCGCGCGACGTGCCGGAGGCGGCGCTCGCACCTCCCCACGGTCGGCGGCGCGCCTGATGACTGAGGTGCGGCCCGGCCTCGGCCCGTGTGGACGCTCTATCGATCGGACAGGACGCGCGTGCCGTGCCGCCGCACCGGCACGGGCCGCGATTGGAGGTCCGCCCCGGGCCGTGTGCCACCTCCCGGCGAACATCTGATGCGTGCTGTTATCTTCAGCACGCAGCACACGTGCTGGGTTCTTTACGACGCATTCAACCGCTGGGTCATATAGCGTCGCCAACCTTTCACGCCGATTGGCCGCAGGTGGACTCGGTAAATGCCGTCGGTCGTGAGATTCGAACCCACAATCTTGCGATCAAGAATCCGACGCTCTACCAACTGAGCTACCGCGGCCCCCGCGCGCTGTTATCTCGACAAGCCAGTGGCAGGCCAGAGCTCGAGATTAGTCCGCTCTTCCGTCGGCCTCCTCACTGCGTCCCCCGGGACGGGGATGGCCGAGTGGTTAAGGTGTTGAGCTCTGGGTACCAAGTCTCGGGTTCAGCACTCGCGCCATTCGGGACATTTCCCAATTCCGCGGCCTACCGGCTAAACAGTGTGGGCGGCGCCATTAGCCGCGGTCGTGCATAAAGTAATGCGTCGAGATCCACCCGATGAACAAACAAACATTGTGTCCTACCCGGCGTTTTCGCCCCTTGACGCTCCCCCGGTCTCCTCATCATGTACTCTCCGGGGTCTTCTCCGTCTGACCATCCTTCGGTTTCCTCACTATCTCCGCGGTGTCTCCTACGTCTGCCCTTCCCTCGATCTCCTCACCATGACAGTCTTTTCCTCCCCAGACTCCCCAGACGTCTTTTCCGCCCGCCCCTTCGTCTCCTATCGCCCGTTCGTCTCCCCTTCGTTTCCTGTCTGTTCTCACCTGTATGCTCCAGCACCTCTGCCTGCCATGGGTGCTACATGACCAACGAAGTCGATGCGCCTTAAAGCCCTAACAACTAACTAGCAGCACCTCAGTCCCACCATTCCACGTCGATAATTTTACTGCCGTCGATGGCCTTACACTCGGGTTACGCCGAAGTGAATCCGAGCCACCTGTCAAGGCAACCAATCCGTGCATCAATCGTAATGTATGCGAAAACAACGAAGCTGCGACTAAATACCTATGACAAGCGACAGCAGAGAACCAGCCAGACGGCAGACAATTCCGGCAAGCGCAGCATTCCTCCTGCAGCCAGCACATCCACGACCACGAGCTTTCCCCGTCAGGCGAGGCGCTGAACGTCCGCAGACAATCTTGCAATACAGCTGAGTGTGCCAAACGTGTGGTGATTCAGCGGCAGCGCCTCGCCCCGTGCCATCACGAGCCACCTCACGCGCCAGTCACGTGATAATCTGCAATACAGCTCACGTGGTGCAACAATCACTTTCAGCCGCGACTCCACAGGCTGCGGACACTGTCCCCTCTGTGTGGGGCATCCCGGATACACCGCATCGCCGGTGCGGGAGTCTGGGTACACCGCATCACCGGTGAAGAAGTCTGGGTACACCGCATCACCGGTGCGGGAGTCTGGGTACACCGCATCACCGGTGAGGAGTCTGGGTACACCGCATCACCGCATCACCGGTGCGGGGTCTGGGTACACCGCATCACCGGTGCGGGAGTCTGGGTACACCGCATCACCGGTGAAGAAGTCTGGGTACACCGCATCACCGGTGCGGGGTCACACCGTCGGGGGTCTGGGTACACCGCATCACCGGTGCGGGGTCTGGGTACACCGCATCACCGGTGCGGAGTCTGGGTACACCGCATCACCGGTGAAGAAGTCTGGGTACACCGCATCACCGGTGCGGGGGTCTGGGTACACCGCATCACCGGTACGGGGTCTGGGTACACCGCATCACCGGTGCGAGGGTCTGGGTACACCGCATCGCCGGTGCGGGAGTCTGGGTACACCGCATCACCGGTGCGGGGGTCTGGGTACACCGCATCACCGCGGAGGTCTGGGTACACCGCATCACCGGCGCGAGGGTCTGGATACACCGCATCACCGGTGCGGGGTCTGGGTACACCGCATCACCGGTGCGGGGGTCCGGGTACACCGCATCACCGGTGCGGGGTCTGGGTACACCGCATCACCGGTGAGGTTCTGGGTACACCGCATCACATGGGAAGTCTGGGTACACCGCATCACCGCGGAGTCTGGGTACACCTGTCACCGGTGCGGGGTCTGGGTACACCGCATCACCGGTGCGGGGGTCCGGGTACACCGCATCACCGGCGCGTAGTCTGGGTACACCGTGCGCTCTTCTTCCCTTGCGCCTCATGACCGACCACTAGCGTGCACATGCGCCACGACCCGTGCTCCTGTTTCATTCATCTGGCGCTACGCGGCGACAGCCGCAAGCCTGCTGCGGTCCATCGTCTGGACGTGACACTGTGGCCGTGTCCCACGGACAGCAACAGGTATGGGGGACGACTGGTCTAGGGGTAAGTTGCTCGTCTCACAATCTAATGGTTGTGGGTTCGAGTCTCACCTGTCGCTACTCTTCGCCCGCGATCAATCGGCGTGAGAGATTGGCGACGCTACATGACTCAACGGTCGACGTGTCGCAAAACCAATAACCAACCGAGCAACAGGTATGTGAGCCGACAGACAGCCACCTCGCAGCGGGGCGGGGGTCAGCGTGCTACTCGGAGTCTGGGATCAGTTGGGAAGCCCGCTGAGGCGTGCTGTCGGCTACAGGCGGGGTCAGTTTGGACCCGGCATCAGCGCTGGGTTTGGGCTGGGAAGAAAAGAAGCGAGCTCTGCGTTTTTAGCGACGCATTCGATGGGGCGTCGGCAGCTCAGTGGTTAAGCTGGGCCTCTGGTAAGCTAGAGGTACGGGGTTCGATTCCCCGCGATGCCCGCCCTTCCTGCCAGGATGAGAGGCAGGCGACGTCATATGGCCTCAGCTGCTGAGTGCGTCGTAATGCCACAGTCCAATCCAATCCAATCCGACGCATCGACTTCTGGGCCAGGTTTAGATATTTACTACACATTTATTCAAACATGTAGTATCCGAGATGCGCCATCGGTACTGGATTTGGTTTTGGGATTCGCCCAGGTCTGGCCCGTGTTCTGGTCTGCCTCTCACTCACCCGCCACAACCCCCCTGTGAAATCAGCGCTGCCTGTGCCGAGTGCGCCGCAGCACACGCAACGCAACACAACACTGTTGTTGGACACAACACAGCACTCGGCAGCACGCACACGCACAGCACGGACTCGCAGCGGGACGCCGCGGCGACTGGCAATGTCGGCCGACGGCCCACCATCTCCCCAGGCCCACAGCAGCTACAACCGCCGCCAGCGCGCGCGATCGAGCCTCGCGCAGCCGAGTCGAACACGGCGGCAGCGCTCTCCCGCCACCAGACCAGCCGGCGAGCGTCGCTCTCCCGCCACCAGACCAGCCGGCGAGCGTCGCTCTCCCGCCACCAGACCAGCCGGCGAGCTTCGCTCCCTCCCCAGACAGCCGGCGAGCGTCGCCACCAGCACCAGACCACCGGCGAGCGTCGCTCTCCCGCCACCAGACCAGCCGGCGAGCGTCGCTCTCCCGCCACCAGACCAGCCGGCGAGCGTCGCTCTCCCGCCACCAGACCAGTCGGCGAGCGTCGCTCTCCCGCCACCAGACCAGCCGGCGAGCGTCGCTCTCCCGCCACCAGACCAGCCGGCGAGCGTCGCTCTCCCGCCACCAGACCAGCCGGCGAGCGTCGCTCTCCCGCCACCAGACCAGCCGGCGAGCGTCGCTCTCCCGCCACCAGACCATTCGGCGAGCGTCGCTCTCCCGCCACCAGACCAGCCGGCGAGCGTCGCTCTCCCGCCACCAGACCAGCCGGCGAGCGTCGCTCTCCCGCCACCAGACCAGCCGGCGAGCGTCGCTCTCCCGCCACCAGACCAGCCGGCGAGCGTCGCTCTCCCGCCACCAGACCAGCCGGCGAGCGTCGCTCTCCCGCCACCAGACCAGCCGGCGAGCGTCGCTCTCCCGCCACCAGACCAGCCGGCGAGCGTCGCTCTCCGCCACCAGACCAGCCGGCGAGCGTCGCTCTCCCGCCACCAGAGCAGCCGGCGAGCGTCGCTCTCCCGCCGCCAGACCAGCCGGCGAGAGTCGCTCTCCCGCCACCAGACCAGTCGGCGAGCGTCGCTCTCCCGCCACCAGACCAGTCGGCGAGCGTCGCTCTCCCGCCACCAGACCAGTCGGCGAGCGTCGCTCTCCCGCCACCAGACCAGTCGGCGAGCGTCGCTCTCCCGCCACCAGACCAGCCGGCGAGCGTCGCTCTCCCGCCACCAGACCAGCCGGCGAGCGTCGCTCTCCCGCCGGCTCGCCCCTCGTCCAGTGACGCGTCACCGCACGAGAAGGCCGCACGCCAGCCACTCCTGTGTCGTGTGCGGCGACTCGCCGAGCCGCGCGCCTCGCCAGCCTCGCCTCGCCTCGCCTCGCCCCGGCCAGCGCCGGACGCCGGCGGCCGCCTCGATTAGCGCGAGTCCCGCAACGACACCGTCGACACAGAGAACGAATGGCGACCCCGCCGCGGTGAATGCGCCGCATGCAAATGAGGCCCTTGGCGTTTCTCCGCAGCGGAGGACGCTCCAGTCATGAGAGCACACAGAGAGCCAGTCGGCCGGACAGATCTGCCGAGTCAACACCGATGAGAAGCCAAGTGTACAGATTGCTAAAGGCGACGGGCAAGCGACGGGCCCCCGCCACAGGACAGTAGCCCACGACGCAATAGATGTACACGGCACGTCAGCCGCCTGCAGCCCGCTCGACCACAGATCCGACAATCCTCCACGTTGCGACGGGCGCTCTTGACACGATAACCGTCCACCATACGATACACGTCCACCATACGACACACGTTCACCATACACGTCCACCATGTGATACACGTCCACCATACGATACACGTCCACCATACGATACACGTCCACCATACGATACACCTCCACCATACGATGCACGTCCACCATACGATACGTGTTCATCATACAACGCACGTCGCCCCCGACACAATAGATAGTCGCCCGGGATACTACGCACGTCCACCATACGACGGCCACGTCCACCATACGACGGCCACGTCCACCATACGACACACGTCCACCATACGACAGCACGTCCACCATACGACACACGTCCACCATACGATGGCCACGTCCACCATACGACGGCCACGTCCACCATACGACGGCCACGCCCACGACACAGACGATCACGCCGCGACGGACGCCCGTGACAGTCGTGGTGCCCGCTGGCAGGTTCTGGACTCGGCCAGCACCGGGAGCTGCACGGCCGATGCCGGCGACGCCGTGCCCACCTCCCCCACCCCCGGCAGGGGTGAGGCCACGCCGGGGCGACAATTGCGGCGCGCCGTCGACAGATGCGGCAGCCGGCGGGACGCCGCCGCGCAGCGGCGTCCCCAGCCCACCGCAGCGCCGTCGCACGGCTGCCGCTGTTGCGACGGCGCGTCTCGGCCGGACGAAAACGATTGTCCACTCTTGTCCGGAGCCTCGTGTCCACTCGTGTCCGGAGCCTGGGAAGATGGCGAGGGACCGGATCCCCGTCCGCTACCAGTCGTGACCTTGACCCTTCCAGCGATTAGTGACTATTCCACACTGCTTGAGCGTCACGGAGGAACCGAGTCGGGCCGACATCGTCGCTAAAATGTAGTGGCGCAGCCAGTATTTTCCTAATGGCGACAACCTAAAAGTGTTATGAAAAAAGGAACGCTTTCGGCGCGTGAAGGGCGCTGAAAACATCTGAGAGAAAAAAAATGTGGCTTTGCGTGGTAAAAATCCCGAAATTTCTTGCTCCTAGTGTATTGTTGGTTGCTAATGGGTGGGGGAGCCGGTCTCCCGGCTCCCCACTGCATATGTCTCTGTTAAAATAATGTATTTTAGCGCCCGGCAGTGAAGAGAACGCGCCCTGCTACCTGAGCACGGTCGTGGGTGCCAAGGGAGAGCCGGCCAGATGTAGCGTCTGTCAAATTTGGCGCCATTCGTTCTAGATCCCCGGAACATTTCGCGGGTCGTGGGTGCCGACGGAGAGTCAGCCCGACGTGACGCTACTCACATTTGACGCCATTCGCGATGGCCGGACACCCGCCCTCTGAGGTGACCCCGCCGGCCGGGCGACACCTCCCGCCGTCCGGCCGGCCGCACCCCCGATCCGCCCGCCTGAGTGCGCCACTGCCGCCGCAACAGCGACGCTCATTGACAATTCAATCGCGTTTTCCGGCGCGGCCGCCGTGTGATTTACGCCGCACGGCGCGTGACGTCAGCCGCCGTCAGCTGGCGAAGCGCATCGGGCGTCGCGTCGGCCACAATGGCTCACCAACCCTCACCCCGGCCCCCGCGTCGGCCGGCGGCACAAAGCAACAACAGCCAAATCATGGAAATCGACCTCGGTACAGCTGCACCGAGCACAACGCCTGGGCCTCAAACGTCAGTCTGCAATTGTTAATACTTTTCGGACGCGATTATGCAAGTGATTTAACGATAACAACCTTCCTGTTACGTTCACGCTCATGCAATCACAAGCTTACCTCGGATTGCGCCCCGAGGGCTTTGGTGCAATCCCGGGACAGTGAAGCAGCGAAGAGCAGCCATCCGCACAATGGAGCAGTCATGAAGTCATAGTGTTCAAACTTAATAAAAGCCACATGGGCCCATCCTGGTTAAGCTTGTAAAGGGAAGATACTATGAGCCTGGTCAAAACGATACTCCCCTCCCCCCAGCCAATACCACATCCTAAATTCCAATGAAACTATGCACCAACATTGTACACAGCTAGCAATATCTAGCTATCCCTATTCACTCCATAACTCGTAACACAAGCGTGGATCAAGTGCCCCGCCGATAATATTCAACTCCATCCATGCATGTTTAAAGGGGCCTACACAGTGTACGCACCATTAGTGTAAATCTCACCCCATCCACCACTAATTAGAACTAAAAAACAAGATTCTCCAACGTAAAAAAATTGTCCACCTGAATGTTAAATGCATTCAATGATGGACTCTCCGCAACATCAGCAAACAGCATGTCCCATTGACCAACCATTCTTTGACTGAAAACCTGTTGGGCGTAAGGGAGGTAAACATGTTGCCAGGGAGACCATTGTCAGGAGAGTTCATCCAATAAAGCCTTCAGATCCGAATCTAGGTTGAGTCAGCAGCAGTGTGATGTCGTTTCACGACATAGCACATCAATTATCAATTTTAAATTAACTAGCTTTCAGTACCTAATGAATTGAGCATAGCTTCACTTACAACGACGAATCTTCATATATTTGACACAACGCATAACCCTAGTTGTTTTGCATGTTGCACATACTTTAGTGGTTATATTTTCAACCGCTGTGGCGGGCATCCCCAGCGTCGCAGCCGACCTGTTGGCTAAATAATGATCAACATTACATGTCGCCCCATTGGAATACCAACGACCTGGGTGACGGCTCATAGTGTGAGCAACACTCGTGTTTCGCTTTAGCAATATGCACAACCGATGTACTAAATCACAGCGGTGGTGGTTAAAACGACATTGTCGACGTACTAGAACTCAGAAACAAAATTATCCAACCCAAAAATGTATACATCGTATATTAAAATGCATTCATTGAAGGAGTCCCCACAACATCAGCAGGCAGTCTATTCCATTGACCACCCACCCACCTTTTGACTGACAACCTGTTGACGCAAGAGAGGTAAACAAGACAAGCATGTACGCCTGTCCCCCGAGCCACGATGACTGCGAATGGCAAACACTTGGATTAATCGTCTCTGGAAGAGCGTTGCGTGGCATAGCGCAGCCGGACGATGCATGGAGTGTCGGCGCTGTCACGTGACGCCTTAAATGACGTACGGCAGTGACGCGGCCGGACGATGCTTGGCAGTGTCGGCGCTGTCACGTGATAACGTCTTAAATGACGTAAGACAGTGACCCGGCCGGAAGCATACTCTTCGTGATTTATTACATTGTTCTTTAAGCGCGTATTGCCCGGTTATTCTACCAAGACCGAAGCTTTTCATGAAGGGTTCTTTTTAGCATCTAAAAGAACACACGGCGTTCTTTTTAGATGTCGAGGAATTGCAGATCATAACATAGCTCGCCAAATGAGTGCCATTCGGAGGAGCAGAGAACCGCCAAAAAGTTGTGGTATAGGAGCCATTTTGAAATAGGTCCTTGCCATGCAACGCCATAGGGTCAATGTTAAAATCGTCTAAAGTTAGTTCCCACAGCTGCCTCTGCCACTTCATGATTCATACGCCCATGCTGCCACTTACCATACTTGAAATGGTAAATAGGCTTAAACAATTTCGGAGAGTCCCGAAGCGGCTATTGAATGGTCATACAACCGTTGTTGAAGCACCGTCAAACAACTGTTCAACCGCTTTTACTATATCTGGATGCCTACATATCTCATACTCACGAAAGTCCTTCCAAGACGATTTGCTGGGTGCTTATTCATGTGCCTTTATGACACCGATATGATTAACTGTAGGGGGTAGGAACCAAAAGTGCAGGTGTGAAAGTTTCAATACCAATTCCTTTCAATTTTAGCATGGATCCAAAGGAGATCAGTTTGAAGGAATGGCTTTGTGAAACCATTTGTCCCTACCAATAACGGGCTGCTTCCTGCCCCCACATCCTCAGTCACACCTGATCTGGATGACAGTGATTGATCATGGATCAAAATGAATATTCGCCATCACAATGCACATATTGCGCCTGGCACGGACCGAGGGACTATTTGAGAAATTATAGACCTCCCATGTTTTCACGCTAGAAATTGTACGTTCGAGGCATCAGATGATGAAAAGGACCATTGAAGCATCGCATAAGCCATTAAAAACGCGTCGTGCGCTTCCGGAATACTGAATTATGGTCAGAGGTGAACAGGGAGGGCTGGTTTTCCACGATAAAAGACACCCTCCCGAGACAATTGCTTGTGAAAACGACCATCAGCCCCCCCCCTGAGCAGCAAGTCTTCAGGAGCAGCAGCATGACGCACTTGTTTGGCCACGTTCCAATATCGCCCACTCACTCCGCAATCAGCCAATGGCGAGCCGTACCGCAGGCGGCGACCTTGGAAGCGCAGCACGCCTCCGTGTGACCTTGGGACGCCGTCTCGTGACTTGCCGGCCAGCGCACCTCCGTGCCGGGAGATATTCAGCACTATCCTACGCGAACTTCTGCGACGGGACAGGCCGAGGCGTGCGGTGCGGTTCAAGACAGGAGATGACACCTGCGCTGAGAAGTCCAGGCATGGTCGAACATCGTGCCACGGTCTGGCTGCTATGAGAACACATGAAATCGGCCACTCCAGCCAAACGCCACGCTGAGTGAAACAGGGGAACCAACGTACTTTCGATAATCCACCATAAGCCAGCACTATGGCGATAACAGGAATGCGGGTGATGTCATTGCAATGTCACGCCGGGAGGGTGCCGCCCTACTCCCGCTGTTCCCGGAACGGCGTCCGTGACTCGATGAGTCACCCACCAGGTGAACCGTGGAGGTGGCCGACACTGGGTCCGGAGGTAAACCCTAGTCACCAGATGGACCGTGGAGCTCTCCATGAGTCATCAGGTGGACCGCGGAGCTCTTCATGAGTCACCAAATGGACCGTGGAGCTCTCCATGAGTCCCAGGTGGACAATGGAGCTCTCCATGAGTCACCAGATGGACCGTGGAGCTCTCCATGAGTCGCCAGATTGACCGTGGAGCTCTCCATGAGCCACCAGGTAGACGGTGGAGCTCTCCATGAGTCACCACGTGGACCGTGGAGCTCTCCATGAGTCACCAGATGGACCGTGGAGCTCTCCATGAGTCACCAGGTGGACAATGGAGCTCTCCATGAGTCACCAGGTGGACAATGGAGCTCTCCATGAGTCACCAGGTGGACCGTGGAGCTCTCCATGAGTCACCAGGTGGACAATGGAGCTCTCCATGAGTCACCAGATGGACCGTGGATGTCGCCAACACCATGCCCAGCGACAAGGCCTCCACAGTGATCCTATCAGAGCGTGTACCCTTGGCATGCTGGTCCATACCAACGTGACGCACGTCTTTAACGATCCCACTGCTCACTGAAGAAATACGCTGGAAGCATGGGCTGCAGGTCATCAGAGTCAATATTTGCTAACAATGGGGCCCGTTTCATCAGTCGTCTGGCGTCAGGTCCTGTCACCACTTGAGGCTGTTGCCGGGTCCAAGTCGCGGCGAGCAGTGCGCTGTGGTAGTGTGTTCGGTATTCATAAAAACAATCCAGCTATCCTCATAAAAACAAACATAAAGACAATCCAGCTACCTGACCAATGTAATCGATGTGGCCTAAAGCCCTAATAACAAACTATCAGATTCTTGCTGGTTTCTGTTTCCTCGCGGGTGCAACAGTCGAGACTCGCAGATAGCCGCTGGCACGCAAACCTGTCTCCACGTCTTTTCTCCGGCTAAATATTTTCGTCAATAAATTGATATTCGGGATCGCGACCGCGACAAAAGGAATCCACTTACGACTGCGTGATGTAGGTCACCACAAAAAATCGCACAATTGTTCAACGGGTCGGAACAGATGCGCGACAGTGGTCCGTCCCAGTGCCAGTGTCAGTGCCAGTGCCAGTTCCAGAGCCAGTGCCAAGCGGAGCTGGTGGGTGTGCCACTGGTGTCAGGGCGGCTGTCAGGTGCCCCCGGCGGCCATCACCGCAGTCGGTGATGGCCGCCGGGGGTCACCGGCTGCGGTGATGTAATGTTTTCGCAGTCATGCGTGATGTAAGGTGACCGGCGGGTCAGCTTACACGTTGGGGGCGCTGCTGCTGACCTGCACGGCCCGCCGGCGTCCCGTGGAGGTGTGCCGCATGGCCAGCCACAGGGCAGACTCAGGAGGGGAGAGGGATCACAAGGTGGGAGAGGGACGGCCAAGCCCCAATACGGCTCCGGTTCAGCCGCAGTGCAAGTGCAATAACGTGCAGTAACGTCTGCGTGCATACCGGTCATCGGTACACCTGCCTACATCTGGTCATCAGTACACCTGCCTACACCTGGTCATCGGTACACCTGCCTACACCTGGTCACCAGTACACCTGCCTACACCTGGTCATCAGTACACCTGCTACATCCTGGTCACCAGTGCACCTGCCTACACCTGGTCATCAGTACACCTGCCTACACCTTGTCATTAGTGCACCTGCCTACACCTGGTCATCAGTACACCTGCCTACACCTGGTCATCAGTACACCTGCCTACACCTGGTCACCAGTGCACCTGCATACACCTGGTCATCAGTACACCTGCCTACACCTGGTCACCAGTACACCTGCCTACATCTGGTCATCAGTACACCTGCCTACACCTGGTCATCAGTACACCTGCCTACACCTGGTCATCAGTACACCTGCCTACACCTGGTCACCAGTGCACCTGCCTACACCTGGTCATCAGTACACCTGCCTACACCTGGTCATCAGTACACCTGCCTACACCTGGTCATCAGTACACCTGCCTACACCTGGTCATCAGTACACCTGCCTACACCTGGTCATCAGTACACCTGCCTACACCTGGTCATCAGTACACCTGCCTACACCTGGTCATCAGTACACCTGCATACACCTGGTCACCAGTACACCTGCCTACATCTGGTCATCAGTGCACCTGCCTACATCTGGTCATCAGTGCACCTGCCTACATCTGGTCACCAGTGCACCTGCCTACACCTGATCACCAGTGCACCTGCCTACATCTGGTCAGCGGTAAACCAGCCTGCACCTGGTTACAATACACATCACTACACCTGCAACGGAGTACAACTTGGTGCATCCATACGTTGCCGGGCGCGGGCCGTTTTGGGAACGTCGAGTCCCCGCGCTAGAGATAAGCTGTGTCGGCACGAGCAGCCACCCTGCACGCCGGAGGCGGTCCCATTTTGAGATTGGGTCAGTCACCGCGGCGCGCCGCTGCCGACTGTGTCACGCCGCTGCCGACTGTGTCACGCCGCTGCCGGCCGTGTCACGCCGCTGCCGACTGTGTCACGCCGCTGCCGACCGTGTCACGCCGCTGCCGACGTGTCACGCCGCTGCGGCCGCGTCACGCCGCTGCCGACTGTGTCACGCCGCTGCCGACCGTGTCACGCCGCTGCCGACCGTGTCACGCCGCTGCCGACTGTGCCGCTGCCGATCGTGTCACGCCGCTGCCGACTGTGTCACGCCGCTGCCGACTGTGTCACGCCGCTGCCGACTGCCGACTGTGTCACGCCGCTGCCGACCGTGTCACGCCGCTGCCGACCGTGTCACGCCGCTGCCGACTGTGTCACGCCGCTGCGGCTGACTGTGTCACGCCGCTGCCGGACGCTGCCGTCACGCCGCTGCCGACTGTGTCACGCCGCTGCCGACTGTGTCACGCCGCTGCCGACTGTGTCACGCCGCTGCCGACCGTGTCCGCCGCCGACTGTGTCACGCCGCTGCCGACTGTGTCACGCCGCTGCCGACTGTGTCACGCCGCTGCCGACCGTGTCACGCCGCTGCCGACTGTGTCACGCCGCTGCCGACTGTGTCACGCCGCTGCCGACTGTGTCACGCCGCTGCCGATCGTGTCACGCCGCTGCCGACTGTGTCACGCCGCTGCCGACTGTGTCACGCCGCTGCCGACTGTGTCACGCCGCTGCCGACCGTGTCACGCCGCTGCCGACCGTGTCACGCCGCTGCCGACCGTGTCACGCCGCTGCCGACTGTGTCACGCCGCTGCCGACGTGTCACGCCGCTGCCGACTGTGTCACGCCGCTGCCGACGTGTCACGCCGCTGCCGACCGTGTCACGCGCTGCCGACCGTGTCACGCCGCTGCCGACTGTGTCACGCCGCTGCCGACCGTGTCACGCCGCTGCCGACCGTGTCACGCCGCTGCCGACCGTGTCACGCCGCTGCCGACTGTGTCACGCCGCTGCCGACCGTGTCACGCCGCTGCCGACCGTGTCACGCCGCTGCCGACCGTGTCACGCCGCTGCCGACTGTCACGCCGCTGCCGACTGTGTCACGCCCTGCCGACGTGCACGCCGCTGCCGACTGTGTCACGCCGCGCCGACTGTACGCCGCTGCCACGTGTCCGTGCACCGTGTCACGCCGCTGCCGACGTGTCACGCCCTGCCGACTGTACGCCGCTGCCGACTGTCACGCTGCCGACGTGTCACGCCGCTGCCGACGTGTCACGCCGCTGCCACTGTGTCACGCCGCTGCCGACCGTGTCACGCGCTGCCGACTGCATGCCGACTGTAGCCTCTGTCAGCGCTGCCGACCGCGTCACGCCGCTGCCGACTGTGTCACGCCGCTGCCGACCGTGTCACGCCGCTGCCGACTGTGTCACGCCGCTGCCGACCGTGTCACGCCGCTGCCGACTGTGTCACGCCGCTGCCGACTGTGTCACGCCGCTGCCGACTGTGTCACGCCGCTGCCGACTGTGTCACGCCGCTGCCGACTGTGTCACGCCGCTGCCGACTGTGTCACGCCGCTGCCGACTGTGTCACGCCGCTGCCGACTGTGTCACGCCGACCCACCGGCAGCGTGACGAACGTCATCCAATCCAATCGGAGCGACAGTTTCTGTACAGTCTCTGGCGTCCAGCACGCAAACGGCATCCACTCGAGTGAAGCCCACCGCAAACTCAGAACATGGGTACGGGATGGTGATGTACAGTCTCTGGCGTGCAGTACGCACGCGGTAGGCGTCCACTCGAGCGAAGCCCACTGAAAAAAATGCGGGTGTGGGAGCGTGATGGAGGTGTACAGTCTCTGGCGTGTACCACGCCGGCGGTAGGCGGGCTACTCGAGCGAAGCCCACCGCAAAACGGGGGCGTGGGAGCAGGATGGTGATGAGATGAAGGTCCAGTGACACACTATCACTGATGGTCCTCCTTTGAAATGTATGATGTATATGACATGTGAGGCATTTTTTAATATGTAACAATTGTATGTAATACGTGATGGCTGTATATAAGATGTATTCCTGGTACACAATTGTGCATTATGGATAATAGTGCATTGTAGATAATTGTAGACATTAGACACATTGTGCATAGTTGTACGTTGTAGATAATAATATATGAAAAGATGTGATTGTAAAATTAAAAATGAAGTACATAATAAATAAAATATAATATATATATATATATAAGAAATGAAACCATAAAAATGTAAAATTGTACATCAATGTACATGATACATAATTGTGCATTATACATAATTGTATAGTATAAATAATTTTACGTCATACACAATTGTGCATCGTGCATAATAATATATCGTACATAATTATACATTGTGCATTGTGCGGACATGTTGGCGAGGTCTGACACCTGATGCGTCCTGACACCTGCCGTTACGGCCTGACATCTGCTGGTGCCGCCTGACACCTGATGTGGCCTGATACCTGCCGTTACGGCCTGACACCTCCTGATGTGGCCTGACATCTGCTGGTGTGGCCTGACACCTCCTGATGCGGCCTGACACCTGCCGTTACGGCCTGACATCTGGTAGTGCGGCCTGACACCTGCTGATGTGGCCTGACACCTCCTGATGTGGCCTGACATCTGCTGGTGCGGCCTCACAAGTGCTACCCAAAGCTACGCTCCGAATGCTTCTCGTCCGACCTGTCTTCCCCTGCGCCGCCCGCGGACTCACCTGCAGACGAAACGCATCCAGACGGCTAGTGTTTGTCATGGTTTGTCCCGACCATTGACGGACGCGACGCTGGGCGTCTGCGTGTGGATGGCGGCGACTCCAGCCCGCCAGGAGCGCCGAACGTTCAGAGGCCCGCGGCGCAGAATTATGCATCCACCCGGGACATATTTGGGCGCCGCGGCCGTCAGCCGGTACGGATTTAATAATTCACGTGCCGGATTTCCATATTTCCCGTCGTCCATCTGCCTCGCACAGCGGCCTGAACTGTGCCGGCAGCCAGCGCAGCGCACGCTCTCCGCTGGCGTTGGCCACTCCACGCTCGTCTTGCCGGCAGCCAGCACAGCGCACGCTCTCCGCTGGCGTTGGCCACTCCACGCTCGTCTTGCCGGCAGCCAGCACAGCGCGCGCTCTCCGCTGGCGTTGGCCACTCCACGCTCGTCTTGCCGGCAGCCAGCACAGCGCACGCTCTCCGCTGGCGTTGGCCACTCCACGCTCATCTTGTCGGCGTGATTGACATCACCATGCAGCTGCTGGATGTGCAAATATCCGCCTGCAAGGCGCGCGTCTCAGCTCGCCGCCGGAGCGTCGTCAGGATGTCGACACCGTCGACCCGCCGAGCGCGCTCCAGGTCCGCCTCTGCGGCGACAGCGCGGCCAGAGCGGATCGACCACGCGACACGCCGGTCAAGCTGAAGACGTCACGTGCCTGCTCTGACCACGGGCTGGCCCTGTCCTGCTCCCTGCTCCCATGTCCTGTCCTGTTTCATGTCATGACCTGTCGTGTCGGTCCTGTCCTGCTCCCCGCTCCCATGTCCTGTTGTGTCGGCCCTGCCTGCTCCCCGCTCCCATGTCCTGTTCTGTCGGCCCTGTCCTGCTCCCATGTCCTGTTGTGTCGGCCCTGCCTGCTCCCCGCTCCCATGTCCTGTTGTGTCGGCCCTGCCTGCTACCTGTCCGCATGTCTGTTTATTGTTTATTGAGCGGTTCACGACGCACTTTATGCACATTCACGGCTAATGGCGCCGCCACACTGTTTCTTCGGTGGGCCGCGGGATTGGGAAATGTCCTGAGCGGCGTTAGTGTCGAACCCGGGACCTTTGGTACCCATAGCCCGACACCTTGACCAGTCGGCCACCCCCGCCCCCGTCCTCATGTCGAGGCTATGACGCGATCATAGTCTGGGGCTGCCTGACTGACTGAGGGTCTGCCAAATGGTCCGTGCTCAGGCCGGAGGAAGTTCCGCACAATCTGACAGCCGATCGACCAGCGGTGGAGCCGTGCACAGCCGGCTCCTGTCAATGAAGTGCCCGCCGTCGCAGTCTGGGGCCATACCTGGTCGGACGACGTCAGGCGCCGCATACTTTGAGCGATTTCACCCGGCCACTTCTCCGGGTAGTGGTCGGATCCTGCTTTTTCACCGGTGACGTTGCCCACAGCTTCAATCCGGCGAATTAATTGTCACGCAGCGATGCTACACGAAGCGGCTTATTGCGAGGGTTCGTTAGGCCGACGCCGTTCGGTCTGAGTGGTTTGATAGGCTTACCCCGACCCGCCCTCACGGCTGAGACGAAGCCAATTACCAGGGATGCACGTAACCGCAAAAAAAACAATGCCGCCTGGATTTCTATCATATGTGCTTGCCTGCCAAGTCTCGATTTCGGTAGGCTGTAGCCTCAGGCCCCCACCCCCTCTTCCTCACCTAAAAAAAACAGTAGGAGACACGTGGACCGAACCCGCGTCCGAAAGGCAACCGCCCGAGGACAGTGAATGCAATCCGACCACTGCAGATCACCTTCACACCGAAGGACGTTTTCAAGTGACACAAATGTGAGTTGAAACTTCAGGGACGGCCTGAGGTCGAGTGACGCGAGGTGCCTGTACGTCTGTCGCCGCGGCTCCCGGCCGGCTGCAGAAGGTTTGGCCGACTGGCTTCGGTATGCACCTCAGCGTGCACCGGGTGTGCACTGGACACCGATGACGTCATACTCAGGGCCGGCCGGCCGGCAGCCCCGACACCGGCGACGTCGCATTCAGGGACAGCCGTCAGCTCCCGGTTATCGTTTGCAGATGTTCAGCCGCGCTGCATCCGTACTGTACCGTCCGTACTGTACCCGTCTGTACTGTACCCGTCCGTACTGTACCCGTCCGTACTGTACCCGTCCGTACTGTACCCGTCCGTACTGTACCCGTCCGTACTGTACCCGTCTGTACTGTACCCGTCTGTACTGTACCCGTCTGTACTGTACCCGTCCGTACTGTACCCGTCTGTACTGTACCCGTCCGTACTGTACCCGTCTGTACTGTACCCGTCCTGTACCTGTACCCCGTCGTCTGTCCCTGTACTGTACCCGTGTACCCCGTCTGTACTGTCCCGTACTGTACCCCGTGTCGTACTGTACCCGTCTGTACTGTACCCGTCTGTACTGTACGTACCCGTCCTGTACCGTCTGTACTGTACCCGTCCGTGACTGTTTACCCGTCCGTACTGTACCCGTCTGTACTGTACCCGTCTGTACTGTACCCGTCCGTACTGTACCCGTCTGTACCCGTCTGTACTGTACCCTCGTCCGTACTGTACCCGTCCGTACCCGTTGTACTGTACCCGTCTGTCGTCGTACCCGTCCGTACTGTACCCGTCCGTACTGTACCCGTCTGTACTGTACCGTCCGTGTACCCGTCCGTACTGTACCTTCTGTCCCGTGTACTGTCCGTACTGTACCCGTCCGTGCTGTACCCGTGCCCGTCCCGTCTGTACTCTGTACCCCGTCCGTACTGTACTGTACCCGTCCGTACTGTACCCGTCCGTACTGTACCCGTCCGTACTGTACCCGTCCTGTACCGTCTGTACCCGTCCGTACCCGTCTGTACCCGTCCGTGCCCGTCTGTACTGTACCCGTCCGTACTGTACCCGTCTGTACTGTACCCGTCCGTACTGTACCGTCCGTTGTACTGTACCCGTCTGTACTGTACCCTACCGTCCGTGTACTGTACCCGTCTGTACTGTACCCGTCCGTACTGTACCCGTATGTACCCGTCCGTACTGTACCCGTCCGTACTGTACCCGTCCGTACTGTACCCGTCCGTACTGTTGTCTGTACCCGTCCGTACTGTACCTCCGCTGTACTGTACCCGTCCGTACCCGTCCGTACTGTACCCGTCTGTACTGTACCCGTCTGTACTGTACCCGTCCGTACTGTACCCGTCCGTACTGTACCCGTCTGTACCCGTCCGTCTGTCCTGTACCCGTCGTCCGTACTGTACCCGTCTGTACTGTACCCGTCTGTACTGTACCCGTCCGTACTGTACCCGTCCGTACTGTACCCGTCCGTCTGTACCCGTCCGTACTGTACCCGTCCGTACTGTACCCGTCTGTACCTGTACCCGTCTGTACCCGTCCGTACTGTACCCGTCTGTACTGTACCCGTCCGTACTGTACCCGTCTGTACTGTACCCGTCTGTACTGTACCCGTCCGACGTTACCCGTCTGTACTGTACCCGTCTGTACTGTACCCGTCCGTACTGTACCCGTCCGTACTGTACCCGTCCGTACTGTACCCGTCTGTACTGTACCCGTCCGTACTGTACCCGTCCGTACTGTACCCGTCTGTACTGTACCCGTCCGTACTGTACCCGTCTGTACTGTACCCGTCCCGTCCGGTACTGTACCCGTCTGTACCCGTCCGTACCGTCCGTCCGTACTGTACCCGTCTGTACCGTACTGTACCCGTCCGTACTGTACCCGTCCGTACTGTACCCGTCCGTACTGTACCCGTCCGTACTGTACCCGTCCGTACTGTACCCGTCCGTACTGTACCCGTCTGTACTGTACCCGTCCGTACTGTACCCGTCCGTACTGTACCCGTCCGTACTGTACCCGTCCGTACTGTACCCGTACTGTACCCGTACTGTACCCGTCCGTACTGTACCGTCTGTACTGTACCCGTCCGTACTGTACCCGTACTGTACCCGTCTGTGTACCCGACTGTACCTGACTGTACCCGTCCGTACTGTACCCGTCCGTACTGTACCTGTACCCGTCTGTACTGTACCCGTCCTGTACTGTACCCGTCCGTACTGTACCCGTCTGTACTAACCCGTCCGTACTGTACCCGTCTGTACTGTACCCGTCCTACTGTATCCATTCGTCCCGCCAGTACTGTACCCGTCCGTACTGTACCCATCCGCACTGTACCCGTCCGCAGAAGACCAGCCGTGCTATGCCCGTTTGAAATGTACCCGTCTGTAGTCTGCATCTGTCTGCGGACGACAGTGGCGGTGGTGGTTGGGCGCAGACCTTTCGGCCTCCACCATGACTCCCGAGTCCGACCAGCGCGTAGCAGGCGCCACGACGCCCAAACGAAGGCTCAGCAGGACATCAGGTCAGGTCGGATCAGATCAGATGTCAGGCAGAGGATCGCAGACAAGAGGAGGTCGAGATGTGTTGAGACGCGCTCGACTGTCACGTGTCCACACACCGCCGCCGGCGCCCTCACGCCGACTTGCCGCGGACACTCGAAAATCCCGCGGGCTGTTGGATTCGAACCCATGGCCTTGCCACCCACTGCTGAATCTCCGACCAGTGATAATTATTTGTGAAATAGGGTGGAATATACCACTTTCTGAACACCGAATTGACATCCCTTCCAAGGAAGTATTCATATCATGTTTCTTGATGAGCCTATGATGTCTTCATGTCTAATTTATAACAGTATCTCGTTGATAAGTAGCATGCCTATACCCACAATTGCGGGTCATGAAACAAGAACAACTCTTTGCACAATTATATGTTAGAGGTTTGCCTATGATGGGGTCTGTCGCACAATATCAGTCGGTAAAGCATATGTATCTTGCATCGTTATCGTTAACATATTTATCCTTACATTAGGTATTTTGCAACGAGCAAAAAAGGTACAAAATGTACAAAAGGAGTGTACGCTGTTGGATTAAAATCCCGTTGAAGAACGCATTCAGTGTCATCGCTTGCATGGCAAACTTCGTCATCCTACTGTACTCGTTTCGACATCTCACACCTAACGAAAAATCATTGTTTTAACACTGTCTCCGGCAGTCGCCAATGGCATGCTCCGCACTCTGTTGGTATATTACCACCCCTGACGGGGCAATATACCATAACAGAAGCCGCAGCGGATTATTTGGCAACGATCCGGGTGGCATGATCTACGACAGCGGTATGCGATGGCGAAACGCGATATTGTCAACACCGTTTGGCAGTGCTGATGACATTCGAGAGGCCTGCGCACGACCGGTGGCCCCATGCTCCTCCGCTGCAACCATTTGGTGGTGTTGATGATACGAAGAAGAACCTTGGGCTCTTTTCGACGCATTCAATCACTGGGTCGTATAGGGTCGCCAACCTCTCACGCAGATTGGTTGCGGGTGGACTCGGTAAACGCCGTCGGTTGTGATATTTTAAAGAAATTTAATCCGAGTTGTTGCTGGGGTGGCTTGAGGAGCCAGGGTTATATTGCTAAGCAGAGCTTGTTGCGTGAACCCTGGCCCCACCACCCGATCCATGAACTCCAGTTCAACGGCAGAATTTAGACAGAAAGTGTAACGTGCCGCCAATGTACCGAGACGGCCGCCCAGTAGCTCGTCCCCGGCCTTATCGGGTCAGCTGCCAACTGACACTCCCAGCCGAGGGCTAAATGCGAGCGCGCGAAGCGACTCGAACCCTGTGTTGCCAGTACAAGGGGGACCAGTGCAGGCCAGCGCTCCAACCAACTGAGCTACCGGGGCGGCTATTCGAGCCCACAATCTTGCGACCAAGAGTCCGACGCTCTACCAGCTGAGCTACCGCGGCCCCAAGAACCGTTGATGTTGATGCTGTGCTGCAGGATAGACAAGAGGCCTCCACACGACCGGACATCGCCCATGCTGCTGCGCTGCAGCCGTTCAGTTTGAGCTACGAGCGAGTGTCACGTTGGGATGTTAATTGGGCCGTGGAAAATCCATACATTTGCATGATAAAACTCAGCTCGACCTGAGTTGTCTCAGCTCCAGTCACCGCTGGCACACCCAGGGCGAAGTATTGACACCTCGTCCCGTCTGACTGGACCATGAGCTGTGACTTCAGCTTTGACCTCCAACTCTGGTACCCGCTTGAAGCTCCTGGCTCCATTATATCTCGATTAGTTTGGAATTTCCTTTTTTAAGTGTATTCCTTCCAATGAATGTCCATAGCGGTAACATTAGATATAATAAATGCTGGTGAATGTCATGAAGAGGAGATTAAACTCTTCATTCATTTCATTACTTCATTTTTACTTTCTTTCTTTGTTCTCTTTTACCTTCTCTACTTTTCCTTACTCTTTTCAGGATCAGTTCCATCATCTCCATAGATAGAGTGCATAATGTCCTTTAGCATGCTACTGAATTTGCTGCAGATTAGTACGGTTTGGAGCGGATTAAAAGAAACGTCAAACCCTATTAAATGCCCTTATCAAACATCAAGTGACATCCTCATGATCGTAAGATCAGGCAGATGAAGAGTCGTGTCCGTTTTATAAAAGCCAGTATATCTATGCCCTGCAGTGTTCAGCACAATGATGACTCCATCGAAATTAAAGTGCATGCAGTTGGTGCGCTACTGACCTGCTGACAAGTCGTGCCAAATAGAGCACCGATAAAGAACAACGATAACGGCGATCACGAACAACGATAACGACGACAACGAACAACGACAACGACAATAACGAACAACGATGACGACGACAAACAACGATAACGACGATAGCGAATGACATTCTTGGGACCGCGGACAGTGTAGGCCGCAGCAGAACCCTCCAAACGCACTACGGTAGCGTCACGGGCGGAGCCAGGAATTTTCATCGGGCGCACGTTTCCTCGGAGAGGCGCATTTGGCGACAAATTCCTTCAACGGGGCAACGGGTGCGCTAGAGCATTGCTGAAGGTGTGCCTTTCCAGGCCAGAGGGGCGCCACCTTCCCACGTGGGTTCATACCCCCGGTGCCCTCTCCCTTGCGTCCGCCACTGCGTAGCGCCGAGATTCTCGTTCGAGGCTGGACAAACAATGCGGTGGCGATGATTATTCACTAGAGGGTGGACGCCAGCTAGCCGCGATGGCGGTATGACGTGATGGTAATTACGAGGAGGCTCCGGAAGACAGGTCAGCCCACTCCCCGCGTGACGGTAATTACGGGGAGGCTCCGGAGGACCGGTCATCCCACTCCCCCGCGTGATGGTAATTACGGGGAGGCTCCGGAGGACAGGTCAGCCCACTCCACCGCGTGACGGTAATTACGGGGAGGCTCCGGAGGACAGGTCAGCCCACTCCCCCGCGTGACGGTAATTACGGGGAGGCTCCGGAGGACAGGTCAGCCCACTCCCCGCGTGATGGTAATTACGGGGAGGCTCCGGAGGACAGGTCAGCCCACTCCCCCGCGTGACGGTAATTACGGGGAGGCTCCGGAGGACAGGTCAGCCCACTCCCCCGCGTGATGGTAATTACGGGGAGGCTCCGGAGGACAGGTCAGCCCACTCCCGCGTGACGGTAATTACAGGGAGGCTCCGGAGGACAGGTCAGCCCACTCCCCCGCGTGACGGTAATTACGGAGAGGCTCCGGAGGACAGGTCAGCCCACTCCCCGCGTGATGGTAATTACGGGGAGGCTCCGGAGGACAGGTCAGCCCACTCCCCGCGTGATGGTAATTACGGGGAGGCTCCGGAGGACAGGTCAGCCCACTCCCCGCGTGATGGTAATTACGGGAGGCTCCGGAGGACAGGTCAGCCCACTCCCCCGCGTGACGGTAATTACGGGGAGGCTCCGGAGGACGCCCACTCCCCGCGTGACGGTAATTACGGAAGGCTCCGGAGGACAGGTCAGCCCACTCCCCCGCGTGACGGTAATTACGGGGAGGCTCCGGAGGACAGGTCAGCCCACTCCCCCGCGTGACGGTAATTACGGGGAGGCTCCGGAGGACAGGTCAGCCCACTCCCCGCATGTGACGTAATTACGGGGAGGCTCCGGAGGACAGGCAGCCCACTCCCCCAGCCACTCCCCCGCGTGACGGTAATTACGGGAGGCTCCGGAGGACAGGTCAGCCCACTCCCCGCGTGGTAATTACGGGGACGGTAATTACGGGAGGCTCCGGAGGACAGGCAGGACCCACTCCCCGCGTGACGGTAATTACGGGGAGGCTCCGGAGGACAGGTCAGCCCACTCCCCGCGTGACGGTAATTACGGGGAGGCTCCGGAGGACAGGTCAGCCCACTCCCCGCGACGGTAATTACGGGAGGCTCCGGAGGACAGGTCAGCCCACTCCACCGCGTGACGGTAATTACGGGGAGGCTCCGAGGACAGGAGCCCACTCCCCGCGTGATGGTAATTACGAGGAGGCTCCGGAGGACAGGTCAGCCCACTCCCCGCGTGGTGGTAATTACGGGGAGGCTCCGGAGGACAGGTCAGCCCACTCCCCGCGTGACGGTAATTACGGGGAGGCTCCGGAGGACAGGTCAGCCCACTCCCCGCGTGACTGTAAATACGGGGAGGCTCCGGAGGACAGGACAGGTAATTACGGGGAGGCTCCGGAGGACAGGTCAGCCCACTCCCCCGCGTGACGGTAATTACGGGGAGGCTCCGGAGGACAGGTCAGCCCACTCCCCGCGTGCTGGTAATTACGGGGAGGCTCCGGAGGACAGGTCAGCCCACTCCCCGCGTGACGAGGAGGCTCCGGAGGACAGGTCAGCCCACTCCCCGCGTGACGGTAATTACGGGAGGCTCCGGAGGACAGGTCAGCCCACTCCCCCGCATGGTGGTAATTACGGGGAGGCTCCGGAGGACAGGTCAGCCCACTTCCGCGCGTGCCGCACGAGCCGCGTCCGACGGCCACAAACGCCGTCCGGCAAGGCCGAACACAAAAGGCCATCCGATAGCGCGGCATGTGTTTCGGCTTTCTTCCGACAAGCTTACAGTTGTCGGAGGCAGGGGCGGATCCAGAAACTTTGATCTGGGGCGCATCTGTTCTAGATGGGCGCCCTTTCCCAGATGAGTCTTCCCCACTCTTAGGGGGTTATTGACTTTAAAAAACCTCGTTGAGCAGAAGGGGGATAAACTAGAGGTTGTGGATTCAGTAGGTGGGTGATGAACTGGAGTGTCCTCAGTAGGCGCCACGTCTCTTTCGGGAGATGGCACATGCCACCAGTTGCCCCCCCCCCCCCTCCGGCACTGGTTGGAGGAAATAGCTAGACAAGCTCCCTTATTGGGAACATGCATACGGAACCGATGTCTAAGACTCGACGCCCGTGACCTCTATTGCATCACACATGGGTCATCTGTGGCCGGGTTTTCTCGACACACAAGGAATACCGCGCCGCTGGGAGGCCGCACGAGAGCCCGTCTGAAAATGCTGGCAAAGGGGACTAAAAATGCTGGCAAAAGGAACTGACAATGCTACCAAAAGGGACTAAAAATGCTGGCAAAATGAACGGATAATGCTGGCAAAAGGGACGGAAAATGCTGGCAAAAGGGGAGCACAGGCCGCAGGAAGGCATACAACACTTGGCTCAATTCCTCAGAGAGGTAAATACCCGTCTCTTCAGTGTGGTCGATCACCCAGGTCCGGAGTCCTCCGTGCTGGAGGTGGTGGGTTCATGCCGCACTATCGTTGCGCTGCGCGATACTCCTTACTCGACGCTTCCACGGGGGCTATTTATTTAACTTGGACAAGTATCTTCTGAATGCTCCAGTTGTGGCGCCAGAACGCCCCCTCCCATTCCCTCATCTGGCCACATGTCTCCCAGCTGGGTGGCTGCTGCCCCTCCGCCGGACCCCCCCCCCCCCCAGAAGCGTCGCTCCCGTGCCGGTGTCACAGACGCCAGTCCCCCTACCCCCAACCCCCTTCACCTTCAGCACAATGGACCCATTCACAGGGCCGCCCGAGCCATCATCCAGAACACGAGCCGGATGGCACGCGGAGCCGGGGGAGCTGGGGGGAGCGGCCTCTGCTCGAGCGCCATGGCCGGCGGTGGGGGGGGGCACAGTTCAGGAGGGAGCGCAGGGGCCGGGCGTCGCTCCTCCGTTGCCTCCGCTACAGACAGGTTTTCCGATCGCCGCGGTGCTAGGCGCCGCGTCAGGCCGCCGGGCCGCGTTAAAATGATCGTACTTCAGATGACTTACCCTTCACAACTGCACATCAGCAGCAGGAGCGTGAGTTGTGACTGCCACCATGAGACACAAAACACCGGCTACATATAACACGCAACAAAATAGCAAATGTAATGTTCCGGACAAATATTACGGCACTGATCTCTGGTGTACTTTAGGATACGATCAAGCCCACACTCAACGATAGATATTTCCGAATCATAGGATAAATTAAAGCGTGAAACCCTGCTGCCCTTTGCTTTTTTTTAAGGTGGAGTGTGTGCTTTTACGACGCATTCAAGCGCTAGGTCATACAGTGTCGTCAACCTCTCACGCCGGTTGGTCGCGAGTGGACTCGGTAATGCCGCCGGTTGCGAGATTCGAACCCACAATCATGCGATCGTTTTGCTCTTTGGAGGCAGTTCAGTCCAGGACAGCGGCAGTGAGCCAGGCTACCTGCAGGGACATTCACCCGACCCATCATCTTCCAAACTTTCCAGGGCCGATAACGCCGGAAGTATTTGCCACCAAATTACGAAACAAAGCATATACGATTGGCAAAGCTTCGACCTTTCTTTGATATGCAAAGATTCTTAGTTAATGACCTTTGACCTGGTATGGCATTGATCTCACAATTTAAATTGGAATATAAAGGGTACGTGTCCTCCAATTTTGTCCATCTTCATATATAATGTGGGCGTGATCGTCCTACATGAGGCCTGAAGAAAATGGAGTGGGCCATAGGGTAACTAGAAGCTAACGTTTACATCTGTACGCACAACTAGCATATGCGTTGAGATGCGTACATCATGACGACTGATAAAAAACAGAACACACCATGTGAAATATGTCGTACGTGCTCCATCTTCACATGGACGTGAAACTCGCCTAACGTTTATGATCAGCACCCTTGCGAGTTTTTATATGGCCTTGACCTGATTACTTGCCAGGCGAAGGGCGTCAAAGGCCTCTACACGGCTCGTAAAAAGCTGAGCCTGAAGTGCAAAACTGATTGCCGCTAAATTTCGTCCAGCTATTGCGACATCCTTTCCGCATCTTTCGATGCCAACACATTTCCCAGGTCAGGTCGAATCGGAGCACTACGAAATCACAAATCAAGTCATGTCCGGTCACATGTCGCAACATCGGCTTTTCGCGACTTTAAGCTACAATATCGCTGTAAAGAACCGAATGCTCGTCGGTGTAAGGTGCTTCGAGACTAGACCGACAGCACTGCATAGGTCAATGACCTTTTCACGGTCATCCTGGGTCAATATCCTAAGACGACCTCGAATGTTGTCTGTCCTGTCCTAAGACGACCTCGAATGTTGTTCCGGGCTTAGCACCACTCTACGGCCATGAGCCTCGGAATCGAATTCGGCGTCCATGTGGTGTTGTGACCTGCTGCCCCGCCTGACCTCTAGGTCGGCTGGCCGGCCGGCCCGCCCGGTGACACAGCCACGGGTAGTGCCACACCGGCCGGCTGCGGACATCCCCGGAGCGCGAGACCTCCGGACACAATGTCTCGTGATACGCGGCCCCACCTGTGCCATTTCGAGACTAAGCGGCAGCATACATTGGCGAAATGCATGGTTCGGCAGGCGCGTTGTGCTATTGCGCAAATTGCACCAGTGCATGACATTAGTGAGGGAAGCCAATTTTGGCTGAGGCGGATTGGTATTCAATACACTTACGCCGAAATTGAGTGTTAAATTATTGGTTTTTCGTTCGGTGTGAGATATTGAAAGGAGCACAGTAGGATGTCGAAATTTCCCTGCATGATGGTGATTATTGGGGTTTTAGGGTGTGTCAACTCCTGTGGGTTATATTGCATCCAAAATTTCCCGTGCAGTTAGTGTAATATAAAATCTGAAACCTGGCTCCTCTCTTCCGTATGATGTATCTCAAACATCAGTCCACCGCCGAATTTCCGAAATCGATGTAATTGTTTCTGAAATGCCTGCGCTTTTCCCGAGATTGGGCGCCATATAGTGTTTATGACGGCGCCAAACGTCAAGAGAGACCGCAATTGTGGGTAGGCCCGCAATTTTCTGTTGTGAGTAGAATCCAATCCTGTAAGCCCCGTGGTCATGTGGCGCCTCCCCCCCCTCGGCCAGCATCCGAATGGCGCCTTATACTGTCCATCGGGTATTACCTGAGTGCCCTGCGTGCACGTTCCACTAGATTCCTGCAAGTTGCATGCCAGTGCATTATGATATCGTTCCGAGAATTAAATTCCCCGTGGCTTTATTTCTGGACTTCAGACGAAATACAGCCTTCTATTTTCATTCATTCGTGTTTTCAACGACCAGCGTTCAGCATTGCAGGGGGTTAGCTGAAGGTTAAGAGGCAAGAGAGCTGTGTGTACGATGGCTTGTGGGCAGGGGCGGATCCAGGAATTGTCATGGGGGCACATGTACGGAGAGTCGCCACTTTTACTACGGATGGACGCCTGTGGTGAAAAATTCCAGGTGCACTCGAGCCTTCCCGGATGGGCACCTATCCTTCCAAAGGGGAGTCTTTTCCTCCAGAGGGCCGCCTCCGGCTGAAAAATTCGAGGGGGTGTTTTGTTGTTTGTTCATTGGACGGTTTACGACGCACTTAATGCACGATCACTCAGGGGGGTGCACTCGAGCCTCCCCAGAGGGGCACCTTTCCCTAGCGGGAGAGCGCTACCTTCCTATGGGAGCCACATGCCACCAGTGCCTCCCCTGTATCCTCCCCCGCTTGTGGGGAGTGTACAAGGGAGGGATGATCTGGGAGATGTGGCTGGCTAGTATGAGGAGACACTGAGAGGATACGACTAGCACTTCGGGGAGAATGCCGCCGACTTGTGTTGCATCGCCCCCCCCCCCCACACCAACCCCTCCCCATCCCCACCCCCACCCCCAACGCATTGTCAGTACATGTAGGATATGAGAAACGAATCCAGGCTGCCGGTTTTCGGTCGGCTTGTGGGGCCCAAATAGAAAACTGCCGCTATTTGTTTTCTTAGTCATCGGAATTAAGAATCTCAGCTTAGGATAGCTCAATCTCTCAGCTTAGGAAACTGAGATTGAGCTTCATACAGTATTCAACTCAATTGAATAGAAAGTTCTGTTTGCTTTCGCAAATCGCGAATGAAGACCAAATTGGCTCCGAATCAGGCCTTCTCCAGTGGCCATCACCCGTTACCCCCCCAACTGGATCAGCCCTTAACTGTGAGGGTCATTGCCAGTGATGGAAATGCCTCTGTGGAGGCCTGCATTGGAGACGACGGAGGGCGCTAGAAGCTGTCTCCATTGCGGTCTTGGTGCAGGTTGCTATCTGCCAGGTTACTGTTTACTGTTAGGTTACTATTCAGCATGCTTCTGCATAATGGCGACGTTGGAGGCACGGCAGCCAACACGACGACGGCCAGGTTTTCGTGGTTCGTTTCACGATTGAAGCATGCACGTGCTATGAATTTGAATGTACTGTATTCGAATATTTAATTTTGCGGGGGTTTGTTGGTCGGTCTATTCGTAAGCTACAAACACAAATATTTGTCAAAACTTTGGCTGAAAAGCACACTAATGCTGTTTCCACAGACGGTTCTTACACACCCTGGTGTTGTCTCAAGTTCTTCCTACTTAAACCCTGCTGGCCAGAAAGCTACATCCCATGCTACTATTTTCCTATTGGATGTCATTTTTACTGGGTAGGTATGTATTTGCACCATGAAGTCCCGCATTAAAATATACTGCAGCCGGGACAGGCTCGTAGCCGGGCCTGTCCCGGCTGCGCAGTGTGAAAATATTAGTTTTTCGTTAGGTGCGAGATGTCGAAACAAGCACAGTAGGATGTCGAAGTTTGTCATGAAATTAGTATCATTCCAAGTGCCTTTGATGTTTTTCAGACTTAAATTTGAGCCAATGTTTGTACCCTCATCATTTGTTTTGATATTCAAATGTTAGGAAGAGCTATATTTGTGATAGCGGGATAAAACATAATATATACCCTGGTGTTGTTCACATTATGAATAATCCACTTACCTGAAATTGCATTGCCGAATATTCCTGTACCACCACCCATCAAGAGCATGATCATGCTACTTAACAAACGAGGTAAGGTTAGAAAGGAGACACTTCATAAGCACGCATCAAGAAGCAGGATGTCTATACTTCTTGGAGAAGGATGTCGATTGAGTGTTCAAAAAGTGGTAAGTTCCACTCTATTTTGCGAATAATTTAACGCTGCGGCTGCGAGCCTGTCCCGGCTGCGAGTCTGTCCCGGCTGCGAGCCTGTCCCGGCTGCGAGCCTGTCCCGGCTGCGGGCCTGTCCCGTGGCCACTGTGGCCACTGTGGACATGTGTCTTTCCACACCATCTGCCAAACCACGCGCCCCAATTACCGTAACATTCCGCCCATGGGCGCGCGCTGGGTACAAGCTGACTGGGAGGCAGTTCCCCACCCCCTCCCCTAACGAGTTCTGGTGGGTACGGGCCTGGCTCGTGATGGGCAATCAAAAAGAGCGTTACAGCCTGGCACGAGACATCTTTCCACCATAGTTCGTGGGCCGTTCATGGCGGCGTCCCACCACATTATTCCCCAGGTTGGCTGGGCAGGTGCAGACCAGCCGCGGACACCCCTGTCGCGAGGCGGGTACTTCGGCTTGGGACGACGGAGCCCGGCACCGCACGCCACAGCGGCATTCTGGGCGGCCCGGAAGCGGACGCACGCGATACTGACCCTTATCGACGGCCGCCCTTTTGGCGTCAGTTCAGGGAATACGGTCAAATCCAGCTGCATGAGCCTCACGCCATGATAACTTCAACGCTTCTACACTGATGGCTGTGTGAGAATTCCCCCAATGCACGACAGAGCGTCGCAAATGAACGGTTGGTGTTTGAAGGCCTTACCTGATACTGGGGCGGCGCGACGGGAAGCTTTGCAGACGACTGTTCGCCCAACTCCGGTGTCGCCGAAAATCCGTTGACGCCATTGGAGTGGGCGGCCGCCTCCGGCTCCATCGCACGATCGCACCAACTCCACTCCGATCACGACATGCGTAAATGTTACTGATGGGTTTTCACAGCACAGCGACGAGCACGTCGGAACCGCCTCCCGCACACACCCAGAGAGCTAACACCGCCGTGCAGTCGCTGGCACCAAAACACCGAGTATCGCGTGCCGCGCGAGACTTCGCGACACAAGACGAGACTCTGGAACGCCGGCGCTCAGTGCATACGAACGCTCAAACTCAGGTAGAGATGCGCATGGCTCGGGCGGGCGTTCACCGCAAGGTCGCACTTGGTTCGAACAGTTCCTTTTGCGCTGCATTGCTCCTGGCCACTGGCCGATGCAAGGAGGAACTGTGGGCATGTGTCCTCCCAATGGAAAGGTGACGCCCCTCAAGCCCAGAAAGGCGCCCCTTGAGGAATTATCGAAGGCACCTCCTTCCCCCCACAACTAATTTTCCTGGTAGGGACGCCGAAGGCCTCTCTTCGAGGAAATGGGTCCACGTCCCCATAACCATTCCTACATCGGCCCCTGCTCCGGGAATCGATCAATTCAGAATCAATCGACACGCATTGCAGACTGCGAAGCTTTACGGCAGCCCCTCATGCAACAAGGGTCCGCTCATGTCTGCCTCCTCCCCAGTCAAGTCGTGTCTAGGAGGTAGGAAGGATTGCTTAATTAGGCAACACTTGGGCATTAGCAATTGTTGTGTGACAAGAATTTAGGTAAATGCAAAATGACCTATATTGATGGGAAAGAAATGTTCATTAGAAATAGGCAGTGTTTTGGACAACACCTCAGCTTGGTCAAATTTGACATTAGTTCACAATGTGATCAAGTGACAATATCATCAGAAATCTGTCTCAAAAATTTTTTTTTTCGAAAATGAAACAAGCATAGCAAATATATCGTAATAGAAAGGTTTACCTCTATGACACCAATTGCAATTACAAGCATCCGATACCTTTGAAGCATTTTCAGTTAATAATACCTAACAGGGGTGTGTGTTGTTTCATATACTTTCCATGGGGCAAGTGCCACCTCAATGTTGGCTTTGCCCCTCCCCCAAATAATTAAACTTTTAACGTGGGACTCCATGGTATGCACCTCCATCGTCCAGCTCCCCTTCGCCAATCAATTTGGGCCTGCCCATTGCCTTCATGTACTTCCGCCCTTAAGAAAAACGGAAACCAGCACACATCATCACTAAGATATTTGGAGCAGATAATTGTTAATAAGCGGCTTACTAAATGTAAAGAAGTATATATTCATGCACTCACACACATACACGCATAGATATAAATACATGCATGCATGCACACACGCACATGCATAGATACGTATACACACACACATGCATATACACGCACACACATATATATATATATATATATATATATATATATATATATATATATATATATATATCCATATATATTGATACTTATTGTAGGACTGTTGAATCCATCCCGCCCCCAATTATGTTTTATTCCAGATTTAGGCCATTTTTGCCTGCTGATAGGATACATTTTCACTTGATGTGATGCACAAGATATAAACTATGCACGTGAAGTGCAAATTTATTTACCACATAAATTTACACTTCATGTGATTCATGCGATGCACAAGATAAAAAATAGAAGATCGCTTATAACATAATCGGTAGACATTGTCCGATTCAATTGACAAGGCGGCGAAACGTGCACAGGAGACGTAATTTTCGCGACGCTCCGTTTTGTCTGTGTGCGAGCGCTTACTAATAAAGTTTTCGCCGTTGCTCAGATCTGAATAAACGAAGACGCCTAGCAACGCACGAGACCGTCCACACGCGTGGTAGAAAGAAAGAAATAAAAAAAACAATTACCATGAAGATTCGTGGGCAAGACGCACATGAAGAGAGACGTCCATGTGGGGAATCGGGCTCCGGTCATAACGACATGCACACTGGCGGATCTAGCCCACCGGTTCGGGGGAAACTTTCTGCTTTCGGCGTCAGCCCCCGCCCCTCTCCCCCGTCCCCAGTGGAGTGCCTATGCTTTGCATGGGAGGGGTCGAACGGATTTGGAGGGTGCCCATCCTGCCATAATTTTTGGTTTAATAGCACCGGATTTCGACCACTATGAGACACATTTTGAGAAGAAGAAAAAAATCAACAACATACCTTCCTGTGTGGGACCCCAACCTACCTCCGCCGTTTTTAAGTTACTGGATTATTGTTCTTGTTTACCACGACGTTCACGTTAACGTTCAACGTCTTGTACCACGTCAACGTTCGTGCACCTGCACACAGTGGCGGATCCAGCCGTCCAGTCGGGGTGGGGATCAGCAGCGTGTCTGCTCCCTGGGATATTGAAGCTTGTTTTTGACTTTTCATTACGCAAGCCTCATCGAGTTTCTACTCTGAACAACAAAATACGCATTAACTTCAGCCATTTCATTTCAGCATCATTTCAAAATATTTTCTGCATAAAATGTTCTTAGATGTGGAGAAACTAACTTCCACGTTCTTCTCTAATATTTGTTGTTCTAATATTTATTTTCATGGTCGTAGAAGATCCACGATGAGAGTCGCCATAAAAACCACACCTATCACATTGGCTCCCATTACTTTTTTTAAGGGTAACGCATAGTCAAATGCAACACCGGAACAGGAATTTGCATTCAATACGCATACAATCATGAAACCTCTGTTTCCCTTCTCGTCTGTCCTATGCATGTCGGTTTTCCACTTTTTTTTTGCAAATCCAACACCTTTCCACGATTAAGTTTGTTTTCGCAATAAATCAAGCGTTTTTACCCAAGCCAGTTATCATTGCCAAGAGAAGGTCGGTCCGCGGAATTGCGATGTTACAGTTTGCGTTACAATTTGTTCATACCTTCTTTTCCCCTTAGGCTCAGGGAATTTTGTCACGCTGCGTTCCAAATGAACGTAATTTTTTACCCCTGTGTGTGCATGCAAGCAATTGGTACTTTCCTGCAAACAGTGTGTGAAATGAATTTTGTGCCAGGCGTCTTAAGCGATAAAACTATACCATATTTGGTACAAAAAGGATGCAAGTTCAAGATACAACACAGTTCGCTTACTGTACACAGGCACTACATCAAAATATCGCGACATCCCAACCGATCTTCCCAGACCAGAACTTACTGACAAAACACATGTCACTACGTCAGAACTTCGTCATCCTCCAGTCGATTTGCCCCAACAGCACTACCCGTTGACTGTACAGTACGCGGACCACCAAACAAAAACATCGTTCCATCCAAGCCTATCTATATACATCACAGCTTACGATACATAGGTCACCAGAGCAGAATCCACACCCCAACCTACCTGCAGAGACTTCACAGCTCGCTGCCCGTACACAGGTCACCACATTGGCGCCATCTTTCAGCCACGCGGCGAGCACCCGACGGCCACCGCCGCCGCCACCCGCAGCGCTACCTCTTCAGCCGCACTTCGGCCTGACGGCAGCCAGCGACACGCACCAAGCGGGCAGTGTGTCTGCATTTCAAAGGCAGATTCAGCATTGTAGACGGCGGGAGCCAGTTGCAGCGAAATGGCCAACCACGTCGCTGGTGGCGGGCAGCATGTCACGATGGGCCTGTATGGGAATTAGTGCCTCCAGGCGATCTTCCGCCATAGTTGTGCGCAACGCTGTGAGGGTGCGGGTCACCTTCGAGAGCAGTCGCTCGGCTTCGGCGGTTGACGCTGGCAGCACGGCTAGGATCCGCAGCAGCCGGTGGATGCACGGAGACGCGTGCGCCTCGCGCTCGTTCAGCGCACCGACGGCTGTGACCGGAACGGGGTCGTCGTCCCGCCTCCTCCACATGGCTGCCCGGACCTGGAACGCCGACCTCATTGGGATTTCGCTGCAGTCTCGCAGAAGGCTTCGGCACCGGTTCCACGCCGGTGCCACCATCTCCCGTTTCCACTACCGACACTTTCTTGGGCAGGAGGTGGCTGAGAGAGAACGCCAACCTCTGATGCGCGCCGAAGCGCATTTTCAAGTCGTGGTTGGTGGTGGTTATTGGTTTTACGACACGTCGGCCGTTGAGTCATGTAGGGTCGCCAATCTCTCACGCCGATTGGTCGCGGGCGAAGAGTAGCGCCAGGTGAGACTCGAACCTACACTCTTTCGATTGTGAGACGGGCAACTTACCCCTAGACTACTCGTCCACGCATGTTCAAGTCGGCATCTACGGCGTCCAAAGCATAAACGAACGCGTTCACTCGGAGGTATCGTTCCACCGTCAGATCCTATCCGGCGTTTGATCTGTGTGCAGATTTGCCGACCAGACGTGGCTCGGACATTTCCACATCGAGCCTGGTGGCAAGCGATGATGCTTCTTTCATCAGAGAGGCAAACTCGCTCTCGCAATCGGCACGAATGTCAGATAGGACAGCGAGCATGGCGTCCACCACGGTCAAGGATCGGACTATGTCAGCTCCCTTTTCCTGCAGGGCCAGGGCCACTGGGCGGAGGATCCCTGTCAGACGGCTAGTGACGACGATGCCCACCAGGAGCTCGGTTCGCATGATAGCACCGAGGTGCGTTGAGGCATTCGAGCTGGTGCGCCCGTCTTTCCAGGTTGTCATCATCGTCAGTGCTTGGCATATGGCGGGCAGTTCCTCGCAGAAACGCTCAACGGCGACGTGGCGTTCGACAAAGCGAGTTGCACAGAGCTTGAGAAACTTCCGTCGTTGGCTCTCTTCCAGTTCCTCCTCCTGTGCGCGGTGCAGCAGTTCTTCTCGTTTGGCGCCGTCTGTCCCAAACACCACCACCGACTCTATGGCGCCCACTGCGTTTCGAATTATGTCCACTGTGTTTGTTTGCGACGTTGCTAGGTTCAGGGCGTGTGCAGTGCAGTGATCCGCCAGGGGTGCGGCGACTTGTATTTGGGCACAGGCGCCGACCGTCCGACTGGTCATTGCAGCCGCCCCAGCATAGCACTGTGCTACGAGAGATGCTGTGTCTAGCTGCAGGTCGGCGAGCGCAGCAGTGATGACGCTGGCCAGGTTCTGGCCAGACATTCTCGGGTCCGTTCCGCCGATTGTCTGGCGGAGTACCGCGAACACGTCTAGCAGCTCGATGGGGCCCTCTCGAATGACGAGTTGACCGTCGTACTCGTGCACATACCGCACCACCAGCGCCATCTGTTCCCTGTTGGAGGTGTCGGTGGTTTCGTCGGCCATCAAGGCCCACGCCGTCGATTTTCCCACTCTTCGGACGACTTCTTTCTTGATCATGGCCGTCATGTCTTGAAGCATTGCGTTCCGTGCACTTTTGCTCGTGTACAGTGCGTTGCTGGGTGCCTCGGCCAGGCGCTTCTGTAGCACTGTATCACCGGACTGCACGCGGAAGCGCAACAGCATACGGAAGTTTCCGTCGTTAGTGTGTGGGTAGGTTCCACTGGGGTCGATGCGACCATCATCGCGGTGGCCGCACATCGGCATGTTCTGCATCGCAGAGAGCTTGATAACCTCTTAGTTAGTTAGCTATTAGGGCTGTAGGGCGCATTGAGTACATTGGTCATGTAGCGCCCAGCTTGATGACTTCTGCAATGAATGTGATGTTACTGGCCATCTCGCGCTGACGGGCAGTATCAGCTTGAAGAGCCGCATCAAGCTCGCGGTGCTGGAAGCGTGGTATGAACTCTGTCGCCCGGACGGCGTTAGTGCAGTGGCACTGTGATCTGTCATGGCTGTCCAGAGCACCACACTTGCCCGTCAAGTCCGAGAAATCAGTAAATGGATGACTCACCAACTTTCCCGTCACCTGGCCCCCATCCCCTCGGCCGCCACCCTCTCTTGATTCGCCGGATAACACGCTCACGTTGCACCACGCGGCGGCGTGAAGGTTGAGCCATGATACAGCTAGCCTTTATATTAAATTATATTAATTTACTTACAAGTGCATCCACGCAGCTGGTGGCTATTATTGCACAGGACGGATATGAATAAATAGGTCAGCTGAATAGCTGAAAGGACGAAGGGATTAGTGACGTTGCATTCTAGAGCACTGCAGCCAGTCGGCGCCGGCTCAATAGACTGCAACAAGGACGCGGGTAGGTATCAGGTTAAGGAATGGAAGGGTGGTGAGAAATCAATGGCAAAGATCGTCCATATCAATTACACAATAAAAAGGAATGATGAATAGTGATGTCCTTGTTTCGGATTCGTTCGTGCGTTGTCGTCTTGATTGCTGGTTCACTCTTTTCGTAATATAATGAATCCAACTTCCATTGCGCTGTTTCATTTCTTGAGTGTAGGTTTTTCTAGGTGGTGAAAATTCTTCTCGATGGCAGCACAGTTTTCATGTTTTCAGGTTGATGTTGATGTTTCAGGTTCATGTTTCAACACCTTGATAGTTTCACCAGTTTTCACCTTCAGGTTGATAGCCACTTGAAACGGGTCCTAGCAGTCTGAGAGTACGGATAGGGCTTCGTTCCGACGTTCAATATCAGACGTGAAGTTCTCATATTTAACTGTTTTATTGATCTAAGAAGGTCATACTTATGTGTCCTTTCTTTATGATAAAAACAATAAATGTTATTCATTCTTCCTAAGTATAGCTGCTAGTAAATTTTACCCTACACAACGACATTATTCACATCATTTTATCTGATAATGAGATCGCCTGAAAAGAGATTGTGTTCAAGGGATATCCTCAAAATCTAGGAAAGCAGGATGAAGCTAGTCTTTCGTCATTTGCATGCTGTTGCTTTCGTTCGCCACGCTCGCTCACCCTGTCGGAACAGCCAGCGCGGATGCATCAGGTGAACACTGCCTGGGAAGTGCGTGCGGATGAATGCGTGCTAAGCATAGCTATATCGTGTGTGTGTGTCTCTGTGTTTGTCCAGCCTGCCACCGTGTGGTGATGTCAGCTGTTTCCGGGGGCGTTTGTGGTGTCAGTATTTTGTTGCTGTTTGTTAAGGGTGAAAGGGTATGAGGAGCAATGTGGTACGGATGAGAGGAAGCGAAGAAGATTATAGTTGTCTTGTAAGGCGAGATGTGAGACAGTTGAGGTGACTTGAAGAATGGCGCGAAGAGGTAGTAGAAGTTGAGACGTCTTGCAGGCAGATGAAGTAGGAGTCGAAGCTGAGCTGGTGCAGAAGTGTAGAGTTTGCCAGTCCGGTCGGTGCCATGGGGTGGGGTGTAGTTGGAGGGTTTGGGTCGGGTCATCGCCAGTATTGAATTTACATTGCAAGAACATTAGTGTTAGTAAATATCACACGGGGTTAGTTTTTGTTTCTTTTTCTTTTGTTGATTTTGTGTCTTTCTTTTTTAACATATCTTTTCTTCTTTTTTCTTTCTTCCTCATTTTGTTGATTTGTTTTCCTTTTTTAACATATCTTGATTTTTCTTTCTTTTTTATCATAGTTCGTGGATCAGGCGTGTGATAGAGAGAAAGTGGAAGAAGTGCTCGTGTAATGTTGGATGTTCATCGTTGAGAAGTGTCGTGATGTTTAGTGGGATGTTGTTCATGTTGCAGTAATTTGTGATGGGTTGTCTTTTGTGTTGTATTTGATGCAGTGAATGAGTATGTGTTTAATTGTGAGTATTCGTTAACATGTTGTGCATTGTGGTCGTGGGAGTTGTTGTAAGAGGTAGGAGCGCGTGAGTGCAGTGTGTCCGAGCCATAATCGTGTTAGTATGCGTTCTTTTTGTCTAGTGTTTTGGTTGATGGTGTGCCAGAGTTCGTGTTTTGGGTGTATTTCGTGTAGTTGCGTGATTGTTGTGTCCCATGTTTGTTGAATGTCTTTGTTGATTAGCTATATCTGGCAACCTAAATCAACCAATTCAACCAAATTAGGCCCATTCTGACCTTCACATTCTAGTGAATTTAAACGACAATCTGCCGGTGTGACGGCTGCTGTAAAGTTGCCCAATGAAGAAGATAGTGCAGTAGGAATAGATAGTGCAGTAGGAATAGATAGTGCAGTAGGAATAGATAGTGCAGTAAGAAGATAATGCAGTAGGAATAGATAGTGCAGTAAGAAGATAGTGCAGTAGGAAGATAGTACAGTAGGAACAGATAGTGCAGTAAGAAGATAGTGCAGTAGGAACAGATAGTGCAGTAGGAACAGATAGTGCAGTAGGAACAGATAGTGCAGTAAGAAGATAGTGCAGTAAGAAGATAGTGCAGTAAGAAGATAGTGCAGTAGGAACAGATAGTGCAGTAAGAAGATAGTGCGGTAAGATAGTGCCAAACCCTTCATAATGCAGTGGCACATAACACAATTAAGACGTATCTAGGAATTCCACTGTCATTTGCCGCCCGCCGGTTCCCTTCACCACCAGCCGGTCTATGACGCTAAGATGTACAAATGCATGTGCACGACCATATCACACCCCGATAGCCGACCATAGCACACCATGCACCTCACCCCCGTTGCGACTCCCACTATCCTACCAGCTCGGCACGGAAGAGCTGTGGTGGGGCGGGATGGCCGAGTGGTTAAGGTGTCGGGCTATGGGTACCAAAGGTCCCGGGTTCGACTCTAGCGCCACTCAGGACATTTCCCAATCCCGCGGCCCACCGGCGAAACAGTGTGGGCGGCGCCATTAGCCGTGAATGTGCATAAAGTGAGTCGTGAACCAACCAATAAACAAAGAAGAGCCGTCGTGAGTGACGTGAAAGCGATCGCGATCCATGTCTCGTAGCGTGTCAGAACTCGAGGACTCAACAGACTCGAGAATCAGAACATATGTTGCCGATATTCAAGCGGGCCCCTCGTCGCCAACGCCAGACTTCAGACTTCAGACAAAACGCCCATTTCCAATAACTGAGCCGCATGACCTACATTGACAAGCTATGCATCAGTGCCACCTAACCAACAATATTACTCCTCACGGGGATTTAACTGCTCGTAAAATAAGCGCCGCGAACTGTCTCGACACTACGAAACACACGGAGACCAACACCAGCTAGGGTACGATGGTACCTGTAGTACAGCCCAGAAATGTTCCGGCTACACTCATCCCTCTCACCCCCTAGTCAACAAAATATCTCATAACAGAGTCACTCTCAAAAAGCGCAAAAAAACATCAGACAAAAAGCGCTCAGATGCACGCTTGCTGTTTGTATTATCACCAGCGCACTCCTGTTACCTCGGCTATCAGCACCCTCGGCAAGCATTTATGGCTGGCAGGGAAACGACCATAGAAATTAAAAGAGAATACATATCTTCCCCACATCCATTTGTGCCGCAGTCGATTTGTTCTACGTAGGCACCGTACTGCTTTCCTGCTTGGCAGCTGACTGTGTTGACACCAACGTTTGTCAGAGGATTTGTCGAGTGTGGAATGTTGTCTTGCACAGCCACCTTGAAGTATGGAAAAAAGCATCCGCTGGCGGATGCAGTATTTGGCCTTGGGTCATCAAGAATGTTGGTGCGCCCTGAATTTGTGTGCCCTCGCTCGCTGAGACTGCCTCTGTTATGAGATATTTTGTTGACTAGGGGGTGAGAGGGGTGAGAGTAGCCGGAACATTTCTGGGCTGTACTACAGGTACCATCGTACCCTAGCTGGTGTTCGTCTCCGTGTGTTTCGTAGCGTCGAGACAGTTCGCGGCGCTTATTTTCCGAGCAGTTAAATCCCCGTGAGGAGTAATATTGTTGCTTAGGTGGCACTGATGCATAGCTTGTCAATGTAGGTCATGCGGCTCAGTTATTGGAAATGGGCGTTTTTCGCCACTCGTATTTGAGCGACCAAGATCCCCGCTTCCTTTAATGCAAATGGTAATGAAAGCAGTCAGTTATTTTGTTCATGTTTTCACCATGGAATTTAACGGTAAGATTTTTTTTTGTGTCATGATAATAATGTATAATAACATTACGTGGCGATACTATGGCTATTTATTTGTGTTGGTATCAAAGGTGCACCCAGGTGCCGAGGACGTGGGCCCAGACGCCGAGGATCAGCAGCACGCCCATGGGCGGTGCGTGATCGAAATGAATCCAAGACCAGCCAGAAGCCATTGCACTGCTGAGCATCGCATAAGGCTGCTCAAGTGAAAGTATTTAGACTTCCGGGGCCCACTTTGTCATAGCTTCAGGATTATGTCCACGTTTAATCTTCAGAATGGTCAACTTGAGCTATTGTGAAGGTGTTCTGTTCTTTCCCTGCCAAGGAAAGTCGATATGAAACAAAAGATCAAGTCGTGATTTGGGTGTCGGTGTGGAATATAATATTGTCTACAGACTACTTAGTCGTCCAGGGTTAAAAAGGGAGGTAATTGACCTGTTCGTTAGTTAGTTATTAGGGCATTAGGGCGCATCGACTACTTTGGTCCTGTAGCGCCCTTGACCTGTTCGTGTGCACATACCATTTCATATTGTGTCACCTTAACATTATTTCTACACTGGTGTAAAATCCATTCGATATGATGGTGCGAAAGCCGAAATACTGCTTCTATCTTCCCTTAAGGGCGATAGGGCCCAACCATCCCGTCAGGACAGGATCCCGTCCACCCTGTCAGGACAGGTGCCCCTCCATCCCGTGAGGACAGGTGCCCATCCACCCTGTCAGGACAGGTGCTCCTCCATCCCGCCAGGACAGGTGCCCCTCCATCCCGTCAAGGCAGGTGCCCCTCCATCCCGTCAGGACGGGTGCCCGTCCATCTCGTCAGGACAGATACCCATTCATCCCACCAGGACAGGTGCCCCTTCATCCTGTCAGGACAGGTGCCCGTCCATCCCGTCAGCACAGGTGCCCCTCCATCCTGCCAGGACAGGCGTCCCTCCATCCCGTCAGGACAAGGCCTCCATCCCGTCAGGGCAGTGCCCTTCCACCCCGTCAGGACAAGTGTTCCTCCATCCTGCCAGGACAGGCGTCCCTCCATCCCGTCAGGACAAGTGCCCCTCCATCCCGTCAGAACAAGTGCCCCTCCATCCCGTCAAGGCAGGTGCCCCTCCATCCCACCAGGATAGGTGCCCCTCCACCCCGTCAGACCAGAGGCCAGGTGTCCATCCATCCCACCAGGGCACGTGCCCCTCCATCCCGTCAGGACAGGTGCCCCTCCATCCCGTCAGGACAGGTCCCCTCCATCTCGTCAAGGCAGGTGCCCCTCCATCCCGTCAGGACAGATGCCCCTCCATCCCGTCAGGACAAGTGCCCCTCCATCCCCTCAGGACACGTTCCATCCTGCCAGGGCACGTGCCTCTGCCGCCCTGCCAGGGCCCTGAGCCGCCCAGCCGCCGCCCGCCGGTACAAAGTCGCACAGGTGTCTGCTGCCGAACAAAACACCACGGCTGGGACAGATGTGCAGCGGCAGAGGCGAGCCCAGGCCGCCCGGTCCGGGAGGCTGGATCCGCGTCACCGCTGCTGGGGAGACGGACCCACGGTCCCCTGCTGGGGAGACGTACTCACGGTCCCCTGCTAGGGAGTCACCAGTTCGCATCAGGGCGCAGCATGCTGTCGGCCTGCAGTTTACTGGAGGCGGTGCAGACGAACAGACAAACGAACAACTATAAATCGTCTGCATTGTTTACAAAGAATACAAAGTTTTTCCTTGCAGTCGGACGTTTTTCAGGTTGCTTTCTCTCTGTTTGCCCGCATTGCCCTTCGCAAGAAAAAGGATTTCGGAATCCCAGTGGGCTAAGTGAACTTACGATATATGGTAGCTAAGGTGGGGCCGGTATCGTCACAGCGGAATCGCGATTAACAGATCAGACTGGTCATTTGTTTCGTTTTCTGACCCGATTCGTCGTTACTTACCAGGAAAGTATAATGTAAGTGACGCCAGAAACATTCCCTGTGTTTCTTAAGTCACCGCCGACAATCCCAGACACAACTAAATTCAGAATCAAGGTGTGCCACGTCATCGCCGACCACTTCCACTTAAGACCCAGCACGAAAAATTGGCAAGGAAATTGTAAGGCAATTGCAAGTCAATTACCTTCATTTAAGGAAACTGCTAGAGCCATGTTCATTTTGTCGACGGATTCTCCGTACACAAACCAGCTTGCTCTTCAGCTTTGAACTGAAGATCACACAACTGGATGATACATTCATCTATTCAAGTGGTGTCGTATTTTCATTGGAGACAGGAACCAACTCACATGCTAGGCGAATATTGATGATAACATAAATGCTACCACATTTCGACCTATCGCTGTTACATTGGAAATACATTCCTGAATATAACAAAGAAACGGCCGTTCATATTTTCTGAAAATCCCCATCACCGATTTAATCTTCACCCCACGTAATAGCGTTGGAGTTATTCAATCATGTTCATTCGGCCCGTTACGTCTATCCTGTTCATTCTGTCCAATCTGCCCATTATGCCCATTGTGCATTTTGCCCATTCTGTCCCTTATGTTCCTTCGGTCCATTATGCTCCTTCGGTCCATTATGTTCATTCTGTCCATTCCGCCAATTTCGCTCCTTCTATCTATTCTGTCCATTCTGGTCATTGTGTCTATTATGTTCATTCTTTTCACTCTGTCCATTCGGTCGATTCTGTCCACACTGCCAAACACCACGGTCCTGGTGGTGGATCGAGGTCGGGTTTGCCGACGCCGATACAGGAACATGACGGCCACTTGCAGCACATGTGTTATGTCAGACTCCATGGCACGCGCCACATCAGTGACATTGATGTTGCTGACGACTGGCAGGTTATTCCCGCTTCCACATGTCACTGACACATACCTAGCTCACACTGAATGCAATCGAATTCAGAGAAATCCCCCAATTAGCTCAATGCACCTCACTTTAGGTCAGCATAACTAAGAGACGAATTCAAAACACCGGCGTATCTAGAATATCCTCAAAGGGTGCGGAGTTTTATGTGAGTGCTCATATGCCATCAGGGAACGTCCATCTGAGTTCGGGGGGGGGGCGTCTGGAGGATCGCCAGCTTCTCGGAGGGGTGCCATTGATTCAGACAATTTCAACGAGGAAGGGAATGGGCTGCACTCAAGTGTTCCTGGAGGGACAACGTTTGTACTCAAAGGGGAACTTTCCACGGAAGAACTCGATGGGAAGACTGCAGTCGAGCATCCTGGGGGGAGGGGGCACATTTTCAGACAGAGGCGAACAATTTTGGATTCCGAAGGATGGCGGCACTACTTAGCCCCTTTGGATCCGTCCATAGGGGATATTGCCACTTTCGCCCCCTTAGATCCGTCCGCACACTTATAGATCGGTACGACGGCACGTCCGTGCCCCACCTGCCTCCAACACGAACAATCCCCTCACCCACTACCCCAGGCAACTGGAGCCTGACCAGTGGCCAGTCCGCATGCGGTCAGTTAGCTCCTGCGCCAGAGCCATGGCCCCCCCCCCCCCCCCCCACACCCAGAGCGCCTGACGACGCCTCTGCCGACTCAGCCGGCCTGCCCCCCCGTTTTGTGCACGTGGCGTGCGTCGGTGCGGCCCGACGCCGTCGCCGGCCCGGCTGTCGAGACTCTGTCGGCTGTTGTGGCGCTGTGAGTGTCGTGCTCTGAAGGAGTGACTGACGCAGATACGACCTGGACACGACCTGGACACGACCGGACCAGCCGAGGCCCCGCTCAGCAGACAGCATCAGCAGGATGCCGGTGAGGGGTTACCCGTACGTCGTCTGTCTTCCATTTGCTTTTCTGTCTGTCCACCTGTCCGTCTGTCCACCTGACCATCAGTCAGTTCGTCCATCCGTCTGTCTGTTCATCTGTCCGTATGTCTGTCCGTCTGTCCGTCCGTCTGCTTGTCCGTCCATCTTTCCGGCTGTCTGTCCGGCTGTCTGTCCGGCTGTCTGTCCGGCTGTCTGTCCGGCTGTCTGTCCGGCTGTCTGTCCGGCTGTCTGTCCGGCTGTCTGTCCGGCTGTCTGTCCGGCTGTCTGTCCGGCTGTCTGTCCGGCTGTCTGTCCGGCTGTCCGGCTGTCTGTCTGTCCGTCCGGCTGTCTGTCCGGCTGTCTGTCCGGCTGTCTGTCCGGCTGTCTGTCCGGCTGTCTGTCCGGCTGTCTGTCCGGCTGTCTGTCCGGCTGTCTGTCTGATCATCTGTTTGCCCGCGAGGTCCCGCTCACCACACAGCACCAGCAGGATGATGGTGATGGGGTTACCAGTTTTTCCGTCTGTCTGTCCGTCTGTCCACTTGTCCGTCTGCCCGTCTGTCCGTCTGTCCGTCTGTCCGTCTGTCCGTCTGTCCGTCTGTCTGTCCATCTGCACGTCCATATGTCTGTTCGCGAGGCCACGCTCAACGTATATCATCAACAGGATGACGGTGGCAAATAGGAGCTGCTTACCCGTCTGTCCGTATGTCTGTCCACCTGTCTGTCTGTCCATCTGTTCATCTGTCGGCTGGTCTGTGTGTTTGTACAGGTGATAATCTCGGGGCGGGGATGGCCGAGCGGTCAAGGTGTTCAGTTCTGAGCACCAAAGGTCCCGAGTTCAACACCCGCACCACTCGAGACATTTCCCAATTTCGTGGCCCACCGGCAAAGCAGAGTGGGCGGCATTACTGGCCGTGATCGTGCACACAGTGCGTCGCGAACCACCAAATAGAGAAACAAGCAAGGTAGAATGGGAGCAACTGATAATCTTGTTATGATTGTCGCGTTGGAGACCTCGGAATTATCGCAAGTTTCGCAGTTATCTCTCAGGGAGCCTTGGAATTCTTTGGACTTTAGGCTGTGCACTTTGGAGCACGTTGCGAGGGGATGGTGAAAGAAGGGAAGTTGACTTATTTGCTGCCAGGCTGGGTCCAATTCACCGCTGATGAGTCATACTCCTCGACTCAGTCAGACGAGTCGGCTGCGGCGCGCTGCTGTAACTGTGGTACTGACTAGCGCCGCCAGACGGCGGGCAGCTCGTCCTGACGCCGGCAATATATTAAGTGCCAGGCCGACGGATCCGACGATAAGAGTGGGCCAAAGGACAGCTTTGCGGACGTTGTTCAGAAAGGACCGTTTTTTTCCTGGTGGTCGATCAGTGTAGAGATGTTAAAAGTTAAGTTCATCTTCAAGATCCAGCAACAACTCAATGTTACAAAAATTGTAAACATAAATTGTGACGTTTCGGTCCCGGTCCTAGGCCATTGTCACAACCATCGTAGTCACGGCGGCGCGAGTGACCTTTATCGTCCGGCACGCCTATAAAAATTGCTCCCTCCCTCCCCCTCCCCGTCGTGATGATTTGCTCAGACTCCAAATCTGTCCTACAGTCAATTAGCAACACCCACGACTGTCCGCATCACATCATTGATCGAATCCAACAAATCGGGTCCCATAACGTTAGCATGAACTTTTCCTTCCTCTGGATACCGAGCCACGCCAACGTCCCTGGTAACGAAGAAGCAGACCGGCTCGCAAAGCGAGCCTTAGTAATGGACACCTACCCTAGTATGGAATATTCGGTAGACGATTGCAAAGCACTTCCACAACACCACATGCGCCAACATCAACAGAACACATGGACACAACACAACTCGACACAACACAAATCCAACCACACCCACGCAATCATACCAACAATAAGCACATGGAACTCATCAAATCAATCTTACCGACAAAGAGAAGTCATCCTCATTAGATGCAGAACTGGTTGCACAAAGCTAACAAAGCCTCGATTAGAGGGTGACCCATACACAACACCTCACTGTGACATCTGCAATGCCACGCTAAGCATAGGGCACATCCTGCTAGATTGTGGTAGATTTAGCTCTCAAAGACAGCCACTTAAGGCATTCTGCCAAAGACAGGGGGCATCTCCCTATCGCTTCCATCGCTTATCAGTGACAAGTACCCAGAACTCCTGCAAATGCTATTTGAATACCTGTATGCCACAAATTTAGCAGGAGCACTGTAGGCACCACACCACCAACTCTCACATCAACCCGCAATGCATGCTCGCGAAACACTCGTAGGAAACACGTAAATAGCCATCCCCGAATGGCGTCGGACGTATATGAGCCGATTTGTCTCCCAGTTAGAAATATAGCTTCCTAGCGAGGCAGTCGTACGTAGATGAGCCGGCTTCCTTTTGAAAAAAAAAACACACCGTGCTAACCCAACTGACACCCCTGCATGGCATGCTTATACTAGCCCGCTTATAATACGCGGCAACCGGCGTGCTAGGCGGTGTGGACAACTGCCTCCTTGTCCACACGGTAAAGATCCCTCGGTGCTGTTCGATAAGAGTAGGCTAAAGCCGGTACCCTGGCAAAATCTAGTTTCTTGCCACTCTCTATCCCCACCCCGCCCAAACTACAAATAATTTTGAGGAGGAATCAAGTAAAATTAAACCACTTAGACACCAGAGTTGTGTGATTAAGATTTTAGGGCGCACCGACCCAGAGTTGTCTGCAACACAGCCCCGCTTTCAGCACCAAAAATCCCACACAAACTCACGTAAAATTCCCTTCACGTAAATACCCACTTGCCTGCGCCTTGATTGCAAACACTTGCCTGTTTAGACAGGCATGTAACGTCCTCGCTTTAAAGGCGGCGCAAATGACCTTTATGGTCCGGAACGCCTCTAACCCCCCAATGACACTATGACCTACGTCTGGTATTGACAATGGCCTATGGCCGAAACGTCACAATATATCTTTACAACTATTCTAACATTAAGTCGTTCCTGGATCTTGAAGATCCACTTGACTTTTTGCATGTCTACAATGATGGTCAGCTGTACCACGGTACATGCCAGGACTGCAGTTCTCTCACGTGGTCAGGAGTCGAAGTGTTATTTCCCAGACGTGTTGTCAGACTGAATAGGAAAATGGCAAATTGCATTAGCAGGATATCAAACCACGAGGTCCAGCCACTGTGCATTCACAACACTCAGGTTTTTAGCGCCAGCGATTTCCCAGGGCTTTGGAATTTGTGTAGCCCCTAACTTAGCTGTGAAACTTCCTATCCATGTGCATGGATGATACCTTCGATCCCCTATCCAATTCATGGATGGGGCTCGAACTCCCCAGTGTTCGGTTCAGCCCTTTTGATCGTTGGAGATCTGAACCGCCAGTCAGTGGGGTCCTCCGAGTGGGCGCCCGCGGCAGGGCGGCACCCGGAGGCCCGCGGGAGGGCGGCACACGGAGGGAAGCTCCACCCGCGGGAGGGCACGTCGATCTGGTCGGATCGCCTCCATCTCTGTCGGCTGCAGACATCAGAGGAAGGTGACCTGCTGACCCGCTGACCTGCTGACCTGTGGGCCTGCTGACCTGTGCTGATCGCATGCCTGCAGATGCTATGCAAATAAACTAATCTAAATTGAGCTAGATTAGACCACGGCCATACAATTGATCGTATTATGCTGCGCTGCAATAACCTTGACTCACACGCCAGCGTCTGAAAACAGGCTGAACTTTCGTATCTAGTAGTCGTTACTTTGCACGTGACTACGTCAGCGGCGAAGCTTGCGCTTGCACCGATCCCAATCGGCGATCAACTTCACTCACAATTATCCAGATGGTTTGTAGAGTGGCACGTCTCGCGTTTACCAATCGGCGGCGCGTCTCATACCGCTCTTGCAACGCCCTTTGCGTGCTCGTTAGGCAAACTAGCTGCAAGGTCGCCATGGCATCAGAATCATCAACATGATCACACTGTTCGGCTGCTTGGCGTCCGCAAAGTGTTCTGCATAGGCAGTGTCGGGCGGCGCTCGTTCGGCCAATTTGCCATGGACGAGGAGCATGGGCGTCGCCACGAATTTTTGGATGGAGAAGGGGGAGCGAGAGTTGAATTAAGCTTTTAACGTTGAAGGAGCATGGGCGTCGCCATGCATTTTTGGATGGAGAAGGGGGAGCGAGAGTTCAATTAAGCTTTTAACGTTGAATTTACCAGTGCAACACCATAGACGTGATAAGCTTCCCAAAAGTGGGGCTGGGGTGGAGGTGGCGAGTGCCCCCTGTCGCCTACCCTGGCGACGCCCATGGCAAGCAGCCTGCAGCTCCACCACTTCAAGGAGGCTTTGCAGGTCGTTTTAGCCGAGCCTGTGGAGTCCGGATGACGTCGACTCGAATTTGCGACAATTTACGCTGCATGCAACAACTTCGCCCACTATCCTAAACAGAGATGGCTAAAGCCCCCTCTAACACGTCAGCTGTGGTGAGGGGCATGATCCGCGGTCATGGCCGCGGCCCGGTCAGAGACCCTTCCTCATCTCCTGAGCATTGGTCGTGCGTCCGGCGTCCGGTTGCGACCACCAGTGGTCCCCACCAGCGGTCCCCACCAGTGGTCCCCACCAGCGGTCCCCACCAGTGGTCCCCACCAGCGGTCCCCACCAGCGGTCCCCACCAGTGGTCCCCACCAGCGGTCCCCACCAGTGGTCCCCACCAGCGGTCCCCACCAGTGGTCACCACCAGCGGTCCCCACCAGTGGTCCCCACCAGCGGTCCCCACCAGCGGTCCCCACCAGTGGTCCCCACCAGCGGTCCCCACCAGCGGTCCCCACCAGTGGTCCCCACCAGTGGTCCCCACCAGTGGTCCCCAACAGTGGTCCCCACCAGTGGTCCCCACCAGTGGTCCACACCAGCGGTCCCCACCAGTGGTCCCCACCAGTGGTCCCCACCAGTGGTCCCCACCAGTGGTCCCCACCAGCGGTCCCCACCAGTGGTCCCCACCAGTGGTCCCCACCAGTGGTCCCCACCAGTGGTCCCCACCAGTGGTCCCCACCAGTGGTCCCCACCAGTGGTCCCCACCAGTGGTCCCCACCAGTGGTCCCCACCAGTGGTCCCCACCAGTGGTCCCCACCAGTGGTCCCCACCAGTGGTCCCCACCAGTGGTCCCCACCAGTGGTCCCCACCAGTGGTCCCCACCAGTGGTCCCCACCAGTGGTCCCCACCAGTGGTCCCCACCAGTGGTCCCCACCAGTGGTCCCCACCAGTGGTCCCCACCAGTGGTCCCCACCAGTGGTCCCCACCAGTGGTCCCCACCAGTGGTCCCCACCAGTGGTCCCCACCAGTGGTCCCCACCAGTGGTCCCCACCAGTGGTCCCCACCAGTGGTCCCCACCAGTGGTCCCCACCAGTGGTCCCCACCAGTGGTCCCCACCAGTGGTCCCCACCAGTGGTCCCCACCAGCGGTCCCCACCAGTGGTCCCCACCAGCGGTCCCCACCAGCGGTCCCCACCAGCGGTCCCCACCAGCGGTCCCCACCAGCGGTCCCCACCAGCGGTCCCCACCAGCGGTCCCCACCAGCGGTCCCCACCAGCGGTCCCCACCAGCGGTCCCCACCAGCGGTCCCCACCAGCGGTCCCCACCAGCGGTCCCCACCAGCGGTCCCCACCAGTGGTCCCCACCAGCGGTCCCCACCAGCGGTCCCCACCAGCGGTCCCCACCAGTGGTCCCCACCAGCGGTCCCCACCAGCGGTCCCCCCAGTGGTCCCCACCAGTGGTCCCCACCAGTGGTCCCCACCAGTGGTCTCCACCAGTGGTCCCCACCAGCGGTCCCCACCAGCGGTCCCCACCACAGACACTTCTTGGTAATTTCCTGGCGGAGGCCTTGCAGAGGGCCCTGCCGTTTCATGTAGGGGGAGACAGGGATCCTGGCCGCCGAACAGAGTCTCAACCCATGCACTCGGGGTGCTGCTCTCTCTCTCTCTCTCTCTCTCTCTCTCTCTCTCTCTCTCTCTCTCTCCTCTCTCTGTCCTCTGTCCCTGCCTAGGTCTCCGTCTCCGTCTCCCTGTCTCTTCTCCTCTCATCTCCGTCTCTCTCGTCTCCGTCTCCGTCTCCGTCTCCGTCTCCGTCTCCGTCTCCGTCTCCGTCTCCGTCTCCGTCTCCGTCTCCGTCTCCGTCTCCGTCTCCGTCTTAAAATGTTGAGTCCTTCAAAGCGAACTACCTCCCTGCACAACACCTTCGTCGCTCTGGCAGCGGCAACAAGATCTCCTAAATATCTTCTGATTGGAGAGATCTCCTGAACAAGATCTCCTGAAGACTTCCAATCTGCTGATTGGAGATCATAGACGGCAGCCTGCTGCGCCATCAGTGCGCCGCAGACGCCAGTGTCACGCCCGCTGCTCGTCTCCGGCCACTCGAGTGTGGCCAATTACCCAGCAGCCGGCCGCACTGCGCCGGAACAGCCGCAGCAGGTGCGCCACGCGCCGCCGCCCGGCGCTGCCATGTGTGACGTCATCCAGATGCCCCGCCCCCGTCCCGTCTGGGGAACAACGGCTGGCGACAGTACGGTCGGTCATACCGACCGTCCCGGATATTAACAACCAGATCGAGTCGGTCTGGGTTGGTCTGTGTCGGTCTGGATCTGATTGGGTTGGTCTGGGTTAGTCTGGGTTGGTCTGTGGTCGGTTTGGTTTGGTCTGGGTTGGTCTGGGTCGATCTGGGTCGGTCTGGGTCGGACTGGGTCGGTCAGAGTTTGTCTGGGTTGGTCCGGGTCGGTCATACCGAGTCTGTCTGGGTCGGTCTGGGTCGGTCGACCTGGGGCGGTCCGTACGGGGCCCGGTCCGCTACGGATTTACCGGAGTTCATCTTAATCCGTCTGGTAGTTGTCTGGGACTCTGTGACTGTGCGGGTTCGGCTTGATCCGTTCGGATCCCTCTCGTTACGTGGATGCAGCATGATGCCGTTTGGATCTGATCCCGGTCGCGTGGGTCAATCGGTAATAGTCAATCGGTATTTGACCAGAGGAAATGTTGATTATGCTTATATGAGGCGGACCCCAAGGGAAAACGGTCCCCATACGAAGAGCGGGGCGCCTGCACCCGCATCGGAGCTTCTCCCAAAGATTGGCTTCGGGTGCTCACTATAGCTCACTATACCAAATCCTATGCTCACTATATCTTGAAGAAACGAAACACGAACTAGAGGAAGAGGAAGGAGGCTTTTGGTACCTGGCGCAGGGGCTTGCGCCGTACCTGGCGCCGCGCGCCGCTGTGCGCCGGGCGCCAGCTGTGCACCTGGCGCACCGGCGCGGCCGTGCGCCAGCTGTGTACCTGGCGCACCGGCGCGGCCGTGCGCCAGCTGTGTACCTGGCGCACCGGCGCGGCCGTGCGCCAGCTGTGTACCTGACGCATTGTCGTGGCCGTGCGCCAGAGCGTCGATAAGCCGCTCGGAAGCGAGTTCACCGCTCGTGGCCGACCCCGGCGGGGCCGACCGTGTCGGGTTCACAGGTGATCGCCGGCCCGTATACGGATCACCAGCTCCCCGGCTGATCCGACGCGGTCTGACCTGGCCTCACCTGCCGCGGCCTAGATATTGACCCGACCCGACCCGACACTGTCCCACGTATCTGGGCGGGGCGGGGATGGCCGAGTGGTCAAGGTGTCGGACTATGGGTACCAAAGGTCCCGGGTTCGACACTAGCGCCGTTCAGGACATTTTCCAATCCCGTGGCCCACCGGCGAAACAGTGTGGGCGGCGCCATTAGCCGTGATTGCGCATAAAGTGCGTCGTGAACCAGCCAATAAACAAATAAACACGTATCTGAGCCAGATAGAACAGGACACAGATGGCTTAATCTGCCCTGCCATGGTCTGACCGGCCCTGCCCTAGTCTGCCCTGCCCTTCCCTGCCCCCGCATGGCCTGCTCTGTATTGCCCTGTCCTGGTCTGACTTGGTCTGACCTGACCCAGACTGACCGCGTTCGTCGGACCCGTTTTGAGTTCCGACCCGATTCGAACCGATCAGATCCGACCAGACCAGACCAGACTGACCCATCTTTATCCGATTTGAGTTGGCCGGCCGTGGTCTGGCCCACCCAATCCCGGCGGCACAGACCCAGACCGGAGGCGGCTACAGAGGGGGCACTGGGGCATTTGTACCCTCCCATTGAAAGATAGCGCCCCTCTGGCCGGGAAGGGCGCCCCTTCAGAAAGGCTCGAGCGTGCTCTCCCCGCACGCAATTTATTGTTCAGCTAACGACACCCCTCTCAGAGGAAAAGGCACCCATTTCAAACGAGAAGGCGAGCCGGCTTCAGTATGCCTGGGAGCACCCCCGTTCAGTGAATTTTCTGCCGAAGGTGTCTCTTCGAGGAAACTTTCCCCTCCCGATAGCAATTCCTGAATCCGCCCCTGACCCAGGTCAGCGCGGTGACCGCCGGTGAGCTTCAGCGGGTATTGGGCGATTTTCGCCAGACGCCGACAATCCAGCCTCCGCGCCCGCCCGACACCACCTGATACCGGGGATCACAGCCTGCTACCCGTGTGCTCCCCACCCAACACCCGTGCTCCCCACCCGACACCCGTGCTCCCCACCCGACACCCGTGCTCCCCACCCGACACCCGGGATCACCACCCGACACCCGTGCTCCCCACCCGACACCCGTGCTCCCCACCCGACACCCGTGCTCCCCACCCGACACCCGTGCTCCCCACCCGACACCCGTGCTCCCCACCCGACACCCGTGCTCCCCACCCGACACCCGTGTGCTCCCTACCCAACACCCGTGTGCTCCCCACCCTACACCCGTGTGCTCCCCACCCAACACCCGTGTGCTCCCCACCCAACACCCGTGTGCTCCCCACCCAACACCCATGTGCTCCCCACCCGACACCCGTGTGCTCCCCACCCAACACCCGTGTCCCCACCCGACACCCGTGCTCCCCACCCGACACCCGTGCTCCCCACCCGACACCCGGGATCACCACCCAACACCCGTGTCTCCCACCCAACACCCGTGTTCCCCACCCAACACCCGTGCTCCCCACCCAACACCCGTGCTCCCCACCCAACACCCGTGCTCCCCACCCGATACCCGGGATCACCACCAGACACCCGGGATCAGCACCAGATACCCGGGATCCACGCCGAACATTCGTGATCACCACCTGCCACTCGTGCACTCCCCACCGGTCGCCTGTACTCCCTACCAGACGCCCGTGTTCCCCACCTGACACCCGCATGCTCCACCTGACACCTGTGATCCCCACTCATGGCAACCGCACATGCAGTTGGTTGTCCGGTTGTCAGTGTGGCTGAATCGATAGATTGTCGGACGCTTTCACGACGCGACCAGCTGTGGCGGGGGAGGGAAGCACAGCGTCGCCACCCCGACCTCCGGACGGTCGTTGGAAAACCAAAATCCCATGCATTTAGCGAGGTTTGAACTCGAAACCTCACAGTTTAGATAGAAGTTAGCTAACTACGCATGAGGTTGACGGTATGGTCATTGATGGATACAATATAATCGGTTCAATCTGTCGTGTTGATTATATTCGAATGCGTCGGACGTTTTTACGAACCGTGCACCCTGGCTTCCCTGAAGTTGCGAGCAGTACATATGACTGGCAATATTCTTAGTGCAACTCTATTACAGTCTTACACGCTTCTAAGACGTATACATAAGACAATGTGTGGCCTATGTAAACGTTACGTAATCTATAAACAAACAAAAAGACTCATGTCCTCGCACATCACGTGACCATACGCTTGCATTACAAACCACATCACGTGACCCTACAGATGCATTACCAACCACATCACGTGACCCTACAGATGCATTACCAACCACATCAGTGACCCAAATCATCCCACAGATGCATTACCAACCACATCACGTGACCCTACAGATGCATTACAAACCACATCATATGACCCTACAGATGCATTACCAACCACATCACGTGACTCTACAGATGCATTACCAACCACATCACGTGACCCTACAGATGCATTACAAACCACATCACGTGACCCTACAGATGCATTACCGACCACATCATGTGAGCCTACAGATGCATTACCAACCACATCACGTGACCCTACAGATGCATTACAAACCACATCACGTGACCCTACAGATGCATTACCAACCACATCACGTGACCCTACAGATGCATTACCAACCACATCACGTGACCCAACAGATGCATTACGAACCACATAGTGTGCCACTACATATACATCGGTAATCACACATTGTGCCACTGCAGATCCGTCACTAATCACACAGTGTGACACTGCAGATTCACTACCAATCATTTAGTGTGCTACCACATAATCATCACCAATCACACAATGTGACACTGCAGGAACATCACGAATCACATAATGTGACACTGCAGATGCATCACTAATCAGGTAACCGGACAAATATACGTAAAGCAAATGTGCGTATGTCAGATGTACTTACGCAAATATACATAAACAAATATACGTAAGCGCAGATATACATATAGCTATTGTACGTAAGTGCAGATGTACGTATGGCTAATGCACGTAAGCACAGATGTACGCATGACAAATACACGAATGCGCAAATGTACGTAATCGCAAATGTGCGTAAGCGCAAATACACGTATGCCTAAGTGTACCTAATTGCAAATATGCGTATAGGCAAAGGTAGCGCAAATGTACGTATGCAGATATGGACGTATGCGCTAAATGTACGCATGCCAGATGCACGTAAGCGCAAAAGTACGTATGGCAGATGTACGTAAGCTCAGATATACGAAAGCGCAAAAGTACGTATGGCATATGTACCTAACCAAATGTACGTAAACACAAAGGTCCGCATACGTAAATGTACGCGCATTTGCACATACGCACATTTGTGCATAGGTACATTTGCGCTTTCGTACTTTTGCGCATGTGTACATTTGTGCTTACGTGCATTTGCGCCTATATACATTCTGGCATACGTACTTTTATGCTTACGTACATTTGCGCTTACGTACATTTGAGCTTGCGTACTTTTGCGCATACGTACATTTGTCATACGTACATTTCCGCTTACGTACACTAGCCATACGTACATCTGCGCCTACGTACAATTGCCATACGTACGCCTGCGCTTACGTACATTTGCTTACGTACATTTGCTTACGTACATCTGCCATACATACATTTGTCCTTACGTACATTTGTCCTATGCTCCACCAATCACATTGTGTGACAATATATATGCATCAATAATCATATACTGTGACACCACAGATGCATCATCAATCACATATGGTGCACATTACAGATGTATAACTAATCACATAGTACGACGCTATAGAACATATTTGGCTCTCGAATCCCACATCTCGTGAGTTTCCCACCCCTCCGCTTGATTGCTGATAATAACACCGGCGGCCGCCCCCACACATGACCACTTTTTTGGTCGAAACGTCCGTAAATCCAACGGCGGCGGTCTGACCACCCCCTCCTCCCCTCCCCCTCCCAAACCCTGTCTCCGTCGTCCACGGTTCGCCGTCGCCATTGTGCCCTTCTTGCGCGTGCTCGTCGCCTGGACGACGGCCGGGCGGGCGGCCCCAGACGCTGCCGCCGCGCGCAAGAAGGGCACGCAGTCTGTCACGGACGGCGCGGCCGGCCGACGGGCCGGCTGCGGACCGACAGCGAGCCAGTCGTGCGCGGGACCTGCCGCCGGCGTCTGCTGCTGACCCGCCGTCTGACGCTCGCCGACACCAGCTGGACCCCTGCTGCTACCGCTGCCCGCCACCGCTGCCACCGCCGCTACCCTAGCATCGCCGTTACCCTGCCATTGCCGCTACCATACCACCACCGCTACCATACCATCACCGCTACCCTACCATCACCGCTACCCTACCACCACCGCTGCCCTACCATCACCGCTGCCCTACCATCACCGCTGCCCTACCACCAACGCTACCCTACCATCACCACTACCCTACCATCACCGCTACCCTACCATCCCCGCTACCGTACCATCACCGCTACCCTACCACCACCGCTTCCATCGCCGCTCCCCGGGTCGGCTCGGCTCCGGTCGCAGGTCAGCCGCCGCTGCTGCAGGAGGTCGCCGGGTGTCCGGCTTCAGACCGTAGCCGGGTGCAGGATGCCGACCGGGACGGCCGGCATGATGGGCGGCAGTCGGGCCCGACAAGTGGTAAGTGGCCGCCTCGCCACGTGGTAGGTGGTGAGCCCGGGCGCTAAATGATCACGCTTTGGTCGAAGCGCCCTTAAACTCAAATAACTACGACGCCTCCAGCACCCGCGAGCGTTGTTGGCGCGGACATCTGCCGGCGTCCCACGACACGGCCCACTTAATTCCTCACATGCAATCATTGAATATAATTGAATATAACGCTCACCTTTACATGCCTGCTTAGAGGCGGAACGAAATGTCGAGGGCGTGCACGTAAGCTGGTCTTAGTAAGCATCAGGTACCTACCAAGCATTAAGCACAGGATCAGAGCTCTGTAAAATGTCTGTGTTGAAAAAGCGAGAAAAACAAACACCGTGGCGAATGTTTATCCTGCAAAAGGAGTTCTACGGTACCTGTGACGTGAAGAATTGTGATTTATAGATATATACATACATATAATTATGATGCATTAAAGAACGTGGCGTCAATACCTGACCCGCTCCTGCTTTCTAGACACGGAAGAACTCAGTCACTTTCGCACGTGACACGTCGCGTTGTCTCCCATGGGTGTCTTGCAAGAGTGGTCATCGGTTTTGTGTATCAAAATTATCGTGCACGACATGCGCACACGGAAACGTCCACACTCAAACATTGCATATCGGAAGGTCTTCTACTATCAACAACGACAAATAGCGGACTGCGTGACTTTAGTCATAGTTGACCACCATCACAGGACCTAATTTAAATCACAGACACTCTTCTTAGCTTGCATAGTAGTAATCCCTATTGATCGCTGAAGATCATTGTCGAACACTGAAGGTGCATAAGAACCTCAGCTGCCGTCAACACCTGGGAGTACCATTTTTTCTTCTGAAAATACTGGTACCTGACGTTGAAACCAAAGACATTAAGGGCATTAAAGTGAGGGTTATTTGGCTTCAAAGGCGTGATGCGAATTTCCTTTCCTGAAGTAGATTTACTCAGCACCTTCTTAGCAAGCGCCGGGCTTTCTGGCAGTGGACTGCAGACCAGTAGTCGAGCTTTCCACCTTTTTTTGTTGTTGTTGTTGGGAGGACTTTCCCCTCCAACTTTGCTGAGGCTTATCACGGGACCCATGGGCGCTGACTGGAAATAATGACATGAAGAAAAAAACATTTGCCCTCCAATCGTTTCGGAAAATTTACACCCCCGGCCTGTGAGCCACTGGATGACAACGCACCATATAAATCGGATTATGCAAGCAACAACCGGCGAGATGCACTTCTGAAACTATTACTTCATGCGACTCTATATAACATATCAACTACCAAATAAAATAACTCTGACATAACAAACTAAATAACTATAACTATATAACATTTTAGTCCTTACTTGTCATACATATTGTTAAAAATTAATGATGTAAATGCATTTCTCGTGAAAGATGTACATGCATGCAGTCGGGCATAATTTAAATATTAATGAATTAAACAATTGCATCGTTGCAGTAAGCCCCTTCGGTACATTCTTTGTAAAAGTGCCTGGAACTGAATGCATCCAGCATACATTAGCAGAGGCTACGCAGGCCAGCAGACCAATGCTTAGTCATGTTGATTACCTCAGTCAAGCCAGTCGCCTTCATCCACCGCTATCCCATCCCCATCCAACACCCGCAAACTCAACGTGGGACCGCGGTAGCTCAGTCGGTAGGGCGTTGGACTCCCGTTCGTAAGATCGTGGGTTCGAATCCCACGATTACCCAGTCCTCACGCGACAAACCGGCGTGAGATGCTGGCGACGCTATGTGACCCAGCGGTCGGACGAGTCGTAAAAGAACACAAATGCAAGCAAGCACAAACCCTTACTGCGTCACCACCGCCTGGGACACTGAGCCAGGCGCGTCGACTTGTGTCCTTGTGTGGGTTGGCTACTGGTTTTACGACACATCTATCGTTGAATCGTGTAGCGTCGCCAATCTATCACGCCGATTGGTCGCGGGCGAACAGTAGCGACAGGTGAGACTCGAACCCACAACCTTTCGATTGTGAGACGAGCAACTTACCCTTAGACCACTCGTTCCCTCCTTTTGTGAGGGTCGTGGCCCCACCAATGTTGATCTTGCCCCCCCATGTTGATTACCCCCCCCCACTAACCTATGCTATTTTTATACTGATAAGAAAGCTAAAGGAAAAAAGTGAAAAACATCATGCTTCATAGAAAACTTAGTTGATGTTAACCAGCACATTGTGTACTGAAAAGAAATATAGTGGAATTAGATAGTGGGCTGACCCTCCACCCTTTGCTGAAAAATTGAAAATTGTGTTAAGAAAAAACAATATTGCTGAATTTCCCTCCACTGTGGAAGGACAACTCACATCATACAATCCTCAGTGACTGCGCCCAAGGTCTACCAGGCGTAGCTGCATGCAAGTCAGGATCCTTTCAGTGCACACCCAGCTGGCGCGTCGTCCGTCCTCCGTTCACGTGCCGCCGCGGCCCGCCCTTCCGGTGGCGTCCGTCGTTTGCCGCTCCGCCGGCCGGCTCGTTCTCGCTCTGGTGGCGCGGCGTGCCTCCGGTCCGTGCTGCGAGACGCGGCCGCCTCGACAGAGCGGAACAGCCAACACCGCCGGGTCACCGTCTGACCGGTCACCACCCGGCGGCAGGTCACCGTCTGACCGGTCACCACCCGCCGGGTGGTCACCGTCTGACCGGTCACCACCCGCCGGGTGGTCACCGTCTGACCGGTCATCACCCGCCGGGTGGTCACCGTCTGACCGGTCAGGTCACTAACCCGGCGGGTGGGTCACCGTCTGACCGGTCAGGTCACTACCCGGCGGTGGGTCACCATCTAACCGGGTGGTGGGAGTTGGAGGTCGGTGCGGTGGTGAAGTCCTGCTCGTGGAAGCGAAGGGAACCAATCTTGTCCCAGGCATATTTGCCTTGTCTTATTTTCATCGTTCAATTTCTACTGATAGAAACAGCGAGTCATATAGGCTATCTACGTACAGTAACGAAAACACAAATTGCGTTTCAAGCGACTAAGCATAATGTTATACGACATACACCATAGTGTTTAACTTCTATGGTATTTGATGTCAGAATGGTGACATTGACACATGACACAAATATATGTCATGTATCAACGAATGCCGCGTTGTCTGAAAGTGACATACGATGATGCAGTTTGGCCCTCATTTGCAAGGAATGCTGTATTCGCGTGGACGCCGATTATATTCGAAACTGAGACTTCTCAATTATGGGTCATTTCCAAGATTTGCCCGTAAAAATCACCCATGGTCGAGAAGTTGCGGTTTTAAAACAATTAGTACCTGGGTAAAATTCAGCATGACTTGAACATTTTTGTTTAAATATCCTTTCCCGTTTCACGTTTTACGTACGTTAGGAAATAGACCATTTTCTTACAATTACATTTGCTCCATTTTATGGTCAGAAGGGGTGAAACTTGAGCGTACTGGAGAGGAACAATCTTATCCGTCCTACCATCTCTTATGAAATACATTGCCACCGTCCTCCTGGCGTGACCCCAGACGTAGTCACTCTATGTAGACGCAGACATTGGCACGCTTCCTCCCCAGTGTGACCTCAGACAATGTCACTCTTCGTCCCCTAGTGTGACCTCATGTCACTCTTCCTCCCCGGTGTGACCTCAGACAATGTCACTCCTCCTCTCCGGTGTGGCTCCTGATATTTGTCACTGCTTCTCTCCCACCGCGTGGTGACCCCGGCCGTCGCCCCGTCGACCACCAACCACTGCCTCTCTGCCACGCACCGGATCTCGGCTCGGCTCCGCAATCAGCGCGAGACCATCGACCCAGGCTTAGCCACCCGTAAAGCCGGCTCGGCCAAGCCTTACCGAGCCGCGATTCCGCCCCCGTTCCCCCGGTACCGACCCGTGATGCCGCGTGTCTCACCGCCTGATGGTGCCGAGGAATGATGCCAGACGTAACCTGGTAAAGACCGCTCGGTCGAGCGGTCTCGGTCCACGTCTTACAGAGCCGTGATTCCGCTCTCTTTCCATCGGTACCGACCCGTGATTCCGCCTGGTGGTGGTGGTGGTCATTGGTTTTACGACACATCGACCGCTGAGCCATGTAGCGTCGCCAACCTCTCACGCTGATTGGTCGCGGGCGAAGGGTAGCGGCAGGTGAGGCTCGAACCCACAGTCTTTCGATTGTGAGACGGGCAACTTACCCCTAGACTATTCCTCCCCGTCTCACCGTCTGGTGCCGACCCGTGATTCCGTGTCTCACGACTCCCGTGCGGCGGCAAGGACTCGGCGGAGGCAGCGAGCCCCCCGCGCCCGCCTTGTTTTCCCGCTCAGCTACCGAGAAATCATCGCCGGGTCAACATCATCAACAAGTCATCCATCTTGTGGCTGGGAAGCGCCGGACAGAGTGATTTGCTCGCCTTCCTGCGACGCCGCCTCACCGCGAGACCCGGTCACTTCCTCCGCCGCCCCGATGGAGTGGGGGGAGGGGAGGGGGTGCGTTGGCGCCTCGTTCACCGTGTGGGAACGGAGCACCGGACGGACCCGGGTCGCCCTCCGCGGCCGCTGATGTCCCCGCCGCCCGTCGGCACAGCGAGCGTGAGAAACCCGATGGCCAGCCGGATCCCATCGGCTCTAGTCTTTCTCACAGCCGATAAGTACGGAATATCTTGCTGTATACACGTGGCCGTACGTTCATGGTGCCGCTGTGTGTAGGCTGTCCGGGTGATGAATTCCATGCAGCCGACACACATCACGGGATGCTGTGTGGCCCATGCAGTCGATACCCGCCGAAACTGGATAAATGAGCCGTTGCGCCTGACCAATCATATTCTTCATTGCTTAGTAGTTGGCACAAATAACTATTACCTGCCATACTATCTGGCATAAATACAACAATATATCAAAATTAATGCACTTTGGATTATGCTTAATTCGAACGTACTCGAAAACAGACGAGCCAAACGTCATCATCAAGCATATCTGGCGTCGTGGGTGTGTCGTCATGGGTTCGAGTTCATCGAAGGAGGCATATTGAGTTAATTGTAGCTTGTTAAGCTGTAGCGTGCGAGCATCAAGAAGCTGAGTTCAGACGTTGGCACCGGAGGAGCTTCGCCGCCTCATTGTGTCAGCAGTCGCATTCTGGCAATACCGGGGCTGGCCGTCGTGCTGAATTTGAGGTCACGTGTCCACTGGATAGACAGCGCTGGCGGTGTGAATTTGAGGTCACGTGTCCACTGGATAGACAGCGCTGGCGGTGTGGTGGACGGCCGCGGGGCTTCAGTCACAGTCAGTGGGCTGTCCGCCATCAGTCAGTCGCCGGGTGTCAGTCACAGTCAGTCGCCGGGTGTCAGTCACAGTCAGTCGCCGGGTGTCAGTCACAGTCAGTCGCCGGGTGTCAGCCACAGTCAGTCGCCGGGTGTCAGCCACAGTCAGTCGCCGTGTGTCAGTCACAGTCAGTCACAGTCAGTCGCCGGGTGTCGCCATCAGTCAGTCGCCGGGTGTCAGTCACAGTCAGTCGCCGGGTGTCAGTCACAGTCAGCCGCCGGGTATCAGTCACAGTCAGTCGCCGGGTGTCAGTCACAGTCGGTGGGCTGTCCGCCATCAGTCAGTCGCCGGGTGTCAGTCACAGTCAGTCGCCGGGTGTCAGTCACAGTCAGTCGCCGGGTGTCAGCCACAGTCAGTCGCCGGGTGTCAGTCACAGTCAGTCGCCGGGTGTCAGTCACAGTCAGTCGCCGGGTGTCAGTCACAGTCAGTCGCCGGGTATCCGCCATCAGTCAGTCGCCGTGTGTCAGTCACAGTCAGTGGGATGTCCGCCATCAGTCAGTCGCCGGGTGTCCGCCATCAGTCAGTCGCCGGGTGTCAGTCACAGTCAGCCGCCGGGTGTCAGCCATCAGTCAGTCACCGGGTTCAGTCACAGTCAGTCGCCGGGTGTCAGTCACAGTCAGTCACCGGTGTCAGTAGTCAGTACGGGTGTCAGTCACAGTCAGTCACCGGGTGTCAGTCACAGTCGCTGGGTGTCAGTCACAGTCAGTCGCCGGGTGTCAGTCACAGTGTCGCCGGGTGTCAGTCACAGTCAGTCACGGGTGTCAGTCACAGTCGCCGGGTGTCAGTCACAGTCAGTCGCCGGGTGTCAGTCACAGTCAGTCGCCGTGTGTCAGTCACAGTCAGTCACAGTCAGTGGGCTGTCCGCCATCAGTCAGTCGCCGGGTGTCAGTCACAGTCAGTCGCCGGGTGTCAGTCACAGTCAGTCGCCGGGTGTCAGTCACAGTCAGTCGCCGGGTGTCAGTCACAGTCAGTCGCCGGGTGTCAGTCACAGCAGTCGCCGGGTGTCAGTCACAGTCAGTCGCCGGGTGTCCGCCATCAGTCAGTCGCCGGGTGTCAGTCACAGTCAGTCGCCGGGTGTCAGTCACAGTCGGTGGGCTGTCCGCCGTCAGTCAGCGTCCTGTCGGCCGCCTCACCACCAGACACCTGCCCCTGCCACCACTGCACAAGTATAGTCTGAGGTATAGTCCGACGGCCCGGCTATGACGTCAGCAGACCCCGGCCATATGACGTTACCCGGAGGACTCTGGTCTGGGCAATGTCGACCTGGGACCGGTGGTATGGGAACGTGATATGGGACAGAGTTGATCTGTAATAAGTGGTATCAGAGACCGGTGTTTGCAGGAGTCGGTGGTATGGGAGCGTGATATTGGACAGCGTTAACCTGTTGCCAGTGGCATCAGGGTTTGCCAGGCGCACCAGGAGTCAGTGCTGTGTGGCGGCGACACCAGACCGGGCACCGGCACGTGGTGGTGTCACCACCGAGGGCACCACCTCTGCCGCCGGTCACCCAGAGGTCACCCGGCGGGCCAGACGGCCACGGGCCGGCACCACCGGGCCGTCACGCGCCGGCCGTGACTACTGGCCCTCGTGACTCGTGACGGCTCGGCAGACCGTGACGTCAGGTGATGTGACGCGGTCAGGCACGAGGTGCCGTGCCTCATGGCGTGTCATGCTGTGCCACATGGCGCCACGGCTGTTGTGCTGTGCGGTGGCTCGATGGGCTGCTGTGCTGTGCGGTGGCTCGATGGGCTGTTGTGCTGTGCGGTGGCTCGATGGGCTGTTGTGCTGTGCGGTGGCTCGATGGGCTGTTGTGCTGTGCGGTGGCTCGATGGGCTGTTGTGCTGTGCGGTGGCTCGATGGGCCACACATCTATGTCGTGCGACACGCGACATCGTCTCTCTCGTCGTCGTCTCAATGCCTCGCCGAACACCAGCCGGCGGCGTAGCCTGGTGTCTGAGAGACGCGGCCAGGCAACGTGACGTGGTCAGGCTGATAATTGTGCAGCCAGAGGTGCCCCTCCAGGTGCTTTCGCAGTGGCGCCGCTCCAAATAAATGGCACCCCTCCAAACAAGCGCCCCCCATAACGATTCCTGGATCCACCCCTGATTACAACATTGCTCTCTCGTGGTTATGAACTCAGGCTGGTTATAAAATTGTGCGTATTCACGTGTGGATTCTCTTCCAAATTTGACAACTTCCGTTGAACCACTAAGAAGAACGCGGGCAATTTGATTTTTTTAAATCCATATTTTATATGCCCGGAACAGCGAAGTGCGGCGTAAATAAAAGAAAACAGAGAAGAGAACGCCATCCGAGCAGGTTTTCTTTAACAACGGATTTCTCGGGGGAGCTCCTAGTCATATAGGATGTGAGTGCCTGCTGTCACAATGGCTGCACACAAAAACAGATTTCATCCTCCTATTCCTAACAGCCAACCTGTTGTATACACACTGGACATTCGACACCCGTGAAATTATTTCGATATCTCAGCATTCTAATATCTCACGGCAAGCCATGTCGAATGACACCCACATAATGCAAATTGAAGCCATAGCGACGAAATGCGAGGTCATCAAAGAACTCAATCAAATGTTTGACCTTGACATGTCCCAGTTTGAAATGTTACTCGAGCGTCCACTACTGGTTATTGCTTGATGTCAGATTTGGATGGGTTTGAGCGAAAACGAAACAAAGACACGGAGTTTGAGCGGACCGGATGATCAGCTTGGCCTTTGCCCTTGAACAAATAATTCGATTGCTTAGCGTTCTGATACGGCATAACGAGCCACATCGAATGACGCCCATTTGACGGAAAATGAAACGATGGCAACCGAACCTCGTGTTCGATCGATATCGCTTAAATATCGTCATCAAATAAATCAAACTAACCTTTTGACCTAGAAGTTTGTCCATGACATGTACCGGCCTGAAATGTTACACGATGGTTCAGCGAAGGCTATTGCTAGTGATCCCAGGTTTGGGCAGGTTTGGGTGGAAAATAAAAAATGGAAGGGAACCGAAGAAATCTTGACCGTTAAGGTGGTGGTAATGTGAGACGTATGGAACTGCTTCCAGCGCGTTCAGTGCAAGCAGCAGCATTTGTGGCAATTGATTCGAACGATCACAAACCCGTCGATGAATGCCGACACCAATACAAATACACCTCTGGCAATCGCGTCACAGAATACGAACACGAATACGACGCAAATTTGACGTACTTGCTTAACACGCACCCTGGAGGGCTACTGAAAATTACGCGCACTGGTGGCGGGGCGGATTCCGCCCCCATAAGATCTCGGCCCCTATCAAAGCTGGATCAACAAAATTCGCAGGGCGGATGAATACGGTCGTGCACTCTATTGTGTGCAACTTTCATGACCTTAGGTCGATATCTTCAAGGTCAAATGAGGTCAAATATGTCACAATTTTCTTGTGTTGCGTGACTTGGCTTGTCACTATTGTGGATCGCTGTGATTGTGCTTAAATGCTCTAAAACGGGCATCAATTCTATTTTTGACACTACTAATGATGCAATACAGATACTGGGCACGGCGGGCACGGAAAAATGAGGACAAATCGCCACTTTAAAAAGGGGGGGGAATGTTCCCCGCCCCCAACCCCATCCATGAACACGATGACGACGTTCGAGCAAAAGCGAGTTTCCATGGTACCCAGAGCAGGGGCGGATACAGGGGGAGGTCTATGCCCTGATGAGGCCGTTTTTTTTGCCGATATGTTGCACTAAATTGACTTATCGAAATCTAGAAACATTTTATGGGGTTTTGTTGTTCTTGCTGTTGTTGGAGACACGATGGTGGATTGTCTCACTCGAGATTGTTCGGTTTCACATCCTTGCTCCGGCCTTTAGTGTGACCTTCGCTGTGGTATACGCGTTATGCATGTATGCAAAGCGCATTGTCAATTCTGATCATACCTGGCTCGCGAGGAGAACGGCACCTATGGACGGTGACCGCCGTCGCCATGAGACGAGCGCTTACACGTGGTAATAGTTCCCGGCAATATTTTCTCGATGACCATTGGTAGGTCGAATCATTTTTTTTCCATAGCTCTAATACTGTTAGATCCAATGTGGATCATGGAGCCACGACTGACCTCAGCCCGCCAGGACGTTGATATTTCGTTTTTCTCATCGTAAGAGTTTGACACATCATGATTCATAGCATGATTAAGTCATATTCCCCACTTGTCCGTGATCCATGACATCGACAAGCTGCATCCGCCATTGGGGTCGGCTGAGGGAATACCCATGTCGGCAGCGGGAATAGTAACTCGTGTCCACATGTCAGCAGCGGGAATAGTAACTCGTGTCCATCGGCGGGGGAATAGTAACTTGTACGTGTCGGCAGCGGGAATAGTAACGCGTGTCGGCAGCGGGAAATGGTAACCCCAGAGCTATAAAAATTGCCGGTTCCGCTACACACCAATTTATGGAAACACGTAGTTGCTACACGAAGAGCGGAAACTTTTTAAATCACTTCGAGTAATCAAGAACATGCGCCAAGTTGTCCATTTATGTTTTATAAAAACATCAGTGTGCCAGATATATAGGGTGTTTCGAGGTTTATTCTCAGGTCATTCATCCTGTGTTTCTTGTCAAAACATCAAATACATGGAATGAAATGGTGTAAACACGATCAAACTAGTGCTTTAACGTCCGTGTGTCAGCAGTGGCAGTGGTAGCCCGTGTCTGTGTGTCGGCAGTGGGAATGGTAAACCGTGTTTCCATGGAGGCACCGATAATGGTAACGCATGTATGTGTGTCGGCAGCGGGAATGGTAACCCGTGTATGTGTGTCGGAAGCGGGAATGGTAACCCGTGTCCATGTGTCGGCAGCGGGAATTGTAGCACGTGTCTGTATGTAAGCAACGGGAGTGCTAACACATGTATGTTTGTCGGCAGCGGGAATGGTAACCCATGTATGTTTGTCGGCAGCGGGAATGGTAACCAGTGTCTGTGTGTCTACAGCGGGAATGTGTGTCCATCCACATCGGCCAGGCCGGGGTGCAGATGGGGAACGGCTGCTGGGAGCTGTACTGCATGGAGCACGGCATCCGACCTGATGGCTACCTACACGAGGACGCAGGTGGGTCAGGTCGGGTCATCACATGACATGTCAGGTCAGATCAGGTCACGTCGAATCAGGTCAGGCCATGTGAGGCCAAGGCGTGTTAGCTGAGGTTTGGTTATATCAGGACGGGGCATATTAGGCCGGATCAAGCCAGGCCAGGTCGTGACAGGACATGCTATGACAGGTCAGGTTAGGTCAGGTCGGGTCAGATCAGGTCAGGACATGCAGGGTTAGCTGAGGTTAGGTTATGTCAGGACAGGGCATATTAGACCAGATCAAGTCAGGTCAGGTCGTGACATGATATGCCAGGACAGGTAAAGTCAGGTCAGTGTCGAATCCAATACATCAATGGTATGCTATGTATCTTCATTTTCTATTGTAATGCTGTACTATACATTCGCTTAAGTCTGAGCCTGGTTTGACACACGTTCAGTTTTGCTCGCACCGTACCGACAGGTAACCTTTGCTTTCGATTTTTCACCCTAGCATCAGATTTTAGTAGTGACTGTGACGAGCGGGTATTTCATCCGAGCTGCACCACGAAGCGTTACGTGATGAACGTGATGAAGCTATGCGCCGTAGAGCGAACTGGGGACAGTGCCCATGTCTGTTCCCCTCAACTAGCTGCCGTCACAACACACACTCGCAAGAGTTGGCAAGAGTTGGCACTCTCAAGAGTCAGCAGAACACCCGCACCCCCCCCCATACACGCATACATACATACACGCAAAAACACACACACGTGCACATGCATACAAGCATGCACACATACGCATGCACAACATGCACTCCCATACAAACGCACACGGTGGCGGCTTAGTCAGGTGCGGTCGTTCTTATTATCGTCGCGTCTGGTTCTGATTCAGATGGGAGCCGGGAACTCGAATAGCGTGATAACTTGACGGAAATCGGGCCCTTTTGGGGTGCTCCATTTGTTTGTTTATTGGGTGGTTCACGACGCACTTAATGCACATTCATGGCTAATGGCGCCACCTACACTGGAATTGTCATGGGGGTGCTTGTTTGGAGGGGTGCAATTTCTTAGGAGAGACGCCATTGTGAAAGTACCTGAACCAGCCTCTGGCTGAAAACAAATGTAGGGGATAGGGATGGGGGTGCTTGTTTGTTTATTGGGTGGTTCACGACGCACTTTCTGCACATTCACGGCTAATGGCGCCGCCCACACTGTTTCGCCGGTGGGCTGCGGGATTGGGAAATGTTTCGAGCGGCGCTAGCGTCGAACCCAGGACCTTTGTACCCAGAGCCCAACACCTTAACCACTCGGCCATCCCCGCCTCTGGGGGTGCTCCACTTCGCGCATATTTCTGGAGCAATTTCCTCCTCGCTGCGGTGAAATATTATCAAGCGAGTGCCCGGTTGGAGCTGTGCGGACGGGTCGAATGCTACTCAACCATAAGCATGGATGCATAGCTTGGTAGGCCAATTTGAAAGGGACGTAGGTAATATGCATGAGCAGGTCCAGGAATTGTCATGGGGGCACTTGTCTAGAGGGGTGCAATTTCTTAGGAGGGACGCCATTGCGAATGTACCCGAACCAAGCTCAGGCTGAAAAAAAAATAATATATGGGATAGGCGTGGGGGTGCGTTCGAGCACACTGAAGGGACACCTTTACCACCCAGAGGGACGCCTCTAGCTGAAAAATTTGAGGTGGGGTGCACTCGAGCCTCCCCGGAGGGGCGCCTTTTCCAGGCTGGAGGGTCGCCCTCTTCCGTGGGGGGGGGGGCTCCAGTGTCCCCTGTATCCGCCCGTAGTAATAAGCTATTCACAGCAATGTTGTCGGAAATCACCGTTAATTGGCTGGTTGTTGGTTTTTCGACACGTGGACCGTCAAGTCATGTGGCGTCGCCAATCTCTCACGCCGATCGGAAATCACCGTGAATCAAAGTGACGGCAAGCGGTCTCGGTGGACCTCCGTCCGTCGCGGCACCGCCAGCAAGCGCCGGGCGTCTGTCTCTCGCACGACCGTCCGTCATTCACGGCGTTCTCACGCACCCGTTCCTCTCCGAGAATAAAAAAAGGAGCGCACGCTCGGTCCGCGCTCCCACCGTTGTTGTTCCGTGCCGGCGACTGTCGACAAAAACGGCTCCCGTGCCGGTTACTGCTGGGCCACGGAACTCCCGGCCGCTCGGGCAGCGGCGGATCCAGGAATTGTCATGGGGTAGGGAATGGGGTGATGGGTTGGGGGTCGCTGGGCTGGACAGGCATCACTGCGGAGGTGCCTGCAGGGGCCGCATTCAGGCAGTAAACTCGCTGACAGAGACGGGGAGTTCACTCGTGCATATAATGGCGCCTTTTTCCTCTGACAGAGCGCCTTTAGCTGGAAAACCTGTCGAGCGTGGATGACGGTGACGCACTTGAGCCCTTCTGTCAGAGCGCGTTTTCCCAGCCAGGGGACGCCACTCGCTATGGAGGGGGGGGGGGTGCCTCCAGCTGGCCCTGCATCCGCCTCTGCGCTGCGGGGCGGAACAGACGCGGCCACCGCCCGCGACACAGCTGCTCCGGCGTTTTTACGGCCGGTGGCCGACTCATGTCGACTGGTGACGTCACGACCGTCTGGGAAATGGACAGTCAGCTGACTGCGTCGACGGCGATGGTCCGTAAAGGCTGTGCTGGATGTGACCAGGGGCGGACACAAGGGGGGGGGGGCACTGGTGAATTTGTCCTCCCCAATGGAAAAGTGGCACCCCTCAGATCAGGAAAGGTGTCACTTCAGGAAGGATCGAGTGTGCCCCGATCCCCCCACCTCACTCAACGGATGAGAATAGTGGGCTTGCTTTTCAGTATTGCAGGGAGGGCTGATCGACGGATTTGGTGGGCAACTGGTTGAGTGTACAGAGTGCAGCCAAGAAGGGCCCTTGTGGCTCATAGTTGCACTAATCTTTTATGTTTTTATGTCTTTATGTCTTACTCAGTCGACGTGCGATTGATTGGAAGCATTTGGCAGTGATGATGAGAGTAGAATACAAATGCACAGAGACACCGACGTTTGTGCGTCTTAACGTTGCCGTTTGGCGCCGTGTGAAGGTGGAAAAATCACTGCATCCCTATCAACTTCAAGTTCCCTCCCACCATGATGATTTTGTTTCTCAGTTGATAGTCACGTGACTATTATCCGGATTGTAGCAACACCAACTCTCACATGTCCTAATTATGCTGGCCATGTTGCGACATGCTGGGTGTTCAACTGCAGTTCACCCGGGTGAGGAGCGCACATCGCGCTGCAGTGCTGCAGTCGGGTCAACACGACGCAACGTTCGAAAATGGATGGCTGAGTGCCTGGATTGGACTGAACCATGACTGGAGACTCGGGGTGGGTCCGGAGGTCCAGACAGCTCTCAGTTTGGTACCCTGCTAATGCTAAGTTGTCATCCCCCCCAAAGCAGTCTGACATTTTTCTGGCCCTATTGCTATACTATTGCTATACTAATTGGTGACGGATTTCACGTGTATCAGATGAAGTTTTCAGTTTGTATTCATCAGCATTGAAGCACGAACTTGCTTTTTTGGAGGGGGTGGGGGCAAGTGTTCGGAAACTACGAAGATGGGCCACCGATTGTACCTCGATGACCTGATTGACCTGACCTGCCAGGTCATTCAAAAGGGATACATAAAAGTGCTTTCAATAACTCAGAACGTTGAAGGATGCACGTGCAGGATGCCGTTTACCACATCTCTCCATCATGCTTAGAACAAAGGTGTGTAGAGGGGCCGACTGCACGCCTCACAATGCAGAGGGGTCGAAATGGCCGCCTCCTGCACTGTGAGGGTAAAAGATTACCCCGCCTTGCGAGGATTGACAAGGATCTGCACGGTCCGGGGTCGTGGGCCTGTCACGTGATTAACAAGGATCTACTCGGTCCGGGGTAGTAGGCCTGTCACGTGATTAACAAGGATCTACACGGTCCGGCGTCGTGGGCTTGCCACGTGCCTAACGAGAACCTTCGCGACCCGGTGTCGTGAGTCGGCCCCGTATCCAAGGAAGTTATTACGAACAGAGACACGAGCGAGGGTGTTCGTCCCCACCAGCGGAAAACTTATTTCGCGAACAATGGACCCGACAATACCGCGAGGGCTTCTGTGTGCTACCGACTTCAAGCTCTTTCTACAGTGAATGGCGGGATGATGGCATAATGATGATGGCTAAACGCCCCACCAAGGCGTTCAGCGTCGTGCAGGAGATGCCGCCGTCCTTTGAAGGCTGACGCTTCGCATGGATATCTCGGGGAATTGCTGGTGTAACCTACACTAACCGGACGTGCTGGTGAAATTGTTCTACACCGTGTATCTCCATAAGTGAGAGTAAATCGGCAGGCGTCAAGTGCAGCAAGCGAAATTCCAGGCAAGTACGAGGCATTGACGTGCTGGATGCATTCGTCACGTGCTTAAGTGCTAAAGCGGCAAAAGTGCTTTTTTTTTAGTGTTGACGCATTCGTCACGTGCTCGGCGGAACAGTCGGTCGATAAATAAGTCGCGAGTCAAACTGACAGACGAGGACACAGGTGAAGCCAGCTCATGGCTGTAGACAGCGGAGAGGCCTCCACTGCCCAGTGGTTGGTGAATGCTGTCACCTTCGCCACGGATCAATCGCTGGTCAGCTCGTGCGGTGCGCCTACCCTGCCTCTGGTATGACGTCATTCATGGGCGGGTCCAGAAATTTTGATTAGGGGAGGGGTGCACTCGATCGCCCCGCAGTGCTGCCGGGGCTGACCTTCGTACTCGGGGGGGGAGGAATCCTTCGGCTGAACAGTAAATGGGAGGGGTGCAATTGTGCGCACTGAAGTTAAGTACTTCAGGTCAGAGGGGTACCGGACGGACAGGGGTGTGGGGAGCATGCCCCCTGGATCTGTACCTGATGCCACCACGCATTCCACGATCAGTGGTTTTGTTTAGGAATTTCCTGATGTGTGGCATACAAAATAAATGATATATCACAACATTGTAATTATGCACAGTCGATGTTGCAATTCAATAATGTAGGCATGCATTCGTCAACAATGCATGTCTTTGGTTGGTCTGGTGATACTCGTTTGAAGCAAGGTGTTTTGGATATATGTCTAGAGAAGTCAACTTAAAATGAAACAAAGCATTTCTCGAAGCAGCCAAATCGTAATTAAGGGCACTTAGAAATCGCACTGCAGGTTTAATTTGAGCTAACTTGGCGGAGCTGGGTGGTGACACATTCCCACCACTCCCGTTAGTGGTGATGCCCACGTGGTGACATATTCCCACCACTGCCGTTGGTGGTTGTGTCATGCTGTGCCCATGCCATGCCCAAATGCGTCACCGCTAGAAATTAACCTTGCACCCGTGTCTTCGTGTCGTTTTTACCGGCCCTTCTCATTCCCCAGACTGGCGGGGAATTTTTCGACGAACAGCAGAAATACAACAATTACTGCGCGTGGCCATCAGCCGCTGTTGCCGCGCCGCCTTGTGTGCAGACTGTACCGCAGTGCCAGACTCGCGAGAATATTCTCGGCTGATGCTTGCAGGCGAGGCGCTAGCGCCGGCGCTGACTCTAGTATTGGCAGTGCGACGTCTTGAGTTTATTTGGCCTTGGCTGTTAATATTTCCATGGCTTTGATTAATGCGCATCCGTCAAACGATGCATCGGCAGATCGCTAAAATTAGAACCAGTAAACGGTGCAGACAGCAGCCGAAACAGACAACTTCGTGTGGTACCAGATGTCGTCAGTTTTCTTCCTGGCATTGCAATTCGTGAAATCTGTTGGTGTCACAATTATAATAGGGTGCACATGAAACGTTACGACTGTGCACTCAATGAATAGCTATGCTATTATTATATCTCGTTGGTCATAGATGTCATCAGTTCTGATATCTTACGAGAGCTTTCCGAGAGCAGCAAAGCTTCTTTATTGTTGAGAATGCATCCCAGCAATATTCCTCATGTTTTCGCTGCAAGACAGGGACGTTAGAATCGGTGAGGGTGGGGGTGCCCCTAACCTTGAGTAAGCGCACAGAAGGCTCGTTCTTTCCTGACATAGGAGACCACCTAACCGAAGCAGGAGGCCATTTACTGACACCGAGCGTGCCGTGTGGAAAGAGCGTGCCCACACATCCGAAGAGGGGCGTCTTCTTGTTCTCGTTACCATCTCCCCTATCAACTTGAAAATCGTCCCTACGTCCCTGCCAAAAGATGTTGTTCAGCGGGGGGGGGAGATGAAATCGACGCACTCAGCAGCATCTGACGCACTCAGCACCTGAGGCCATATGCATGTCGCCTGCCTCCCACCCTGGCAGGAAGGGCGGGAACCGCGAGTCGAACCCAGCATCTCTGGTTTCCCAAACGCCTGTAGTAATTAACCATTGGCCTATACCGGCACCCCTAAATGAAGATTATGATCCTGGAAAACGGTCCTAACAATCGCTTTCAATTTTCTACGGGCACCTACAATTTGTCGGAACCCTGGCCCCACCCCCATCCATAAACTCCAGTGACGCACACTTAAAGTAAGTGCCCCAATGCACCGACACGGCCGCCCGGTAGCTCGTCCCCGGCCTTATCCCAGCTGAATAACGACACTAAACCCTTTTCCAGTACAAGGTTACCGTGCGCCGCTCTAACCAGTACTTTTTAACCCCACTTCCGTCCTCGCGATTAGTTGGTACATTACGCATACTGGGCGCGGGTGCCACGGTGCACTCGGACGATGTACAAATAATGCAATACCCAAGAGCATTGCAGATAACCGTAAGACAGCTTGCAATGATATTGAACAATTTAGAAGAACGTTACGGGAACCTTACATCCAGATCGTGGCGTCGGCATGCAAACCGAGACAGAGGGGACTCTGATCTACAGATCCTGGATGCTTCTCATGACTTCTTGGTCCGCCCTGGCCTCCACCGGCACCGGGGTCGAGGACGTTAGTGGTGAGGAACTACATGATGTTCCTCATGGAGGACTTCATTTTCATGTTGCATATATACATGTATATGCCCAGGAGTACAATTGCCGACGCCAAGCGGCTACTGCGATTATCGAATCTGCCGTGGATGCTTCACGCTTTTCTTCCTGACATTCAGCGTGATTCTCAGGAATCCGAGTAGCAGTGTCCTTTGAAGTGCTTGCTGAAGTGCCCGAGCTACTGAGGACCCCAGCGGCACTGACAGGCGCTGAGTCGTCGTCCATATTCGAATGTGGAGAGCCGATCGATAAGCGATGGCATCTGCTTGCCTTTTTGCATTTCTCTGTTCTTTTCAGAACTATGTCAGATGTTACGTTTAGATGTGCCATGCGCAAGCACGACTCAAACGACCTGAGATTATGTGTCAAACATTTGCGGCATCGGCACCAAGAGGATCCATATTTCAACGTCGGGTGCCATTTCTGTACTAAATTTTCAACACATCCAGAAGTGTGTCGAGTCACGTACAGGTACATTCCCGGCATCTGCTTGCCGGGAAATATGCACCTGTAGTGCGGGGATGCACCTGCATGTACCCAAAGTGCGGGGATGCACCTGCATCACCGAATGTGTGGAAAGGCTACACCCACGACACTGTCCCGCTATTCCCATCCCCTTTCGCGGGGATCCGCTACGGCTCGGGCACGTGCCTGCTCATCACCCTAATCATCACGAACACTGATTATCACGCCTCGAAGAGCACCGACGAGAACAAAAACGACGACGAAACCGTTGCGCTATTCGTTCAGTAATAACTAGGCAGCGACTCTGCAGGTTTTTTGCAGAGCTCGTCCGCTCGAGCGGATCTTTGTGTGCATTGTCGCCCGCTGTCAGCCCGGTCGGCCCGGTGAACCAGCGCCGACCGCCATCTTGGCAATCAGCGCGCGCGCGCCGACCGGAAGCGGCATTTGCCGGCGCTCTGCGGCGATCACGGCCTGGTGCGCGCCGCCATCGTCGCCGGACGGCTGCGGCGGCGTGCAGACGACGACCGGAACGTCGGGGGGGGGGCGGCCTGCGTCATGGTCGCATTGTGCTCTGGAGCATGCCGGGTGCACACCAGACCGTGATATCTTCACCCTCCCGCTCCGCGTCGACACCAAACCGTGATATCTTCACCCTGTGGCCCCGTGCTGGGCACCGGACCGTGATATCTTCACCCTCCCGCTCCGCGTCGGACACCAAACCGTGATATCTTCACCCTGTGGCCCCGTGCTGGGCACCAGACCGGAACCCGATATCTTCACCCTGTGGCCCCGTGCTGGGCACCGGACCGAGATATCTTCACCCTCCCGCTCCGCGTCGACATCGAACCGTGATATCTTCACCCTGTGGCCCCGTGCTGGGCACCGGACCGGATATCTTCACCCTGTGGCCCTCGTGTCTGGCACCGGACCGTGATATCTTCAACCTGCCCCCTCGTGTCAGGCACCAGACCATGATATCTTCACCCTGCCCCGTTCGCCACCGTATATCTTCACCCTGTGGCCCCGTGTCGGCACCAGACCGTGATATCTTCAACCTGCCCCCTCGTGTCAGGCACCGGACCGTGATATCTTCACCCTGTGGCCCTGTGTCGGTTTTCAATAACTACCAATGAATGTAACAACATTTATGGTAATTGAGGTATCGGCTGTTCGTCTCATAACCACTTGCATTCAATTTACGGATTGACACCTATCCCTACATCCTAACTGTGGTGGAGTGCCCTCTCAATTAACATTTTGTCTTCGCAGTGATAACAAATTTCCCCATGGTTGTATTTGAGATGTGCAGAGGACCAATTGTCATAGCCTTAGCCGCCCAGCTTTACCAGCGTAACAGCGCCTAGCCTATCTATTGCCTGCTTTGCGGTCATGGTCTTGACCACCGCCCCTCGACCTTGACACCAGCGTCAAACGTTCGTCTTGCCTCTGAAGAGATTTCTCGACAGCATTATTTCGCAATGAACTGATGGAGTGATTTAATATTTTTGTGAATCTTTATTCACGATATAAGCGGTTGAAAATTCAACACGACTGTGCTGCCTGTGACTGAACATCCGCACGACATTGGACCCCAAAAAAACCGGCCCCGGGGAGGGTCCAGGGAGGGCTCAGGGTAGGGCACGGGCACGTGACAAGACTCGGCCCAGGGGAGGGTCCAGGGCGCAGGGGGGCAGGTGACAAGACTCGGCCCAGGGGAGGGTCACAGGGTAGGGCACGGGCGCGTGACAAGACTCGGCCCAGGGGAGGGGTCCAGGGAGGGCTCAGGGTAGGGCACTGGTACGCGACAAGACTCGGCCCAGGGAGGGTCCAGGGAGGGCTCAGGGTAGGGCGCGGGCACGGACAAACAAAACCCCCAGGAGAGAGGAGGGAAGGGCTCAGGGTAGGGCACGGGCACGTGACAAGACTCGGCCCAGGGGAGGGTCCAGGGAGGGCTCAGGGTAGGGCACGGGCGCGACAAGACTCAGCCCAGGGAAGGACCCAAGGGGGGGCACAGGCACGTAACAAGACTCGGCCCAGGGGAGGGTCCAGGGAGGGCCCAGGGAAGGGCACGGGCGCAACAAGACTCGGCTCAGGGGAGGGCACTGGCACGGCTGGGTCCTTCTTTTATTCCTTCTTGGGCACTGAGTGGATATGGTGTGACGACTGCTGTAGGTGGCTTGACGCTCGGTACCCAAGTGACCGCCACTGCTGATGTGACTCTCACCACCCCTACCCTGCCGGCCACGTCCCTGACATATCAGCGCGTGGCAAGCGGACGATCGGCCGAGCCTAATTTGGCAATTCAAGAGAGCTAGGCAGCTGACGCTGGCATGTCAGCTGCCAGCGTCAGCTGCCCGACTGGGCCACTGCAAGGAGTCACCACCGTATTGGTTATTGGTTTTACGACACATCGACCATTGAGTCATGTAGCGTTGCCAATCTCTCACGCCGATTGGTCGCGGGCGAAGAGTAGCGACAGGTGAGACTCGAACCCACAACATTTCGATTGTGAGACGAGCAACTTACCCCTACACTACTCGTCCCCGAGTCACCACCGTAAGATGCAGAGCCACGACCGAGTTTGATGGCCTGACGTCACTTTCCATCCTGAGGTAATTTTCTGAGGCGCTGTGCTACACTTCAGGTTCCTATGCACCGGTAATGGCGCCGGCTTCTACTAGTGATATATATATTATATATACATAATTACGTATATACATATTATATAATACATATTCTATGTGCACTGCCTACATCGTTCATGCTCTTGAAAGGTCCAATTTTGATTGTGGCGATTAGTGAATGAAATGGGCAGACTAGTGAAGGCCGTGGTACAGATAGCACCGCCATTCCAGTGGTTGGCATGGTGCCTGCCGGTGGTGCTGCTTTGTGTAGCATTCACGGACCAGCTCTGCAACGTCAGCCGTCGCCAAGTCCCTTGGCACATCCTAGGTAGGTACGTTGGAGCATTCTGGGTCGGTACGCTTGCACCTCGGTACATCTTGGATTGGTACGTTGGTACATCGGCACATCTTGTGTTGGTACGTTGGTACATCGGCACCTCCCGGGTCGGTACGTTGGTACATCCTGGGTCGGTACGCTGGTGCCTCGGCACATCTTGTGTTGGTACGTTGGTACAACGGCACCTCCTAGGTCGGTACGTTGGGACATTATGGGTCGGTACGCTGGTGCCTCGGCACATCTTGTGTTGGTACGTTGGTACATCGGTACCTCCTGGGTCGGGAGGTGGGACCGGCGGAGCCGACCTTTCGGGAGGGAGATGGGCGCCCATGGGTTTCCATTTTCAAGTGGAGGTTATTGGGAACGAGTAAGCCAACATCGGGTGGGCCAATCCCCTCCCAAGTGTACTAAGTCGACTGCCATGCTATAGAGCAGCCACGGAATTGGTGGAGCGGTCGCGTTATCACATGCCACGACGTCCACACACACTAGGGGTTCAAGGGGAAAGGAACACGGGCGCCATGTCCCCCGCTGCCAAAATGCCGATTTTTCAGAACTTTCGCACTTAAATGGCAAGTCCCCGAAATGTAGGACATTCAATTGGAAAAATATTATCCTTACGGGACCTGCTGGCTGTTCAAATCTCAACAGCGTATCGAAATCGGGGAACAAAGTTTGAAATGCCCCTAAACCCGTCGAAAACAAGCCTTCTCGATCCACCACTGCCCACACATGCTACGCATGAATGCTGAGAAGCTTACTTGGTCCATGTCATAAATCCGCAAAAAAAGTTCTCATTGCTTAAAAACTGAACTCATTCAAAACATCGAGTCAGATAACTGACCTTTCGTGAGCAACCTGTTCTCAACTTTGACCTTCTGACCATGTTCTCAAGCCGATGCTGGTCTGAGGCCGGTGTCGTTCAGAGTGTGTGGCTCACCAGGCGTCCCACTGTTTCAGCGCCTGGCGGCCAGGCCGATGCTGGTCTGAGGACGGTGTTGTTCTGAGGTCGGTGTCGTTCAGAGTGTGTGGCTCACCAGGCGTCCCACCATTTCAGCGCCGGACGGCCAGGCCGATGCTGGTCTGAGGCCGGTGTCGTTCAGGGAGTGTGTGGCTCACCAACCGTCCAACCGTTTCAGCGCCGGGCGGCCGGGCCGATGCTGGTCCGAGGGCGGTGCTGTTTTGAGGTCGGTGTCGTTCAGAGTGTGTGGCTCACCAGGCGTCCCACCGTTTCAGCGCCGGGCGCCCAGGCCGCCAACGGCCACCGCTCCGAGTCCGTGCTCGACGACACGTTCTCCACCTTCTTCAGCGAGACGTCACGTGGCAAGCACGTGCCACGTGCCGTCATGGTGGACCTGGAGCCGACCGTGATCGGTGAGTGTCGGCCGGCGGAGCTCTCACGAGTCACGATCCTCTGCTCACTGCACAGTGCAGCCCGCACAGCACCCACTGCCAGTCCTTGACCTCTACACTATGCAAGGTGTAGGTACCAGGGCGAGTCTGAGTTGGCAGCACCGTCGCAACGAAGGTGAACTGCGCGCGGACGCCGAGTGTGTCCCCCTCCCCAAGGGGTCCTACATGACATGGAAGTTGTGTGTGTGCGTGCATGGGGAATTTTCCTAGGGGTCCACAAATTTCATCATTTTCATAGGGAAATATTAGTCGATCCCGACCAACTTCTTCATTTTCGTTTATATTATGTCGTCGTCGTCCCCTCCAGTAAAAGCTTCCTAAAATATGCCTTGATGCCTCCTGCTCCAAGGCCAGTGTCGACTCTATAAATTCATAGGCTTCGCAGACCCGAAGCATTCTTGTTTGGTGTCATTGGGCGGTATCAGTTTCAGGGTTTCCCTAAGTACTACTTGAGATCGCTTTTGACGAAGTCGTGATAGGCCGCCTTATTGACATTCCATGATCCCTGGAGGTTAAAAATGTTATTTTAAAGCTATGCCACATACATAGCTACGTATCCGTCGAATATATACAGCTACTGTATTGAAATCATGTGACCATTGGAGGGTCATTGTCAGTCAGATATGGTAGTAATGTCCGGGCTGTATTTCGTGCTTCTGGTTGGACTATTTTCCCGACTGTGTGCCGCCCCAAACATAGAACCCGTGGCGGAGCCACATGGGTCTCCGCGAGGGCCAATCTTTGTCAGCGGCAGCTTCCGGTGCAGATGCAGCTTCCAGTGCGCTATGAGCCCCCATGAATATTCCAGAAGGCTCATAGCGCTCAGGCGGCCTCACAGTGCAGATTTCAGGAGGTCCGAACTGAGGGAAGGCCCTGTCATGATCTACCTCCGTCTCCATTTGTGTTTAGCCATTTCACCGCCTATTCATACCAACATTGGTGGAGGATTATGAAAAGTTAGTGTGGCATGAGAGCTCAGATCATATCCTAACAAGATATCCTACAATGATATCTCTATCTAAGATATCGTACAATGATATATCTATCTAAGATATCGTACAATGATAACTTTATCTAAGGTATCTTACAATGATACATTTATCTCCGATATCTTCTAAGATAGCTAAGGTAACTTTGAAATGACAGAGGTACCAAAGGTGGCCTTTTCAACACAAAAGTTGCCGTGGCACCTGCCACACGAGCCCATGGGGTTCTCCACCCATGTGCACGAGTAGAGATCCGTCCGTTACTGTGTGACCCATAGTCGTGCACGTGCCCTGATCAGTGGTGGACGCGCGTGGGCACCTGCCGCAGGGGATCCCATCCAGGGTTGTATTTATATCTTGGGATCTTAGATTTGGAGAGGATACTTCTTATCAATCAGACTGGGGATGATATCTCTGGTTCTTTTTGTGACATCAGAAGCTCTCTGTGCAGTCTTGGGCTTTGGGATAACGGAGCTTGCTTTTCCTGTTGATGAATAATTGAATTGGGAGTAACAAGTGCAGCAAACAAGAACAGGTCAAGTGGCCTGCTTCATTGGCCTTGCTTCATTTTCCTTCAAAATTGCACAGCGTTATATCACTGGACTGTAAGGTTCGATAACCCGTAACCCGTATGATCATACGGGTTACGTCCTACGTCATACGGGTCACGGATTACGTATACATGATACGGGTTATCGAACCCGTGGTTCGATAACCCGTATGTTGGTCATTTTTACCAAAGAGCACTTCAACTTCGCGCAATGGGCGCTACATGACCGACGCAGTGAATGCGCCCCTAAACTCCAATAACAACGACTTCACACAATTTCCTTACCAAGCGGCACCGTTGTAATCCTCTCAGCGAGAATAACAAACGGATAATTTTCCCGAGAGTGCAACATTCCGGGAGCCAATAATCGAGGACAAGGCACTCCGCTCCCGACGCTGGAGCGGGGTTTGCTGGAAGCATGGCACCCGTTCTGTCGGACGAGGCGCTCCTCGGAAACGAGAAGGCGACCACTCAGTATCCTCAAGCGCTCCTCTCACGCTCAACGACTTTTGTCCACGGAAAACACCGCTCCGAGAAAATGTGCTCAAATCCGCTCCAGAAAATGTCCTGCAATCCAGGACAAGGCTGGTGTTTGCCGACACCGCTCCCACCCCGACCTGCCGCTGCCGACAGACTCGATCCGCACCGGGCCGTACCGGCAGCTGTTCCACCCGGAGCAGCTCATCTCCGGCAGGGAGGACGCCGCCAACAACTACGCGCGCGGCCACTACACCGTCGGCAAGGAGGTGATCGACATCACCATGGACCGCATCCGCAAGCTCTCCGAGAACTGCGTCGGCCTGCAGGTGAGCCGTCCGACACACTCGCAGTCTCCAGTCTCCTGTCTCCAGTCTCCAGTCTCCTGTCTCCTGTCTCCAGTCTCCTGTCTCCAGTCTCCTGTCTCCAGTCTCCAGTCTCCTGCCTCCAGTCTCCTGTCTCCAGTCTCCTGTCTCCAGTCTCCTGTCTCCTACCTCCAGTCTCCTGTCTCCAGTCTCCTGTCTCCAGTCTCCTGTCTCCAGTCTCCTGTCTCCAGTCTCCTGTCTCCAGTCTCCTGTCTCCAGTCTCCTGTCTCCTGTCTCCTGTCTCCTGTCTCCTGTCTCCTGTCTCCAGTCTCCTGTCTCCTGTCTCCAGTCTCCTGTCTCCTGTCTCCAGTCTCCTGTCTCCAGAATCCCGTCTCCAGTCTCCAGTCTCCTGTCTCCTGTCTCCTATCTGCAGAATCCTGCCTCCCGTCTCCTGTCTCCAGAATACTGCCTCGTCTCTTGTCTCCAGTCTCCTGTCTCTAGTCTCCTGCCTCCTGCCAGTCCTCTCTCAGTCTCCTGTCTCCAGTCTCCTGCCTCCAGTCTCCTGTCTCCAGTCTCCTGTCTCCAGCCTCCTGTTTCCAGAATCCTGCCTTCAGCATGCCGTCTGCAGTTCCCTGTCTCCCGTCTCCAACGCGAAATCTCCGTTCTCCAGTCTCTTGTATCTTATCTCGTCTCGTCCATTGTCTCTTGTCCCCAGTATCTTGTCTGTCGTCTCATTATTTTTCGCAGCTCCCTATCTCGAGCACAATCACACATCCGTTTGGTTTCCTGGTGCTGTCCTAGTTAGCTGTATGATTGTGCATACAGGATTTCCTGGTGTTGTGCTGCAGTTAGCTGTGTTGATATACCCGCCGGATTCCCTCCTGTCACCCGTCCGTCAGCATGTTTCCCTGCTGTCATCCGTACTGTTGTGCCTGCAAGATTCCCTGGTGTTGTGTTGTAGCTATATGTGCCGTCGTACCCGCCGGATTCCCTTCTGTCACATGTGTTGCTGCATGTTTCCCTCCCGTCACCCATACTGTTATGCCTGCAGGGCTTCCTCGTCTTCCACTCGTTCGGCGGCGGCACCGGCTCCGGCTTCACCTCTCTGCTGATGGAGCGGCTCAGCGTCGACTTCGGCAAGAAGAGCAAGCTGCAGTTCACCGTCTACCCGGCACCTCAGGTGACGCTCGCCGCCCATGTGGTGTCAGTCGATCCTCCAGGCGAGGCTAAAATATTGGAGACGAGTAGTCTAGGGGTAAGTTGCCCGTCTCACAATCGAAAGGTTATGGGTTCGAGTCTCATCTGTCGCTACTCTTCGCCCGCGGCCAATCGGCGTGAGAGATTGGCGACGCTACATGACTCAACGGTCGACGTGTCGTGAGACCAATAGCCAACCAACCAGTGCTAAAATATTGGTTTTTCGTTAGGTGTGAGATATAGTATCGAGTACAGTAGTATGTCTGAATTTGCCACGGAAGCATGTCGTTTAGAATATCGTCAAAGTCTCTCAAACTCAATTCTGAGCCAATAGCGCACTCATATATACATGCTCTTTGATATGGGAGACATTTATTACATAAGTACGTATATTTATGATGCTGATAACAAGTAACGTACCATCAACAAATGATATCGTATAACAGACCGCATCATAGTTCTGTTATGTTTGTGGGTCGGTGTATCAGTTATGCATCTCGTAGCACTGGGAATTGTGTTACGAGATGCTTGTGTATCACAATCCATTGAGAAGCATAAGCCATGACACCTACACAAGAACATTATTTTTAGAAGCGAGGTATGGCGACTTCATGAATACATCAAGAAGCACAATATCAATGCTTCTTAGGGAAGGATGTCTATTAATTGTGCAGAAAGTGGTGCATCCCACCCAATTTCACAAATAATTTATCACTGGGGGTGCATGTATCGTTCAATAGGAGTCTGAACTCCCCCACCCCCAAGGCACTGCAACATAGGCTTACCGCACTCAAAACACTTCACACATAGTCAGGTACTAAATCGACAATAATGTGTGAGACCAAAGCTCAAATAGGCCACATATGAAGTGCATGAAGACGTGTGTGCGCATATGTGGCATAGTAGTTGGAGGCTTGTTTTGCGTGAAGCTTTGATTAGCACATTATCGCAGTCGACGTGGTCTGTATCGCCCACCTCGGAACATCATCGAGTAGAGGCACGCCGATGTCCCGCCGGCTCGTCGTGAACGACGATGGATCGACGAACAGTCGGGCTGCAGCCATCACTTGCCATTTTACCCACCAGGGAGCCAGGGGGTCGTGGCAGTTACAGCGCGATGGGATGTTGGTCGCTAGTGGACATCTGTATTCCTTTGCTGGTGCTCGGGCACCTCCATTACTCCTGAAGCGCCCTTGACGTTGAAATGCACATCAAAATAATGATTTGACGCATTTAAACTATTATATTTGCCTAATTCGTTGCGTAATTGTCCATTTCTGTCAACAGAATAGCACGTGCTAAATACCATGGCATGCAACCACAGGTGTTGATTTTTGAAAATTATTGTGGGAGGTGGGCACATTCCGTATGGTCCCATGATACAAAGGTGAACTTATTGGGGGGGGGGGGCAAAGCCAACATTGCGGGGATATTTGTCCCTTCAAATGTATATCAAACAACACCCCTCCATTCAACATTGAATCTCGGATGATGTGAGAATAGTTTACTTGCAAGCCAGACTGCGATCGAAGTCGGCAACGTCGCCCTCGACCGCATCTGCAACTAAAAGTTACACCTCCGCCCGCCAGGTGTCGACAGCCGTGGTCGAGCCGTACAACTCGATCCTGACCACGCACACCACCATGGACCACTCGGACTGCGCCTTCATGGTGGACAACGAGGCCATCTACGACATCTGCCGGCGCAACCTGGGCATCGCGCGGCCCTCCTACACCAACCTGAACCGGCTGATCGGCCAGATCGTCTCCTCCATCACCGCCTCGCTGCGCTTCGACGGCGCGCTCAACGTCGACCTGACCGAGTTCCAGGTGCGGACGCCGTCCCTGCTTCCCACCGGTGTGGTTGTGAGGACTTCGTGGACTTTACCTCATTCACTCCACCTCGTTGACTTCACTCAAAGTTACTCACTCATTTTAAACGTGGTTGGGGATCCCGGGTCGTCGGGCGGTTTGGATCCCCTGGTTTGGTACCCTGCAAATGTTAAGTTGTTATTTTCCATATTCAATCTGAAAATATGCCTTGAAAATATGGGCTTGAACCCACTGACTTCATGAGAGATCTCCAGTCTTGGATTGAAGCCTTTCTTTCCGTTATCGGCTTCATTGACCTCGCGTTCTTCAGCTCCTCGTCAGTTGTTCTTCTTTCGGGCGAGTGATTGGTAAATGAGCTCGCGTGCTGGCCGTCCCTTAAGCACATGACATCACACCATAGAATGACTGGGCAGGTGCCAAGCACAAAGCATTCGTTCCCAGTTTGGGTTCCGTACAGGCTGGCCCGAACACTCCTCATACCGTGCCCACCCATTGTATTCGCCCATCACAGATCTAGGAGTCGAGAAAGCGTTTCGAAATGATTCGGAGTTGGCAAGGCAACATCTTTGGTAGCCTCTACGGCAGCTCCAGTGGAGGTTTTCCCGAAACGTAATGTGGCGGCAACGCTTCAGACATATTCAGGCACATTCGATGACATCTGGACGGCAACAGCAGTGGCCAGCCGTCGGCCGTCTCAGCATCTGATGACGTCACTGGGTTTGGCAGACTAACCTGGTGCCGTACCCGCGCATCCACTACCCGCTGGTGACGTACGCGCCAGTGTTGTCAACTGATGACGTCACTGGTATTGACATAAAGACGTAAAGACATAAAGACATAAAAGATTAGTGCAACTATGAGCCACAAGGGTCCTTCTTGGTTGCTCTCTGTACACCGAACCAGTCGCCCACCAAATCTGTCAATCAGTCCTCCCTGTAATACTGAAAAGCAAGCCCTCTATTCTTATAATGATTGTTTATATATTAATTGACTTATATTATATTGATTGACTTATATTGATTGACTTATATTGATTGACTTACACTGATGTGACGTACCCAGTGTTGACTTATATTGATTGACGTATATTGATTGACAGACTAACCTGGTGCCGTACCCGCGCATCCACTACCCGCTGGTGACGTACGCGCCAGTGTTGTCAACTGATGACGTCACTGGGTTTGGCAGACTAACCTGGTGCCGTACCCGCGCATCCACTACCCGCTGGTGACGTACGCGCCAGTGTTGTCGGCCGAGCGCGCCAAGCACGAGCAGCTCTCTGTGGCCGAGATCACCAACGCCTGCTTCGAGCCGGCCAACCAGATGGTCAAGGTACGCTGGGTCAAGGTCGACACGCCGGGGTCGCGGTCAGAGGCTGCGATGGTTGTGCGGTCAGAGGCCAGTATTGTCCGGACGTTATTGCGAGGTGAAAAATTTAATGCTGACTGTGGCAGAGATAGCCAGTGTTCGTGTCGAAAATCGAAGTGTTGGTTTTGGCTTGAGGCCACGCAATTTGGCGTGGAGCTTTGTGAGGGCTGTATGAATCGTATCGTGTGTACGAGGTCAAGGTTTCTGGCCAAGCTCTGTTCATACATGCATGATTGAATATTGCAGGCATTGCAGCTTAAACGCAAACTTTCCCCCTGAAACTCCAACTTCCTCCAAAATCATACTTGCATTGTACACCAGAGGTATTTCAGTTTTAGTTCCACTTTTAGTATTAGCACCAATTTAGCAATTTAACATGAGCCATTTAACAGTGGCATTTAAACTACAACTTGTGATCATCCATTTATCGGGAGGGGGGAGGAGGGTGATATTTAGGTGTTGCGACTGATAGCAAATAATGGCGACTTAAAAGGTGGTCTGCCGATCGCTGAGGACGACCGCCTACTGTACTGACCGATGACCTTCAACAGGACCAAGACGAAGCCGAAAACGACCAGTGACCATCATGTACTGCGGTACAGCGGCAAAATGACCATGAGCCAACTGACTGACGTGACTGGTGACCCACTGCAATTTACATGACCAGTGACTGACGATGACCGTGGAAACCCACGACGCCACCGCCACCACACAACCGCCACGACGACTGATGGTACCGCCTACTGTACTGACTGATGGTGACCGCCTACTGTACTGACTGATGGTGACCGCCTACTGTACTGGCTGATGGTGACCGCCTACTGTACTGACTGATGGTGACCGCCTACTGTACTGACTGATGGTGACCGCCTACTGTACTGACTGATGGTGACCGCCTACTGTACTGACTGATGGTGACCGCCTACTGTACTGACTGATGGTAACCGCCTACTGTACTGACTGATGGTGACCGCCTACCGTACTGACTGATGGTGACCGCCTACTGTACTGACTGATGGTGACCGCCTATTGTACGACTGATGGTGACCGCTACTGTACGACTGAGGTGACCGCCTACCGTACTGACTGATGGTGACCGCCTACTGTACTGGCTGATGGTGACCGCCTACTGTACTGACTGATGGCGACCGCCTACTGTACTGACTGATGGTGACCGCCTACTGTACTGACTAATGGTGGCCGCCTACTGTACTGACTGATGGTGACCGCCTACTGTACTGACTGATGGTGACCGCCTACTGTACTGACTGATGGTGACCGCCTACTGTACTGACTGATGGTGACCGCCTACTGTACTGACTGATGGTGACCGCCTACTGTACTGACTGATGGTGACCGCCTACTGTACTGACTGATGGTGACCGCCTACTGTACTGACTGATGGTGACCGCCTACCGTACTGACTGATGGTGACCGCCTACTGTACTGACTGATGGTGACCGCCTACTGTACTGACTGATGGTGACCGCCTACTGTACTGACTGATGGTGATCAGTGACAAGGACCAGTGACTGACGATAGCCTGCGAAAACGACCATGAGCAGTGACTGACAGTGACTGGTGACAATGGCCAATTTCAATGACCAGTGACTGACATTGACTGGTGACATTAACCAGTTACAGTGACCAGTGACGGGTAACAATGACCAGTGACTGACGATGACCGGTGGAAATGACTAATAAGTGACAATGACTAGTGACAATGACCAGTGACAGTGCCATCTGGCCGGTAGTGTGACCAGTGACAGTGCCCGGTGACAGTGCCCAATGACGGTGACCCGTGCCGTCTGGCCGGCAGTGTGACCGGTGACCAGTGACAGTGACCAGTGACAATGACCAGTGACAGTGCCAGGTGACAATGACCGGTGGCAGTGCCCGGTGACAATGACCAGTGACCGGTGACCCGTGCCGTCTGGCCGACAGTGCGACCCGCGCAAGGGCAAGTACATGGCCTGCTGCCTGCTGTACCGCGGCGACGTGGTGCCCAAGGACGTCAACTCCGCCATCGCCACCATCAAGACCAAGCGCAGCATCCAGTTCGTCGACTGGTGTCCCACCGGCTTCAAGGTAACGCGCCGCGGTCCGCTCACTCTTCCGAGCTTGCACTCTTCCGCGGGAGAGCGTACCAGTGGTGGATGACGCGCGCACATCTCTTCCGCGGGAGAGCGTACCAGTGGTGGATGACGCGCGCACATCTCTTCCGCGGGAGAGCGTACCAGTGGTGGATGGCGCGCGCACATCTCACGTGCTCGACGTTGCGACGCTGTGTCCGGCTTGTTATCGTGGAAGTTTTGTTGAAGGGCGTGTCGTTCGATGGATTAGGTTTGTGCAGTGTTGTGGGACAGCGCTATGCTATATTATGCGGACATGACAGGGCTTACATCTATTTGTATAGAATAATACGTGATCCTAATAGTGTTTGACAGTTAGCTATCAAGGTGCTATATCACCCAATGAAAGACATTATCAAGTACCAGAACTGACAATGGGACTGTTACCGTTCGTAAAACACACGAAAATCAGTACCAGCTCGAAAAGTGACTTTCGACACAATATGTTTATTGAATAAATAGGCAAGCAGTGGTCTATTTATTTAATGATCAGGTGTGGTCAGGTATGGTCAGGTATGGTCAGGTATGGTCAGGTGTGTCAGGTTGGTCAGTATTAGCATTACGATGTCAGTGATGTCAGGTATGGTCAGGTGTGGTCAGGTGTGGTCAGGTATGGTCAGGTATGGTCAGGTATAGTCAGGTATGGTCAGGTGTGGTCAGGTATGGTCAGGTATGGTCAGGTGTGGTCAGGTATGGTCAGGTATGGTCAGGTATGGTCAGGTGTGGTCAGGTGTGGTCAGGTATGGTCAGGTATGGTCAGGTGTGGTCAGGTATGGTCAGGTATGGTCAGGTATGGTCAGGTATAGTCAGGTATAGTCAGGTGTGGTCAGGTATGGTCAGGTGTGGTCAGGTGTGGTCAGGTATGGTCAGGTATGGTCAGGTATGGTCAGATGTGGTCAGGTGTGGTCAGGTATGGTCAGGTGTGGTCAGGTATGGTCAGGTATGGTCAGGTATGGTCAGGTATAGTCAGGTGTCAGGTATGGTCAGATGTGGTCAGCAGGTGTGGTCAGGTTGGTCAGGTATAGTCAGGTATGGTCAGGTGTGGTCAGGTATAGTCAGGTATGGTCAGTGTGTCAGGTGTGGTCATAGTCAGGTATGGTCAGTGTGGTCAGGTGTATGGTCGGGTATGGTCAGGTATAGTCAGGTATGGTCAGTATGGTCGGGTATGGTCAGGTGTGGTCAGGTATGGTCAGGTATGGTCAGGTGTGGTCAGGTGTGGTCAGGTGTGGTCAGGTATGGTCAGGTATGGTCAGGTGTGGTCAGGTGTGGTCAGGTATGGTCAGGTATGGTCAGGTATGGTCAGGTATAGTCAGGTTGTCAGGTGTGGTCAGGTATGGTCAGGTGTGGTCAGGTGTGGTCAGGTATAGTCAGGTATAGTCAGGTATGGTCAGACAGTTCAATTTGATGGTGTCAGATGTGGTCAGATGTGGTCAGGTGTGGTCAGGTATGGTCAGGTGTGGTCAGGTATGGTCAGGTATGGTCAGGTATGGTCAGGTATAGTCAGGTATGGTCAGGTATGGTCAGATGTGGTCAGGTGTGGTCAGGTGTGGTCAGGTATAGTCAGGTATGGTCAGGTATGGTCAGGTGTGGTCAGGTGTGGTCAGGTGTGGTCAGGTATAGTCAGGTATGGTCAGGTATGGTCAGGTATAGTCAGGTTGGTCAGGTATGTAGGTAGTGGTCAGGTGTGGTCAGGTATAGTCAGGTATGGTCAGGTATAGTCAGGTATGGTCAGATGTGGTCAGGTTGGTCAGGTATGGTCAGGTATGGTCAGGTGTAGTGGTCAGGTTGTCAGATGTGGTCAGGTATGGTCAAGTATTAGTTAGTTATTTTGGCTTAGGGGCTTCGACTGCTTCGGTCATACAGCGCCCTGTGGCCAAGTATGGTCAGGTATGGTCAGATGTGGTCAGGTGTGGTCAGGTATGGTCAGGTATGGTCAGGTATAGTCAGGTATAGTCAGGTATGGTCAGGTATGGTCAGGTATGGTCAGGTATGGTCAGGTATGGTCAGGTGTGGTCAGGTATGGTCAGGTATGGTCAGGTGTGGTCAGGTGTGGTCAGGTGTGGTCAGGTATGGTCAGGCGTGATCCCGTGCGCTCAGGTGGGCATCAACTACCAGCCGCCGACGGTGGTGCCCGGCGGCGACCTGGCCAAGGTGCGCCGCGCCGTCTGCATGCTCTCCAACACCACCGCCATCGCCGAGGCCTGGGCCCGGCTCAACCACAAGTTCGACCTGATGTACGCCAAGCGCGCCTTCGTCCACTGGTGAGGGCCGCAGCAGGGGGAAGTCGGGGTGTCACGGCAAATGCTAGGCGGCTATTGGCCCCCTCGTTCATTGACTTGACCCCCTCAATCATCGATTTCCCCCCGCAACCCCCACTCCAACCCCACCCCCACCCCCCACCGCCTCTAATGAGCCTGAAGCTTAGCCATTGGACCTATGGGCGTACACTAGATACAAATGTTTTCTTTAAAGCAGTTTTTGCCATCAGAAAGATTATTTCATCCTCCAAATAACTCTTCATAAAGTGACACCATGTGGGCAGCTGTTCCGGCAGCTCTTCACTTGTCAGATGACGACGGTTCCAACAGCTGACAGTGAGGTGGAACAGGAGCAGATCCAGGAATTATCATGGGAGGCACAATCTTTCAGGCTGCTGTCTGGACAGTGGGTCCCAGCAGCACTGGCTGTCTGGGCAATGGGTCAGACTGAGTGCACTTTGCCTCTGGTTGGTTATTGGTGTTTACGACATATCGACCGTTGAGTCATTTAGCGCCGCCAATCTCTCACACCGACTGGTCGCGGGCGAACAGTGGCGACAGATGAGACTCGAACCCACAGCCTTTCGATCGTGAGACGAGCAACTTATCCATAGGCTACCTGTCCCGCGCACTTTGTCTCCATGGAGATGAGGGTCAGTTTCGCAGTCACGGCGATGAGCCGCATGGGCGAAATGACGGCCATGTGGGCAGGCCACGAGCAGTGACAGTTCTGGCAGAACACTAGTTGGCTTACATTAGGTAAGGTCAGGTGTTCGCACAAGGACGTAGCGACCTGCGATTCACGGTGAGGCCCGGGAAGATGCAAATATCTCTATGGGTGTCTGGGCTTTTCTCATTTTTTAACCAAATGAAGCGGAGCCAAGTCGAGAGGTTCTCCCCTAACACGTCACTGGGTCGTGATCAATGGGGGTGTGGGGGTCGTGTTTTTCTGGAACTTGCTGGCGTAATTTTAGCATAATTTTTGAGGTAATGGCGATATATACCGAGGGCGCAAAATGATCTCGGTAGTCGAGGTGCCCTCAAACCCAAATAACTAGCAGTATGGATTGCGTAGTTGTAGGACCTTATATTTTGAAAGTGTGCAACATACTTTGTTTCCATTGCAAGATATCACTAACTTTCCAGAGCTGGAAGTTTGGGATATCGTATCAGCTCGGATAGTTTCAAAATGGAAACATTTACTGACCTGTTAATATTACCAGGCCACCTCAAGGTAGAGTTTTTCATATGCATATGGAATCAGATTCTGGCATAGGCGAATGTGTCTGAAAGTTATTGAGAGGGCACAATACATGAAGGCGATGGGTGGGTTCAAATAGATTGGGCGAGGGAAGGGGCACACCACGTATAATTCCATGCTAAAAGTTGAAATCATGTAATTGTCTGGAGGACAAAGCCAACATTGGTAATGTATTGGATGGGGAGGGGGTGGAGGTGGCAAGTGCCCTCCAAAAAGCATGCAAAGCTATACCTCTGGATCCGGGGCGCCCCACTGTGTGTGCTCTAACTGGTGTTCCCCGGGTGTTGCAGGTACGTCGGCGAGGGCATGGAAGAGGGAGAGTTCGCAGAGGCTCGCGAGGATCTGGCAGCCCTGGAGAAGGACTACGAAGAGGTCGGACTGGAGAGTCCGGATGGCAGCATCGACGAAGACTTCTAATGGGTTCCGTCCTTGAATTTCGAGGCGAAGAGCTGATGGACCCACCGTTCGTCTGGAGTCGGTTCTGAAGCTGCGTGGCTCGTTGAGAAAGCGCAGACTGTTTTCACTGTGACGATGCAGGAACGGGACGATTACGTCGAGGTGTATTTCCGATCGAAGAGCATGTGTCAGGTGTTAACATGCAACTCAATCTGCAATATTCTCTCGATGGACGTTTTTGGATCGATTTCTTCCAGTACCCTCCAGAGGCAATCGGCCTTCTAATGGTTATTCGCATGTCGCATTCCAGGAATGAGAGTGAGCGCAGTGACCACTCGAACCTACGTGGGCGAAATAAGCCCTCGGCAGAGGAACGACATACCCGGGCCACGATGGGCCATCGAGTACGGGGTGTCGTAGTCGGGGTTTTGTACGTTGCTGAATGTGTGGCAGTGTGATTCGGCCTTGACCGCGGTGTAGCCTGTCTGGGCGTGACCCAAAATCAGGCGCCCGACCCAAAACGGCAGAGTTGGCCGGCCATGGTACGATGTATGTGCTGTTCGGAATAGCGGTCGGTAAAATGCATGATATTGCTTCGGGAACATATCGGGGAGTTGGGAGGGTGGGCTGCTGCATTCTTATGTGGAAACGTGGCTGACGCTATTTACGCCTCTCTACACCGTATCGCTCGTCGCACACCGAGCCCACGATCCGACACGATGGTGACGTCACGCTGCCATCTGTCGCTGATTGGTCGGCCGCACGTCCGCCGCCGCCTGATTGGTCGGCTGCACGTCTTCCGCCGCCTGATTGGTCGGCCGCACCGGCTTCGGTCCAGGCAGCAAGTGTATGAAATGTATCGGGAATATATTAATACGTGTATCGGTGTCGGTCTGTCGTTCCCGTCACCGCGAACAGCTAAGACGCCTCCCAACTGCACCTCTCGATGGAGAAGTGTGTGCCTCGATGTGACTCGTCGATGAGTTGGGTCATCACTTCCCGCTACAGTTATAGTTATAGTTATGAGCTCGGGCGATGCCTGCGCGATTCCACTTGTGCGTGCAGTTCGAGGGCCCCGACTCCCACCTCGGTGTCGCAGTTGGCCAATGCGTCTGCTTGAGTGTGGAAGGTCGTCGGTTCGAGCCTGACCCCTGGCAGGCACTTCATCGGCCGGCTCCTAGCCAGGAGATGGCAGTCACTGGAGGGCGTGCACCGTGTCGCGTTTGTTTGTTTGTTTATTGGTTGGTTCACGACACACTTTATGCACATTCACGGCTAATGGCGCCGCCCACACTGTTTCGCCGGTGGGCCGCGGGATTGGGAAATGTCCTGAGTGGCGCTAGAGTCGAACCCGGGACCTTTGGTACCCATAGTCCGACACCACCGTGTCGCGTGATTAACGCTGACCGGCCAGCGCCCGCGGCATCCGGTTCGACATGAGCAGGGCGTGCGACGTGAGCGTGACCCGCCGTTAAGCAGATCCTTCGGTCCGGCGTCACGGCCCCGCCTCGTGTCACAGGAGCAGTTCACCGGGCCCGAGGAGCCCTTCGGTCCGGCGGTACGGCCCCGCCTCGTGTCACGGGAGCAGTTCACCGGGCCCGAGGAGCCCTTCGGTCCGGCGTACGGCCCCGCCTCGTGTCACGGGAGCAGTTATCTGTTCACCGGGCCCGAGGAGCCCTTCAGTCCGGCGGCACGGCCCCGCCTCGTGTCACAGGAGCAGTTCTCTGTTCACCGGGCCCGATTATAAACACGGTGTTTTTTTAGTTATGAGGGTTGTGGAATCTAGTCTGAGAGCCCCGTCGGCTGCCCCGCCGAAAAAGGGCACCTCTGCATTAAAAAAAATGCGGTGCCTGTGCGAGTGTCTTAAAAGACCTTGGTAGGGGACACAGTGGGAAGCAGAAGTTTAAACGAAGCACAGCCGTCGTGCTGAGAGATATCGTCATATCATATCATACCATGTCATAACGTCCAAAGTTAATTTACTACAAAAGTGCCCCAAGGCTTTCCGCGGGTGATGAAAAAACGGCACGCGGTAGCGTGACAGAATTTGGCATATCTTTCTCACATCACTTGGACATGTGTGAAGATTTTCAGGTCAGGCCATCCACGGTCAACGAGTTAGTCAAGGTCAAGTGTGGTCACGTCCAAAAAAGTTGAACCAGTCGTACCTTAACACGTCGTAGTCGTAGTCATACCTTAACACGCGCCCTGGAGGGCCTCTGAAAATTACGCACCATAGAGGGGGTGGATTCCGCCCCCTAAGATCTCGGCTACTATTAAAGCTGGAACAATTAAATTAGCAGAATATATAGGAACGGTAGTGAACTCTATTGTGTGGAAATTTCATGACCCTAGGCCAGCATTGTCAAGGTCAAATGAGGTCAGAAATGTCAAAAGTTTCTGGTTTTGTGTGTCTTAGCTTGCCATTGTTATGTATCGTGATTGTGTTTAAATGTTCCAAAATTGGTATCAATGATGCTTTGGACATTACTAATGATGCAATACAGATGCTAGACCCGGAATTTGACCTCAGGTCATCTATATAGCAGCACGTTATCAGGTCATTACTTGCTCCAGTTACCGGAACCGGGCCGCCCGCCCGACTGCTCCGTTGGGCGGCTCGGCGCAATCGGCTTCGCAAAGAAAGGATTGAAGTACATGAATTAAGGATGGAAACGCTTAGGTACACAATGACGAACAGTTTTCAGGATGTGGAGGGAGCAACATGACGGGGATGAGGGACATGAGGATGAGGGACTTCAATCGCATGACGGTCATTTGCATTTATCACAACATTCTTGTTGACAAAGTTTGTTTCCATTAACTTGTCATAAGGTTGACCTCGGTGACCTCGGTGACCTAACATGACTTTGAAACTATATAGCATAACAATACACATCAAACAAGTTGGTGGTGTTGCCAAGAATACCTCCCTTTTGCCCATATACGGGAAGCGTATCAACGCCGATTTTTGTCTTCTGGCGCTGAGTTTTTTTTTTACTTTAACGGTCCCTAACTCGAAAAAAGTTTCGACCGATTTCCATTTTTGTTCTTGCTTTAAACAACGCGCCGGTCTTTTCGAAGCAGGTACGCAAAGAATGGCGTATATCTGCCGATAAAATCTGAAGTTATGTACGAAAATCTCTAGGGCGCGTGTTAAGTGACTTAACTTCAACTTTAATATCTCAATGAAACTTTCAGCGTTTACTTATTGTTGGGGAAGTAACAAACAGAACAGTGGAATTTTATAATCTACTTTTTATGACATTTGCGTCCCATATTTGCTTATTGTGGCATAAGTCAATGATTCTGGCTAAATTAGGCCCTTTATATCAGTCTAACCTTACTTAAAGCAACCCTTCTAGTCGTTCTTAACCCATTGGAAACATACAAATTGAAAAAAATCGAATACTACATTTTAAAAATAATATACATTTTTATCTCTGGGTGGGAAAACATTTTTGGAGCATAGTCGATTTCGCTTTCCTTTTCTGATTGCGAATAAGTTTTGTTTCTTAAATCTTCGAAAAAAATGAACTCCCAGAGAAAATAAAATGACGTCATTCGGGAAAGACTGGGAAGGTCAAAATCAGGTTACTGATCATCGTGTTACTGGACATAATGCTCAAGACAGTGCTTCAAGAGATACATACTTTGTTCATTTCATTCAAATATAATGACTACTTCGGACTAGAAAAGATATTCGAGTCATTAAAAATAGATTTACCTATCGGTTACAACATCCTTACCTGTGAGGTCACCATGGGTGAAGGATGCATATGTCTGTTTTCAGGTACAATGCCATATTATGCTATAATGACATCACGAACTCGATCGCAGGTTTTGCTTTTACGGCCTGCAGCGGTTGCTTGTCATTCGATGTGATCTAACCACATTACACTGGCAGGTTAATCCAACTGAAATGATTTTTGGGAGGTCAGCACCTGCTGCATGACCTCAAGGAAGACATTCTAGGTACGACAGGCCATGACAGATGGTATTTTGCGTTATGTATGAAAGTGCAAGCTGGATTTTTCGATCTCCTCGTAGATACGTAGCCTATAAACATGCAACGTATTGCATACTGAACCAAAACGGTAATTTGGCATCTTCTCCCCAGATGACCTCATTTGACCCGAGGATAACAAGCCCAAATTGTATGATTATTGGCATCAAATGCATGCATCGACCATGCATGCATATGCGGAACTCTAGAACTATTTGCAAGCGCAATTATTTACATAGGTGTAGTCTCGGACTGGAATATTTGAACGATAAATACAATTGGATTCATGCCACTTTCCAGTGAGTTGTCGGATTGTGTGCAACTTTTGTGTGCAAAAAAGAACGAGAACAACAACAGTTCCACAGTGTGCCGTGGATACACTGACGGCCTAACGATCACACACGATGACAACTGTGTGTCATCGTGATGAAGTTCAGTCGCGATGAGCTTCATCACGACTTAAATACAACACTGATAAACTAAACATAATGAACGCAAAATGCAGCAGATACAATAAGACAGAGTAACTGAGACAAAGGCGGTACTCACCGGCGGAGATCCTGCAGTTTGGGCCGAACTACCGGAGCACTTCCTCGACCACAGGCGCAGGGCAACACAAAGCCCAACCGGCAATGGCTGTTCGCACATCAAATGTGCCACACACTTCCATCGCAAGCACGTTTCACTGTCACTTCGAGCACACAGTGGTGACCCGGGCCTTGCAATGCGGAAGGTATAGTGTCAAGTCTCCGCCGAACCACAACCGGAACCGCCCGTCGCAACGCACCACCGCGAGCCTCTATACTCGGCTTCTGCTGTCTGCTGTCGGCGTTCGCCGCTCGTGCATCGCAGCTCGCGCATAAGCGCCCGAGGGCACGGCGGAATCAGTCCTCGAGGTTCACCTTTAACCCCGCCGAAGATCGTCGTCACGTGACCGTCTGAAAGTCAGCCGCGCAGTGAAGTAGTCCGTCTGAAGAAATTAAATTGCTCTGGAATGATGATGAGTGAATGAGTGTGCCTGTGCGGAATTAAGCATGAGCACCTGCGAAGTGTGCAGGGCTGGGGCTATCTGGGAGCATCATATATCCTACCATATGCGCCACGCCACAAGGTAGGACTTGAAATTGTTCAAAGCTAGTGGAGAAACAACAAACTTGACAAAGCCCCGACCACCCGACCAACAGAAATGGTTCCTTCTGTCACGGGAGGAACGTAGGCGTAGGAACGTCTCAAAAAGTGGGTGGGACAGGATCAACAGCAGTGGCGCAGGAACTTCGCAAGGCACCACAATTTAGCACTTTTGGATATGGAACCCGATAATTATAATAGTGAGCACACAACTTTCACCGCTAAGGGGAGGAGCCCCTGGGCACGCCTATGGCTAACAGTAGCATGTCGGCAAAAGAGAACGACCTTCGCAGTACAAAAGTACTTCCAAATTCACACTTATAGCTGGACTTGGAACTCTTCACAACCGATAGATTCTTTTGTAATAGTATGTTTATCTTTCTGGTGCGAGTGAAACCATTTAGTATTACTGATAAAAAGTATTCCACTTCCGCTATGTGCGTGTGTACGTGGGGGAGGGGGAGGGGTGTAAGCTCATCTCAGCCTCAATAATGGGCATGTGGTGTGCCCCAGTTTCCATAATATAATAATATACGTCTTTAAGATGTCCCTCGTAAATGTTCACCGATGTAGGCGGTGAGAAAGAATATGCAAGAACGTAGCTTACTTACTGCCCCATGCCGAAAGAAGTTTCATGATTGATGCTGGAAAGGATGAGAAGCAGGAAAGACGGGTGATTGCCGGTTGAAGATGTTTTATCCGGTGTGTAGAAGACCAAGATTGGCAGGCTGTCAAACTGTGGCGAAGAAAAACGCAATAAATACAAATACGTGGTATGGTGTTCGTACTCAGGGTCTAACTCCAACACATAGGCGATCAGCCACCTCAATCACCTCTGGAGTACACATCGTGCACCTTAGAATATCCGCCACTTCAAACGAAGTGATACAACTGCATCATGTGGCACCCGGCTGTAACCGAATGTAAGCGCATATGTTGGGGACCAGCAATTCAGTGCAAAATAGCTGACAGGTGACAACACACGGCACCTCATAAAGTCATAACGTGTTCAAACTTAAAAGCCACAAGGGCCCATCCTGAATGCAATTCGATGATTAGCTATCTTCTTCCCACGTTTTCTGGTGGCTAAGAAATCCGGATAGCCGCTGAGCTTTGATGCACTTCATCTATTTGGTTAGATACGCTCACATATTGGCTACCGAACTGAGGTCAGGCGTTCTTTTTTGGACCATTCCGTTTTTCTTTGTCTGTGGATGTGATTTAGGGCTCCAGCCAATTTTAGTTAGGGGCCCGGCACATTGTTGTGACCCCAGCTATTTTTATATATTTTGTTTTCACCCATGATACATTTTAAGTATCGGCGCGTTTTCGCAAACCCCGAAGACTATGTCCATAATATTATCAACGCATTCGCATTCGAAGTCAGTATCCTATTTGCATACCCTCCGATTTCGTTTTTTTTCCTCTTCAGGATATGATCTTTGTCGCTTGCAAAAGTAAGGCAAACAACAATTATTCAGTAAGACGAGCAGTTTGATCTTCAGAGGTCAATAAAGGCTATTCGGGTCAAAAATGGAGTACCGCATATAATTTGGTGTTTCACTTAGCCGAATGATTGCAAGCCTAGATGCCCGCTGTCCATCAAAGATGCAGCACATCGAATTACGTGACCTTCAATGTCATAGTTTGACCTCAGTTCACCAAAGCTGGCTTTATTCATGCACTATATCTATTTACGGGGTACCGAATAAAATCATGGCGACACATTGGATTTACTTGATTTTTGCAGGTGGTAGTCTACATAACACATCGACCAAAATGATCCATTATGGGTACGGATTCATCATCGTTCGGCAAAAAAGGTCCAAAATAGCTAATATATCAAATTCTTGTGTATCCGATAATTTCTGCAAAACTTTGCTTGGCATCACGAAATTACACCCAAAATAAGGTATGGTTCATGGATGTAGCATATTGAATTGTAGGACTTATAATCTCATATTTTGGCCTATGTTTATCAAATATTGTTTTGACCTTGCACTATTGCCATATACGAGGTACCGAATAATACCTTCCTAAATACATTCATCGGATGGACATTAGCGCCAAATAATCTCCAATCGGACAAAAAAAGCAGCACAAATAAGCATGCCACCTTCACAATCACAAATAAATATAAGGTCAGGTCGGAAAGTCACGGTGTACCGAATAATATTTCCCGCAATACATTTATCGCATGAATATTGCGCCGAATAATCGCCCACCGAACAAGCAAGCAGCACATCGAGATGTGACCTGCAAGGTCAGCGTTTAACCTCAGATTAGGTTGGATGAAATTCAGAACATGAAAGTGGTCCACTGGAGGCGTGGGCCAAACGAAGCATTGAATGTAAAATATCTCAACACTGATGCATGCACTATCAATACAAGAAGCAGCACACCGCGTGGCCTAATCCTCTATCGATGACGCATTTCGTGAGGTAGCACTAGCATCCCATTCAGCAACGCATTCAGAAGCGAATTCAACAGTATCGTCCGATTCGTCTGAAAATTTGACAACATTCGCAGGCGTACCCGTACATGCATCACCAAATGATAGTCAGGTCACGCGGTGTGCTGCTTCTTATATTGATAGTGCATGCATCAGTGTTAACATAGTCTACATTCAATACTTCGTCTGGCCCACATACGGTACCCAAGCTGGACCACTTTCATTTTCTGAATGTCATCAAACCTGACCTGAGGTCAAATGCTGACCTTGCAGGTCACATGTTCGGATGTGCTGATTCCTTGCTGGGTGAGCGATTATTCGGCGCTGATATCCATCCGATAAATGTATTCAGGAAACTGTTGTTCGGTACCCAGTGATTTTCCCCTATGGTCTAATGTTATAGTCTTCGTTGACCTGAGTTAAAATGGTGGCCTTGAGTAACCAATTGACTTGGTGTGCTGCATGCAACCGTGGTAGCGATGGCACAAGCGTTTGGATCATTCAAAAAAGTGAATTATCTGGCAAGTTATGCGGTACCCCAGATTTGACCTCGCTGACCTTTTCGCCTCTGAAGGCTAAAGGGATCGTCGTAGCAAAAATCGTTTGGTAATGCATGTACGAATATACCTGCGAAGGCTGTGTCAAATTTTCAGACGAATCGGACGATATTGTTGAATGCGATTCTGAATGAGTTGCTGAATGGGGTGCTAGTGCTACCTGCTGAAATGCGTCATCGATAGAGGTCAGGTCACGCCGTGTGCTGCCTCTTGTATTGATAGTGCATGCATTACTGTTGAGATAGACTACTTTCAATGCCTCCTTTGGTCCCACGCACTGTACCACAGTGGACCACTTTAATTTTATCAATTTTATCCAACCTGACCTGAGGTCAAGCACTGACCTTGCAGGTCACATGCTAGGATGTGCCGCCCCCTTGATCGGTGGGCGATCATTCGGCGCCAGCATCCATCCAATAAATGTATTCAGAAAAACGTTATTCAGTACTTTATTATTTTCCCCACAGGGTATAATGTTAAAATTTTCGTTGACTTGAGGTCAAATGGTGACCCTAAAGGTGACAAGTTTGCATGTGCTGCTTTCTTGTCCGATGGGAGATTATTTGGCGCTAATGTCCGTCCGATGAATGTATTTAGGAAGGTATTATTCGGTACCCCGTAGACGGCAATAGTGTAAGGTCAAAACAATATTTTGTGAACATAGGTCACACTATGAGATTGTAGGTATTACGCTTCAATGTGCTGTATCTATGAGCAATCTCCTATGTCCGGGTGCTATTTCTTAATGCCAAGTGAAATTTTGTGGAAATTATCGGGCACACAAGAATTTGGTGTATTTGCTATTTTTAACTTTTTTGGCGAACAGTGATGAATCCGTGACCATAATGGATCATTTTGATCGATGTGCTCTATCCACGTGCCATGTAGACTATCACCTGCAAAAATCAGGTGTATTCAAAGTATCACCATGTTTTTATTCGGTACCCCGTAAATAAATATAGTGCATGGGTAAAATGAACTTTGGTGACCTGAGGTCAAACTGTGACATTGAAGGTCAGATAACTCGATGTGCTGCATCTTCGATGGACAGCGGATATCTAGGCTTTGGGAGTCATTCGCCTAAGTGAAATTCTTTGCTTTTGTTGTGGTTCCGTGTTTGACCCGAATTACCTTTTTTGACCTTTCTTTCTTGGAGATCGAGCTGCTAATCATACTGAACAATTGTTGTTTGCCTTACTTTTGCAAGCGACAAAGATCATATGAAAAATTGACGAAATCGGAGAGTATGCGAATAGGATGCTGAATGCGAATCCGAATGCGTCGCTAAAACCATCGCCATCTTTCTGACAGGTTTCTTGCCAGTGGCGGCTCGCTGATGACTTCGCGATTCCAGTAATTCAATTCCTTCTAGCTTTGGGTTGCGAATCTGACCGCGAGGACCTCAAATAGCCTCACTGAATCATCTTCATCCCGACCTATTCTACACTCCAGTGTTTTTTTCCACGGCTTTCTTTGAGACATTGAGGCGGGTTGCGGGGGCCCTGACGCAAGTTTTCTGGGCCTGATGCGATTTTTTTCGGGAGGTCTTCGGGAGTCATCGCAGCCTAAATCGCTTTCCCTGGACCCGACGTGATTTTTAAGTGCCCCGGTGCAATATATATCCACGCAACATTATTTATCCCCGGTACAATTTTTGGGCAAGATACGATCTGTCGCGCCTTTGGCACGCTTTTCTGGGCCTCATTGAAGTGCGGGAAAGTGTGGCGCAATTTTGGTTGGCATAGAGGAATGTTCCGGGACCGGATTGATTTGTCATGGTTTGATATTTTTCCGAGACCCGGGCTTTATTCTTTAAGTTCCATTTTTGCACCACGTCTCGGGGAGGCTATTTTGAGGGCCCTTTTGATTCCCTGTTCTGTACATCACTACCCCTGACACGAATTTGTGAGGCCCCAACGGGGATTTCGGGGCCAAAGGCGCGAGTGCTCTGGACGCCAACGCAAATCTTCTGGTCCACGGGATCTTTCGGGTTATTTGGAATTCAGTTTTTTTCTTAATCACGACCCGCCAGGTTTGGGGCCCGAGGTGTTTCGAGAATGTCTGGTGCAATTAGTGGGGACAGGATATTTTTTTTCGAGGCGCTAGCGTGAGGCGTGTACATTTGATCGGCACAATATAGGAATCAGTGCAGCATATTCCAGTAGACAACGGCTCTCTGGCGGAGGCGGAACTTCCATTAAGCTATTTGAAGGGCTCAGCAACGATGAAAGCTAATCAGTTCAAAACACAATGAAGTGACTCACTCACGGTTTCTCACGTCATTTTTGTGTAGGCAGCTTACGACACTATTGGGCACGCGAAAGCAAGGAACAGGCTGTGAGGGCTCCCTGTTGCAGGCACAGTATCCTGCACCATACAGCGACAGGGAACTTATGGACCGACCGCAGCAGCGCTCTTTTGGCAAGAAATCACCAGGACCATACCCCGCAGCACATCCAAGAAATTGCAGGTGCACGGACCTCACGCTGCTGCCACCGGTGGACAGGAAAGCAGACCCAGCTGCAATATTTCATCGCCAAGTTCTACCAGCTCCTCTGGTGGAAAATTGGAGACCGATCTTTGTACATTATTATCCTTGTACGTAAATAATCCTTAGAGGTTATGGATGAAACCGATTTTTGAGGTTGCGATCGTTGGGCGTGATAAAGTTCGGACATTGTAAACACACCCTATCCAGGATATTTTGCATCGTACTTCGTTTTTTAGACGTTATGATCCTTCGACGTTGTGAGCTTTGGACATTATAAACTGGTAGCAAATGAACCTTGGATGTTTTCAATGCTCTCCTCTGGGCCGTGGGCGGCAGGGTGATTAAGGTGCTGAGCTTCGGGTACCGAGGCCCTGGGTTCAACACCCACCACTCGCGGGACATTTCCCAATCCTGCGGCCCACCGGCAAAACATTGTGCGCGGCGTCATAAGCCATGCTCGTGCATAAAGTGCGTCGTAAACCACCCAGAAAACAAACATACAAACAAACAAACAGCCATCGTGCTGTCGGCCAGTAGCGGTCACACAAAACCAGACCGTACAAAAATTTCGTCACGTGGGAACGAATGTATTTGGAATGCACACGCGGTAGCAGCCCACGCTGGGCACCGACCCTGTAACGGGGCATCCACCGCATCCGACCCTCCAACAACAACAATATCACGAGGGTGCCGCCGCTCTCACGGGAGCCGCGTGCACCCACGGACCACACGGCTCCTCAGTTCACACCCGGCGGACAGCAATATGCGGTCCGCGTCCGTGAGTTCCGGGGCAATCTGGCGGGCGCATTGCACACTGTCCCTCCGTACCGGAGCCGTAGCTGGAGCCGTAGCTGCATCGCATCGCGGCGGGCCGCGATCCGCGACCACGACCGCGCCTGAGAACCATCGCTTCGACACCGCCCGACGCCGACAAGGAGCATCCGGTCCACATATCCACACAGTCCACATATCCGGTCCGGTCCACACAGCTGATACCCTGCTGCTGAACAACACACACGCCACGAAAGCCGCCCGCGCAGACATAATGCACGTTGCCCTTGGTAGACGCGGCGTCATGATTGAACAGATGATTGAACAAAACCTCCGTGTTGTTCGTCGATAAAGAAGCTCCGAAGATGACGCGAACGCCACGCCGCCGTGAGATACGGTAGTTGGTCGGGTATTGGTTCTGCGACACATCGACTGTTGAGTCATGCAGCGTCGCAAATCTCTCACGCCGATTGGTCGCGGACGAAGAGTAGCGACAGGTGAGACTCGAACCCACAACCTTTCGATTGTGAGACGAGCAACCTACCCCTAGACTACTCGTCCCCTGAGATACGGCGGAGAGTACAAGATACACGGCTGCGGGCGATCGAGCCGGGCCAGCAGCTACTGAACAGCCCGGCACGAGGCCGGTGTCGGACCCTCGGTACGGCACAGACTTCACGTCAGAGCCGAGACTGGCGAGGTCAGGTGGACCTGACGTCAGAGCCGAGACTGGCGAGGTCAGGCGGACCTGACGTCAGACCTCGCTCACTACCCGCTGGTGCACAAAAAGCAGGTCCAACGGAACACCGCGCCGGCCCTCTGCTTAAACACGGACGCCGCGCCCGCGCCAATTTCCTGGGCACAGCTGGACAATCAGTCACGTGTCGCGAGTCTCAGACACTTGGGAATGGGCCCACAGCTCGGATCCAAGAGAGGAGTTGGTTATCACTTGGTGGATATTCTAAGTCTGACCCGGTGACGTCAGTCGGCCGTCAGTCTCAGCCTGACCCGGTGACGTCAGTCGGCCGACAGCCTCAGCCTGACCCGGTGACGTCAGTCGGCCGACAGCCTCAGCCTGACCCGGTGACGTCAGTCGGCCGACAGCCTCAGCCTGACCCGGTGACGTCAGTCGGCCGACAGTCTCAGCCTGACCCGGTGACGTCAGTCGGCCGACAGCCGCGGCTTGACCCGCTGGCCGGCCGCCGCCGGGCCGCTCAGTATCCGCTGGATGAGACCCTCGCCGGGCGACAGTGCGCGCCCGGCGGCCGGCCGGCCCGCCTCCTGCAGCGCGCGCAGCCGCTCCTCCCAGCTGCCGTCGCCGCCGCCGTCCTCGGACGCCGTGACCGAGGTGAGCGAGTCGGCCACCTCGCCGTCGGACGTCTCGAGGCGCGCCTGGCGCAGGCGCGCCGCGGCCGCCTCGCGGATCAGGCGCGCCTCGGCGCGCGCCTCGGGGCGCGGCTCGGCCGGGTCGGGCCGGCGCGCCGCCGGCCGCGGACTGCGGCCGCGACTGAGCGCCGTCAGGATCTGGCCGAGCACCACGCTCTGCGTGGCCGGGATCTTGGCGGACGAGTCACTGTAGAGGCGTGGGCTGCAGCCGGGCAGACCGCGCCGGCGCACCTGCCCAACACAGCGGCGACTCAGTCGGAGGTACCCACACCGCGCAGTCGGAGGTACCCAGTCGGAGGTACCCACACCACACAGTCGGAGGTACCACACCACACAGTCGGAGGTACTCACGCCACACAGTCGGAGGTACCCACACCGCGCAGTCGGAGGTACCCACACCACACAGTCGGAGGTACTCACACCACACAGTCGGAGGTACCCACACCACACAGTCGGAGGTACCCACACCACACAGTCGGAGGTACCCACACCACACAGTCGGAGTGAGGTACCCACACCACACAGTCGGAGGTACCCACACCACGCAGTCGGAGGTACTCCACACCACACAGTCGGAGGTACCCACACCATACAGTCGGAGGTACCCACACCACACAGTCGGAGGTACTCACACCACACAGTCGGAGGTACCCACACCACACAGTCGGAGGTACCCACACCACACAGTCGGAGGTACCCACACCACACAGTCGGAGGTACCCACACCACACAGTCGGAGGTACCCACACCACACAGTCGGAGGTACAACACAGTCGGAGGTACCCACACCACACAGTCGGAGGTACCCACACCACACAGTCGGAGGTACCCACACCACACAGTCGGAGGTACCCACACCACACAGTCGGAGGTACCCACACCACACAGTCGGAGGTACCCACACCACACAGTCGGAGGTACCCACACCACACAGTCGGAGGTACCCACACCACACAGTCGGAGGTACCCACACCACACAGTCGGAGGTACCCACACCACACAGTCGGAGGTACCCACACCACACAGTCGGAGGTACTCCACACCACGCAGTCGGAGGTACCCACACCACACAGTCGGAGGTACTCACACCACACAGTCGGAGGTACCCACACCACACAGTCGGAGGTACCCACACCACACAGTCGGAGGTACCCACACCACACAGTCGGAGGTACCCACACCACACAGTCGGAGGTACCCACACCACACAGTCGGAGGTACCCACACCACACAGTCGGAGGTACCCACACCACACAGTCGGAGGTACCCACACCACACAGTCGGAGGTACCCACACCACACAGTCGGAGGTACCCACACCACACAGTCGGAGGTACCCACACCACACAGTCGGAGGTACCCACACCACACAGTCGGAGGTACCCACACCACACAGTCGGAGGTACCCACACCACACAGTCGGAGGTACCCACACCACACAGTCGGAGGTACCCACACCACACAGTCGGAGGTACCCACACCACACAACAGCGGGTCAATCCACACAGCGGTACCCACACCACGGATAATTCGAGGAACAATTTTATGCGCGAGAGGTGCCCGTCATAAACAAGCTTTACACTATTATAATCAGTGGCAGCTTCAGGGAGGAAACCTTATGACATGGCAAGCTGTGCACCGTAATTTTACGTAAATATAGCCAAGATTCGAATGGAATTACATATCGTAAAACATTCTTCAGCTATTCTCTACTCACCATGTCAAACTATTGTATATTTGCAAGCATTCCCACACGAGCCTCGGGTGGGTAACAGGCACTCTCGCCATAGGCCAGCACAGCAACGCAGCATAGATCAACAAAAAAGCTTCAGAAGGGAAAAAGGCATTGCAAAACGATAGCACCAGCTAAGCGGCGTGTCCAGCTCACCTTCCCTCAGTGATAAATTATTCGTGAAATAGGATGGAATTTACCACTTTCTGAACGCTAAATCGACATCCTTCTCCAAGAAGTATCGACATCCCGCTCCTTGGAACCTATACCATCAGCTCGAAGTGCCTACACCATCGGCTCAAATTTGAGTCTGAGGCATCAAAAGCATTTTAAATGCACTAATTCCATGGTAAACTTCGACATCCTATCGTGCTCATTTCGACACCTCACACCTAACAAAAAAAACATCATTTTAACCCTGCTCTACCTGGCACATACGTGCAGACACGAACACCGCTGGCACCGGAGAAACCCCACCGAGTAGCTGCGAACGCACCTTCTCCTTCTGCTCGATGATGACGTCCCTGACGACGGTGTCTCGACCCGAGTTGGCCGACGACGGGCGTGACCTGCCGTCGCCGGCCGAGGTCAGGTCGGGGCTGTGACGCGGGCCGGTGAGGGCGCCGGTCGCGTCCGCGGCGCGCCGCTTCTGCGCGCCCGCCGTCCTCGGCGAGTCGCCGCGCTCGCCGGCTGTTCGGGCCGCGCCGCCGCAGGGGGTGGCCGCGCCTGACGCGTGACGAGGCGTGCCCGTGGCCGTCGACGGCGCGCCGGACGCCTTGGTCGGCGTGGCCGCGGCCGGCTGGACCGAGCGACCGACCTGACCCGACCTGGTCGAGGCGTCTGAAGCTCTGGGCAGAGGGGCAGCTGGAGCTGAGGGAGAGGCGGCCGGAGACGAGGGAGGGGCAGCTGGAGGTGAGGGAGAGGCAGCTCGAGCCAAAGGAGAGGCAGCCGGAGACGAGGGAGGCGCAGCCGGAGACGAGGGACGCGCAGCCGGAGCTGAGGGAGGCGCAGCCGGAGCTGAGGGACGCGCAGCCGGAGCTGAGGGAGGCGCAGCCGGAGCCGAGGCAGGCGCAGCTCGGGCGGCAGACTCGGCGGCTGCGCTCTGCCTGCTGCCGACCGTGGCCGGCTGGCGGGCCGGCCGGCCGGACGCGGCCGGTGTGCCCCGCCGCCCCTCCGGGTGAGCGCCGCCGCCGCCCGCTCGGCCGGCCGGCCCGCTCTGCGACGTGGCCAGGTGGACGCCGAGCGCGCCGTTCAGACGCGAGCCGCTCGCCAGCGACTCGGAGGTCCGGCACCGCCTCAGACTGTCCGACTGGCTGACGGACTGGTCGACAGACTGGCTGGCAGACTGGTTGACAGACTGGTTCACAGACTGACTGGCAGACTGGTTGTCGGACTGGTCGACTTGAGCGGCGGAGTCGAGCGGCCGGCCGTCGGCCGCGTCCTCCAGTTTGGCAGCACCGACCGGCGATCTGGCAGCCCATGCGGCCTCCAGCTGGCGCAGACGAGCTCGCGTGCCCTCCAGTTCGATGTTGCGCACCTCCAACTACCGAGAAAAAAAACACAAAACAAATCATTAGAAGCGACACGTCCGCAATTATGAAAGCTCACGAAGCGTATTTGTTGGAATCCTCGGGCATGCCTTTATACCTCGCAAGTCTTTAAAATGCCACCGCCAATATGGTTAATGCGTCCACACGACGACGCTCTTACACGGTCACGCAGCAGGCTGGTGACGTCACAAAACATCAAGCCAATCAAAGTTTGACTACATAGACAGCACTAAAATATTTAACATGGAATCATGTGGACAATTTGGCATCCAGTGGGTGGTGAAGGCCTAACGTTTAATCACAACCAAAACCCCACAAGTGACAAGCGTACACCACATAATCCCGATGCGCCACAGCAAGAAATAACAATGTTGCAAACCGGCGCGTACGAAGTCGTCAGACTTGACACCAAGCGAGACAATTACACGAGCGAAATCACTACCACTAATGGACACTAGACATACTGGACATTATGGACAGCACGACGAATCGACGAATATCCACCGCGAACGCTGGGTGACTATTTGTGTCCGGGCACGCATCGAAGGCTTCAGATCACACAGCGCCAAAACCCGCAAACAGCAGATGGTACGCTCAAAATGGATGGACGGCGGAATGAATCGCGAGGTAGTTTCGACCAATTGGATGGTACGTTCTCTCCCGTAGGTCGGTATGTCCATTCTGTGCTACCGCAGACCAAAGTGACTTAATGGCTGCATCATCATCTGCAAATAATGGCTACTACTATCACCGGTCACGTAATGGTGGCATTACATGTGAAGAAATGGTTACGATCACTATACATGACGTTGTGGTTACATTACTATATACGACGTCGTGGTTCCATTACACGCGACGTAATAGTTGCCATTATCTAAGATGACCAATTGGCGGATACTCCGGAAGGGTGTTCGGGAGGTCAGAATCTTCTCTGGCTTCATTGGACTCTCCCTGGATCTTCCTGGGGAAATTTCATTCTGCAGTGAAAATCAACATAAATTGAATCCCATTAATGGAAGGTAGTCAGCGAACTTCAAAACCGATGCCTCCTTCATTCTAGGCATGAGTTTTGCCTGTGACGGGAAAATGCTTGCTGTTGGACCCCTGGAATCTTCCAGAGGTCCCCATCTATGGTTCCAACATGCATTTTAACAGAGCATAGATATCAGGCCAAGAGGTCACAACCTGTTATGACGTCGGAACAATTGAAGCACATAGTAGGTATAACAGGACGCTGGAAAGTGAAGAATAACAATTGCTAGCAAAACCTTTTCTAATGGTGCCGACATCTAAATGAAATGTGAAATGAAACCTTTTCTAATGGTGTGACATCTAAATGTGGTGAAGTTGGTGTGAAAAATTGAAGGCCAGAGCAGTCACATTCAACTGAAGCCAATTCAGGAAGTGTGAACTCTGTACGCGAACGTCGAAGCGATATATTAATACGATACGATACGATATGAGATTAAGCGTTGGCTTCCGCTTGAATTCTAGAACCGCCGAACGCTGCAGGCGGCCCACCTGTAGTCGCAGCTCTTCGGTCTCCGCCTGCTCCACCTGCTCCGCCTGGTCAGCCTGCCCGCCGGCGGACGACGCGCGCGCCTCCCAGCGGCGACCGAGCGAGTCAACCTGCGTGCGCAGCGCCTGCCAACACGGGTCGCCGGTCATCAGCGGCCAATCGCCGCAAGGGAAGTCACGCTGCGAGCACAGGGGACGTGGAATCGACCCGGCTCTCTTGCAAATCGCCAGCTTAGCGACCTGCCATCGGGTCTGCGGCCTACGTGTTGCGCCATGTGTAATGCTACTGACGTGCTCTGCTGATGTGCTCTGCTGATGTGTTCTGTTGATGTGTTCTGTTGATGTGTTCTGTTGATGTGTTCTGCTGATGTGTTCTGTTGACGTGCTCTGCTGATGTGTTCTGTTGATGTGTTCTGTTGATGTGTTCTGCTGATGTGTTCTGTTGATGTGTTCTGTTGATGTGTTCTGTTGATGTGCTCTGCTGATGTGTTCTGCTGATGTGTTCTGTTGATGTGTTCTGCTGATGTGCTCTGCTGATGTGTTCTGTTGATGTGTTTTCCTCATGTGCTCTGCTAATGTGCTCTGCTGATGTGTTCTGTTGATGTATTTTGCTGACGTGCTCTGCTGATGTGTTATGCTGATGTGATCGGCTGATGTGCTCCGCTGATATGTACTGCTGATGTGTTCTGCGGATGTGATCTTGTGTTCTGTTGATGTGTTCTGTTGATGTGTTCTGTTGATGTGCTCTGCTGATGTGTTCTGCGGACGTTATCTGCTGATGTACTCTGCGGATGTACCCTGCTGACATGTTCTGCTGATGTGCTCTGCTGATGTGTTCTGCTGATGTGTTCTGCTGATGTGTTCTGGTGACGTACTCTGCCGATGTGTTCTGCTGATGTGATCGGCTGATGTGCTCCGCTGATATGTACTGCTGATGTGTTCTGCGGATGTGATCTGCTGATATGTTCTTTGACAGCGCCATTGCTTAACCGCATACATTTTCTACTTGCCCTATTTGATCCGACCCCAGTTGAGCCAGAAATAAGCTCGCCGGCCCATCAATGATAATCGCTCTTCGATCATTTAACAGTCCGTCTCCTAAGGGTCCACACGAACGCTCATCCGCAGTACCTCACTCATCTTGTTTCACGGTGACGGATTTTACACGTTTTCACCTCCCTCATGCCTTTCCCTGACTGCCTAGCGACGATTGGTAGAGCCATCGTATCCCTCTTTGATATTCGGCTTGACTTAGCTGACTGAACTGAATGGACTGGAACCAGTGCTATCGCGTGCCATAACCTGGTCGGAAGTTCAACACCTCCAAAACTAATCTGATCTAGAAAAGTATCAATCTATACAGGCCATGCAAATGAGCATATGGTAAAAGTCACCTAACACCAAGATCATCGAAATCCTATCAGCACCAGTTGCACAACACCGTCAGCACAACCATACCGTAGCCGCCGCAAACTAACCTCAGCCTCCACCAGCAGCAGCAGCAGCTGCTTCTGCAGCTTCAAGTGATTGGTCTCGGTGAGCACCTGGGCCACCCTGGCTCGGTCCGGTCTGCGAGACGGCCTCCCACCGGCGTCACCACTACGGCCCGTAGTGGTGACGCCGCGGACCGCCGCGGAAACCCCCACGGACGTAGTGGAATCTCCGCCGGCCGCCGCGGAAACCCCCACGGACGTGGTGGAATCTCCGCGGGCCGCCGCGGAAACCCCCACGGACGTGGTGGAATCTCCGCGGGCCGCCGCGGGAACCCCCACGGACGTGGTGGAATCGCCGCGGGCCGCCGCGGAAACCCCCACGGACGTGGTGGAATCGCCGCGGGCCGCCGCGGGAACGCCCACGGACGTAGTAGCGGTGCCGGGCGACGCCCCGCGCGGCTCCACCACGACGGGCCGGTGCGGCGACGGCGGCGTCTGCGTCCGCCTCGACGCCGTGCCGCCGGGCGGCCGGGGCGCGCCCGCCGCAGGCGGTGACGTCACAGGGGCACGTGACGCGGCCGGCGGCGGCGGCGGCGGCGGCCGGCGCAGGGAGAGCGGCTGCGGTATCCGGGAGGGCGGCCGCAGGTCGGGGGTGGAGCGGGCCAGCCGGCGGCCGGCCGCCGGGCCGGGCGGCGCGACCTCGCCACGCGACCTCAGGTCAGCCGTCGGCGACGGCGCGGCCGGCCGCCGGCGGCGCGGCTGGCTCTCGTGGAAGGCGAGCAGCCGGTGCAGGCGCGTCTGAAGGCCGGCCGTCTGCAGCTGAGCCCGCACTGCCGCCTGTCGGCGACACGCAGAACTAGATTGAGCCAATGTAACTAATAAACAGTATTAAAATAAAATAAAATAATAACTATCTTGCCCTGCCCACAACCAATGGTAATCATTCGTCTTTCTGTACTAATGCATCTCTTTCATCCCATAGTCTCGAAATGGCCGAAGATATTACAATCCAAACACCACACAAGAATCCTGAATCACAGGTCAGCCCACCGCCGTTTCCGGGTGCGCGTGATTACACGTACCATGCGCTCATCAGCGACACCGATACGCAAACACAGACGAAACGACCCGAAAACCAAACCGAACAACATGGAAACAGCCATGTAAACACTCCCGCCACACATGTATGAGGGTAGTCTCGACGGTGACCGCGCCAATACTCGGCAAGTGAGGCCGGTATAGTCGTGCTATGACCTGGCGCCATCAGACAGCCAAACACCCGAAGTTAGCATGGCGTTTCGTATTATCGACCGACACTGTAGGTACAACCATGATGAACACCACAGTCCAAACCACGACAAACACCACATACCAAACCATGACCAACACCACATACCCAGCCATGACCAACACCACATACCTAGCCATGACCAACACCACATACCTAACCATGACCAACACCACATACCTAACCATGACCGAGACCACGACGCCTCCAGTGAATGAGTACGCTCCACGGGCTTCATGCCAAACAGGAGCTGCCCGTCACCGCCACAGTCTGACCTGCTGCTGAGCGGCCAGCTGGTCAAGCAGCTGGTCCCGCTCCTGCAGCAGCTGCTCGGTCAGCAGCAGCGCCGACACGTCGCCAGGTCGCAGGTCAGGTCGCGGTCGCAGGTCAGGCAGGCTGAGCGGTGCCGCGCCGGCAGCGGCCGCCAGGCCGGTGTGGTCGTCGAGATGTGGCCATCTGCCGGCAACGATGACAACCATCAGAGAAGGGGCGGGGGTGGCCGAGTGGTTAAGGTGTTGGGCTCTTGGTACCAAAGGTCCCGGGTTGGACACTAGCGCCGCTCAGAACATTTCCCAATCCCGCGGGCCACCGGCGAAACAGTGTGGACGGCACCATTAGCCGTGAATGTGCAAAAAGTGCGTCGTGAACCACCCAATAAACAAACAAACAAACCATCATAGAAAATCATCAGCTCATGCCTTTCGGTCGTATCACCCCGAACTGGAGACAATTAGAGCAGATCAGAGCAGTGTCGGCGATCGTGAGCAGGGTCGGATTGGCATTTTGGAATCCTGGATGAGGAGAGGAAAATATGGGGCTCTCCTACTCAGAATTAATTTCTGATAGTAAGCACTCTATGTACACTTCCTTGTCAGCTTCTGGGATCCTCATCGAACGGTGATGTGCTCGCATTTATTTGAAAACAACTCCCTGCAATCCTTTGTCAAAAAGGGGCGGCAAATTTTTGGAGACGACAATGTTCTGCATGACAAACGACCAGGCCAAAGCTGTGTTTCCCGCCCTGGAGGCGAGTGTAGGACCGACTGCATTAAACATTGTTTGTCTATCGGGTGATTCACGACGCGCTTTTTGCACATTCACGGCTAATGGCGCCGCCCGCACTGTTTCGCCGGTGGGCAGCGGGATTGGGAAATGTCCCGAGCGGTGCGAGTGACTGCATTAAACATGACGTGAACGCGGGTGGAGTGTGCTCACCTGTCGCAGAGCGGCACGTGACGCGAGTGGAGTGTGCTCACCTGTCGTAGGGCGGCACGTGACGCGAGTGCAGTGTGCTCACCTGTCGTAGAGCGGCACGTGACGCGAGTGGAGTGTGCTCACCTGTCGTAGAGCGGCACGTGACGCGAGTGGAGTGTGCTCACCTGTCAGAGCGGCACGTGACGCGAGTGGAGTGTGCTCACCTGTCGTAGAGCGGCACGTGACGCGAGTGGAGTGTGCTCACCTGTCGTAGAGCGGCACGTGACGCGAGTGGAGTGTGCTCACCTGTCGTAGAGCGGCACGTACGCGAGTGGAGTGTGCTCACCTGTCGTAGAGCGGCACGTGACGCGAGTGAGTGTGCTCACCTGTCGTAGAGCGGCACGTGACGCGAGTGGAGTGTGCTCACCTGTCGTAGATCGGCGCGTGACGCGTGTGGAGTGTGCTCACCTGTCGTAGAGCGGCACATGACGTGAGTGGAGTGTGCTCACCTCTCGTCGGGCGGCACGTGACGCGAGTGCAGTGTGCTCACCTGTCGTAGAGCGGCACGTGACGCGAGTGGAGTGTGCTCACCTGTCGTAGAGCGGCACGTGACGCGAGTGGAGTGTGCTCACCTGTCGCAGAGCGGCACGTGACGCGAGTGGAGTGTGCTCACCTGTCGTAGAGCGGCACGTGGCCGAGCGGCGGTGACGGGTGCGCCGGGCCAGGGCGTGCCGACCGCGACCAGCCGAGACACGGCCCGTCACGGCGCCCCGCATCGTCCGTCGCGGTGACCGCGTGCTCCGTGTGTCCCGCCACGCCGCACGGAAGCCAGCCTCCGGCCACGGCCGGACCGTCCGTGTCGGGACTGTCGGCGGCGCGCGCGGCGGACGCCTGTCGCTGGTCTCGGCGGGAGCACGGGCGGGCTGCGTCCGCGGACGCGGGCCCGCCCGCCACCGCCACCTATCGACGCCGAACGCAAGCTCTGCTTCTGCAGGCGGCGCCCGTGCTGCTCGATGGTGTCGAGCAGCGCCAGGAGCTCGTCGGTCGCCTCCGGGTCGTCGCACCGCCGCGCGGCGTCGCCGTCGGCCGGGCTGGCGACGGCGACGCCGCCCGCCTCGTGCGGTGACAGGTAGCGCCGCGCCCTCCGGACAGTCTCCGGGGCGCACCGACTCGGCGGACTCGGAGGACTCGGAGGACTCGGTGGACTCGGCGCCGACGTGTGGCTGACGCCGTCGCCTCGAGTCCTGCCTCCCGGGTGGTGAGCTGGGCCGCTCGCGGCACCGGCCTGACTCTGCACAACCTCCCCTCTGGGGTCACTTGGGTGACTAGCGTGGTCTTGACCTCCCGAGCCTCTTCTGTGATCCTGACCTCCCGAGTCTCTGCCGTGATCTTGACCTCCCGAGCCTCTTCTGTGATCCTGACACCCTGAGTCTCTGCTGCGATCTTCACCTTCCGAGCCTCTCCTGTGATCCTGCCCTCCTGAGTCTCTGCCGTGATCCCGACCTCCCGAGCCTCTCCTGTGATCCTGCCTCCCGAGTCTCTGCCGTGATCCCGACCTCCCGAGCCTCTCCAGTGGTCCTGGTCTCGGCAGTTCCTCGGGTGAGGCTCGGCGGCGGCCGGGGACCGGAGCCAGGCCGCCGGACAGACGCCGCGGCAGATGGCGGCCGCCGGGTGAGCGTCCGCCATCAGCTGCTGACGGAAGTCCAGCAGGCTGGTGACGTCACGCTGAAGATCCTGCCGGCAGTGTCGGAGACCGCGGTGAGACGGGTGTGGGAGACACAAGTGAAACAGGTGTCGGAGACCGAGGAGGGACGGATGTCGGAGACCGAGGTGAGATGGGTGTCGGAGACCGAGGTGGGATGGGTGTCGGAGACCGAGGTGAGACGGATGTCCGAGACCGAGGTGAGATGGGTGTCGGAGACCGAGGTGGCATGGGTGTCGGAGACCGATGTGGGATGGGTGTAGGTGACCGAGGTGGAGATGGGTGTCGGAGACCGAGGTGAGACGGGTGTCGGAGACCGAGGTGGGATGGGTGTCGGAGACCGAGGTGGGACGGGTGTTGGAGACACATGTGAGACAGATGTCGAGACGGTGGTGAGACGCGCTGTAAAGGCGTAGACCACCCTGGATTATTCTACAACGCCCTCATCTGGCTTGCTACACCGTTCATTCGCTCCTCCGGGCCAAATCGTCACGGGGGCCCGAAAGTTCTGGCATCAGCCTCGCCTCGAACTCGCCACCCTTCAACCACGAGCCAGCCATGCTGACCGTCACGCCACCGACTTCTCGTGTGCAGCAGGCGTGACCAGTGCGGTGGGGAAACAGGCGGGCGCCCACGCACAGACATTCAACGGTGGTGGAACTTCACGCGTCTGCGCCAGTACTGCGTGCTTTCTGATGCACATCAGCAGTGCCAGAAATAACCCCTCTGCAATTTTGTTTTGTTCAGAGTAGGAAGGGGGAGAAGGAAAGAGGGGAGAAATGAGGAGGGTGAGAAAAGAACAGGGGAGAAGAGAACAGTGCGCTGGCAAGATGCTCAACAGCGGTGAAAACAAACTGAAGGACATCAACCCCAAGCGCTGTTCTATAGCTACCCATGCATTCGTTTGCATATCAGTGTCAAGGGCGCCAATACAACATGTTGAGGATACAGTTTCGCATACAACACGGAAGTTCGGGACGCGTATTCCCAACGTTTGAAAGCACGCCGACTCCCAAGAGTCGGCGGCATCAGTTTCTCCCCGGCTTTGCAGGCATCAGTTTCTCCCTGACCAGCGCACACCATACTCGGATGCTGTGTACTGATGCAATACCAGTACAAGGTGCCGTCAGGGCCGCTGGGGAAGCGAGGGCCGGAGCCGGGTCACCGTCCTCCCACGCCCGCAGGCACAGCATCGAGCAACGTACCGCCACAGCAACGCCGCCTGGTAGTGGTGGTGGATTGGAGTTTAAGGGCGCGTCGACATCTAGGGTGATTTTGCGCCCAAACGCCGCCTGGTACTATCGGCGTCACAAATAGCTTGGCGGTCGGGCTGGGAGTCCTGGCACCTGAATATGCTGCATAGGTATACTGTTTCCCACCACACGTAGGTACCGCTGGCGTCATAAATAGCCTGGCAGTCAGGCCGGGCGTCCTGGCACATGCGCATCCCGCCTAGGTACTCTGTTTCCCACCACACCGACACCTACGCAGGATATGCAGGTACCAGGGCGCCCAGCCTGACCGCCAAACTAATTGTGGCGCCAATTATACCCGCTTCCGGTCTCCCGACAGTCATCGTGCTGTCTGCGCGCGCCATTACTGCGTGCGGAACTGTCGACCGCAGAGCACGGCCGTCGGCTCCGGTGTCCACGAGTCGGCTCGGCCGACACGTCCAGTACACGTGGCGACACGTGCACGTGGCGACACGTGGACGCGTAAACACGTGAATGGCGACACGTAATGTGGCGACACGTACACGTGGCGACACGTACACGTGGCGACACGTACACGTGGCGACACGTACACGTGGCGACACGTGCACGTGGCGACACGTACATGTGGCGACACGTACATGTGGCGACACGTACACGTGGCGACACGTACACGTGGCGACACGTACACGTGGCGACACATACACGTGTCGACACGTACATGTGGCGACACATACACGTGTCGACACGTACATGTGGCGACACGTACACGTAGCGACACGTACACGTGGCGACCATCGACGGCCATCGTGGCGATGCGAGCCGCATCAGCCGCACCTGATAACCGGAACTCCCCGGCCCCGTCCGCCCGCCCCCGGCCGTGTTGCGACAGCGCACAGCTGAAAGGCGACCGGACGCGCGGGCGGAAATCCGACGTGGTCGGTCTGTGGCGCCTGACGATACGCTATCCGATACGCCTCTGGCGACGCGCCCGAACAACACAGTTGTGGTGCGCTCTTCGTCGCAACTCTCCCGCCGACTCGGCTACATGTGACGTGTATTCCACGGGCGCCAGCCGCAGAGCGCTCTGGTGTGTATTCCACGGGCGCCAGCCGCAGAGCGCTCTGGTGTGTATTCCAGCTGCAGAGCGCTCTGGCGTGTATTCCACGGGCGCCAGCCGCAGAGCGCTCTGGTGTGTATTCCACGGGCGCCAGCCGCAGAGCGCTCTGGCGTGTATTCCACGGGCGCCAGCCGCAGAGCGCTCTGGCGTGTATTCCACGGGCGCCAGCCGCAGAGCGCTCTGGTGTGTATTCCACGGGCGCCAGCCGCAGAGCGCTCTGGTGTGTATTCCACGGGCGCCAGCCGCAGAGCGCTCTGGCGTGTATTCCACGGGCGCCAGCCGCAGAGCGCTCTGGCAAGTCTCACACCGTGTGCGGATTATGTGAGCCATTTGTGCCGCTATTTGTAAATTTGCGAACTCAACCTATACAAATATCACCGTTGATGGCATACACACTGATAGAAACGTCTGTGTAGAGCTCAGTCTAATCGTACTCCCTTCTGAAAATTACGAACTTTAATGAACTCAAAATTCAGAGAACAAAATTTGCACAAATACAATATATCAAATAAACATACAATAGGAATAAAACATATCAATATAAACCATTAATATAAAATGTAGAGTAAAACTCAATATAAAACAATAATACAACACAACTACGGAAAATTACGAAGTCTTCATATTAATTGTGGTGTGATCACATTAGCGTTCCCGTCTTCCAGGAATCACACAGGACATGACACGCCAGCATATCACACAGAACACGACACGACAGCTTATCACACGGGACAGGACACGGCAGACTATCACACAGAACAGGACACGACAGCTTATCACACAGGACAGGGCACAACATATCACACAGGACATGACACGACAGCTTATCACACGGGACAGGACACGACAGATTATCACACAGGACAGGACACGACAGCTTATCACACAGGACAGGAGACAACAGCTTATCACACCGGACAGGACACGACAGCATATCACACAGGACATGGCACGACAGCTTATTACACAGACCAGGACACATCAACAGGAATTGCACCCTTGTCCATGTAAAGGTGCTCGGCACGCATCAATGTACGGAAATCATCACCTTTCCGTTAATACCCCAGTCGCCAGCAAACACGTTTCCTCAGTGTATTGGCCGTGTTTCATGACAGTCCTTTGTCGCAGAGGTGGTCACGTCTGGACGTGAAGCACGGGTAAGGAGACGAGTAGTTTAGGGGTACGTAGCCCGTCTCACAATCGAAATATTGTGGGTTCGAGCCTCACCCGCCGTAACTCTTCGCCGGCGACCAATCGGCGTGAAAGATTGGCGGCACTACGTGACTCAACGGTCGACGTGTCGTCGGTTGGTTATTGGAGTTTAGGGGCGCATCGACTACATCGGTCATGCAGCGCCCATAACATCGTCAGTGAAACAGTGAAATGCACGCAACATCGTCAATCAGACAGAGAAAAGTAAACATCAGTCAAACAGTGAAATGGGAGTAACATCAGAAAACAGTGAAATACACGAAACATCATCAGTGAAACAGTGAAATTCACAAACATCATCAGTGGAACAGTGAAATTCACGAAACACCATCAGTGAAACAGTGAGATGGAAGAAACATCAGTAAAACAGTGAAGCAGCAAGAGCAAGCGAAGACCAGCCAGTGACAGTCGACGTGTCGTCAAAACAAACCAATAACCAACCAACCAACGAAGCAGGGGTAACTCTGCATGGCGGGCCACGTCAGAACGGGCAGCAGGGCAACACCAGCGCTGAGACGATGCACGCGAGACCGAGACTACGGCGTCGCCTGCCTCTCACCCCGGCAGGAAGGGCGGGCACCGCGGGGAATCCAGCCCGCACCTCCGGCGTGCCAGACGCTCAGCTCAACCACTGAGCCGCCGACGCCCTCCGCCCCCAGCTGCAGCGGCAGCAAATCCAATAATACGTCCCTCACCCACGTTTGAATACAAATCACCTATTCTTCGTGTGTGCGTGAGGAAAACGATAGCAGGAAGCAATTAGTTGCAGCCGAATGTTCGCCTGCCAAGGCTCTCCTGATGTAATAGCCGCACTGGCAGCTCGTCTGGCTGGAGCGCTGGTCGCCTGTACTGGTCCTCCCTGTCTTGACAAGACGGGGTTCACGCGCACGCGCTTCACATGAACCCCTCCCCACGGCTGGAAGCGTCAGCTGGCTGGCTGGTTATTGGTTTTACGACACATCGACCGTTGAGTCATGCAGCGTCGCCAATCTCTCACGCCGATTCGTCGCGGGCGAAGAGTAGCGACAGGCGAGACTCGAACCCACAACCTTTCGATTGTGAGACGAGCAACTTACCCCTAGGCTACTCGTCCCCGAGTGTCAGCTGGCAACTGGCCCGATAAGGCCGGGGACGAACCACCGAGGCGGCCGTGTCGGTGCACTGACGGCACATTCAACTCTCGGCCAAAATTCTGCCGTTGGAACTGGAATTTTGGGACCGGGTGGTGGGACCAAGTTTCACGCAACAAGCTCTGCCCAGCAATACAAATCTTGCACATAAAGCCATCCCAGCAATAATTCGGACGAAATATGAGCAAATATTCTCTCAACGGTACTAACATCTTGGTCCGGCTGCTGGCCATCCTCACGGCCATTCGGTCATCCAGTTCACGCCTTTCAATGTCGCTGCACATTCAGAAGGCACGGCCATCGTCGCCGCGGGTTTTTCATACATTAGGGGAGAGGAGGGTTCTAGAAGCGGAACCTTCAAAGAAATACTTGGGGTGGGGTGGGTGTGGGGTAGGAGAGGAAGCAATGAAAAAGCTGCTAATTTCAAAATACTTTGCCAACTTGGTCTCGTATTAACATCCATAATTATTTGAGGTGCCCAACCGAAGATTGGCAGAATTGGGCGGGGGCGAGACCCTCCGGGGAGCTAGGAAGCTATGGAGGGTTCCAAAGTCGGCTCTTTCCATGCAACGGCACAGGCGCAAAGGTGGCTGACCCGGAGTTCGGGAGGTCGCGTGCCGCGTGCGCCTTTGGGGACGCGCTTGTCTGCGGGGCTCTTCGGTAAATTAGTCCTCAGCCGTCAGGTCGTGACACGGTGATGCCTCGACATTAGGCTCCGCCCCGCCGTGACGTCACACCGCTGCTGGTTCAATACGGTCGTCAGCGGTGGCGGCGGCCATCGCCCCGGGCGGCAAAATCACACCGGCACACGACGCGCCAGCCGTCACGCAAGCGGTGGTGCAAGTTCACGCGCCACATGGCCGCCCGAGATCGGGGCCGATTCGCGGAAAACGTCACGGCACCGGGACAGACTTGTGCTCGACTGGAGTTGAATCGAGAGTCGACTCATGAATCAATCGTTTTAGGATGGGTCGCGAGTTGAATCGATTATTTCCCAAAATATATCTTGAGTCGTGAGTTGAATCACATCTTTCTAAACGTGAGTCGAATCATGAGTCAATCATTGAATATTATGTGTGGGCAGTGCACACTGAATCACATGGCTCATGAATCTTATACCACTGAGTCGGATCTGAATCCATTCAAATTTCTGTCAGTCTGTTTGAGTCGCGAGTTGAATCAGATCTCGAGATCTGAGTCACATGAGAGTCGACTAAAAAAATTTGAGTCGAGCACAAGTCTGCACCGGAAACGACCTGGCATTGTTGTGCTGCGATGCTGTGACAGTCTGTCTACATTGGGGACCTGTCCGTGCACATTCGTTGGTGGAAAATGACGCTCATTGGTGACAAGGCGAGTAAGACATCAGATGCAGAAACTGTTCTGTTCCTGGACCTTGACAACCAGAACAATACCCTCTCCAGAAAACTATCCTCTCATATTCCGCAGACGGAGAACGATGCCGTTTGACAATGCTCAGCAATAACGTGCTCAAGATTCACTCGAAAGTGCAAACTGAGATTCTGATGTCACATGTTTGGAGAAAAATATCCTCTCCGTATTCGAATGCCCAAAAATCCTCCTCTCCACATCCGGGACTACACAGCAGAAATCTAATCGTGATGTGGACGGAGCGGGCCGGGAAGTTGCATCACCACGGGATGTGGACGGAGCGTGTCCGGAAGTTGCATCACCACGGGATGTGCCGTGCCGCCTTGCGGGTCGAACGTGCGCGCCAGGTGGAGCTGCGGCAGCCCGGCGACCATGGATCCGTGCGGAGCCACGGTAGCCCGGCGACCATGGATCCAGACTGAGACACGAAAGCCTGGCGACCATGGATCCAGATGGAGCCGTGGTAGGCCGCTGAGCATGGATCCAATGGATCCAGGCGTAGCCATACAGCCAGGTGACCATGCATCTAGGCGGAACCACGGAACCCTGCGACCATGGATCCAGGTGGAGCCGCGGTAGCCCGGCGACCATGGATCCAGGCGGAGGACCAAAATCCGGGCGACCATGGATCCAGATAGATCCAGGTGGAGCCGCGGCAACCCGGCGATCACGCATCCAGGTGGAGCCGCGTAAGCCCGGAGAACATCGATCCAGATGGATCCAGGCGAAGCCACGGCAGCCCGGCGACTATGGATCCTGGTGGAGCTACGGAGGATAGGCGCCCATGGATCCATGCGGAGCCACAGTAACCCGGAGACCATGGATCCAGGGAGAGCCACGGTAGCCGGGCGACCATGGATTCAGGGAGAGCCACGGAAGCCTGGCGACCATGGATCCAGACGGAGCCGTGGTAGGCCGCTGAGCATGGATCCAGATGGATCCAGGCGTAGCCATAGCAGCCAGTCGATCATGCATCTAGGCGGAGCCACGGAAGCCCGGCGACCATGGATCCAGACGAGGGGCGATATCGTGACCTGCGTGAAGAACCATACCAGAGTCGCAATGCTTGTCTGTATTGGATGTCATGAGCAGCTGAATGAATTTCTAGCCGGTATTTTTACGAAGCCGCACCGCACCGTCCGTAAATTGTAATGTGATTTAATCCTTCATCTTTTGCAATTGTATCTAACGTGATGGCAGGAATGTGATCAATTGACTAGGTATTTCGTAAGTTCCACCATGTGGCCGTGCCTTAATAAATGACTTTGACTTTGACTTTTGATTACCCGGCACTCACTGATGGACCGTTGGCGGCACCGCGACACGTTTACTGGCTGGCTCACCGACATGGGGGACGAGTAGCCTGGGGGTAAGTTACTCGTCTCACAATCTAAATATTTTGGGTTCGAGTCTCACCTGTCGCTACTCTTGGTCCGCGACCTATCGGCGTGAGAGATTGGCGACGCTACATGACTCAACGGTCGACGTGTCGTGGTGGTGGTGGTGGTGGGGTCGATGTGTCGTGGTGGTGGTGGTGGGCGTCACCTATGTGTGGTGGTGGTAGTTTGGTGGGGTGGTAGTGAAAGGTGGTGGTGGTAGTGGTGGTCGTGGCGTAAGAAAAATCGAATGGTCGTGGCGTGGTGGTGTGGTGGCTGCGGGCCAAGGTGAAGTGGTGGAGGTGGTGGTGGTGGTGGTGGTGGTGGTGGTGGTGGTGGTGGTGGTGGTGTGGATTGTTGTCGTGGTGGTGATGGTGTTTTTAAGCCCACCACCGGCTCACAGGTAAACCGGCCGGGTCGTGATGCCTGCCCCTACTGTAAAGGACAGTATTTAAAGGCCATGGCACAGCGGCGCAGCCAGGATTTTCTTCAGGGGAGGGGCGATAAAAATGGCAAGGAACTGTACGCACTCAGATATTTCAGGTGCGCCTGTAGTCAGGACAGGAGGCCGTAATGCAAAATTAAAAAGGATCCCGTAGCTCACAGCGCTTGGGATACCATTACGCTAATTTCTGGATCCCCACATACACCTCACGACGGGGCTAGACCAAGGTTAGCATCCACGACGCATTCAACTGCTAGGCCACATCGCGTCGCCAACACGCCGACTGGTTGCAGGCGGACTCGGCAATCACGCCTGTTGTGGGATTTGAACCCAGGATCTTGTGATCAAGAGTGCAACTACCTGTCGACTGAGCTACCCGTGATCCTCCTTAGCTCACGACATACGTTTTCAGCTAGGAACGACTGAAGGCACATTATGCATACTGCAGAAGGCCGCTGTAGCACACAAGAAGCACTGCTGGAAATTCCAGGTCTCCGATGCCAGGTCTCCGACACCTGCCTGGGAGTCTCCGACACCGGCCCGGGAGTCTCCGACACCGGCCCGGGAGTCTCCGACACCGGCCCGGGAGTCTCCGACACCGGCCCGGGAGTCTCCGACACCAGTCTGGGATCTCCGACACCGGCCCGGGAGTCTCCGACACTAGCCGAGGGCCTCCGACACCAGCCGGAGTCTCCTATGCCATATTTTTCCTCTGCCTATGCAGCTGCTGTTTTCTTCGCCGTGCCGGTAACAAACAGCACCGTTGCGCCTTCCTCTGCCTCTGGCGATTTCCTCGCAACTCCTGTGACGAACAGCACCGTTACGGCCGCCTCTGTCTCTGCGCTGCTGTTTTCCTCGCCGTACCTCTGACGAACAGCACCGTTACGGCTGCCTCTGCCGTTTTCCTCACCGTTCCGGTAACGACCAGCGCCGTTACGGCCGTCACACAGCGCTGTCACGCCGCTCGCCAAGCCAGCATTCCCCACAAGGGGGAGGGGAGTGACTTCAGAAGCGTGCCGGGCCATAAATGTCATTTGCGCCACCTTATTCCCAACAGCATCTGGAGCGGCTCTTATGGACGCCGTAAACGGACACAGAAGTCAACCAACGGAGGCCAGGTCTGCTGGAGGCGGCGGTACCCCGCCGTAAACTTACCAGGCCCGGCCGGCAACGTCTCTGGTAACGTGTCTCGGGTAACGTTACTATGTCTCGGGAGTTAGCACTAACGTTCTACGCTTACGCTCTGATAACGTTATTATGTGTCGCGTAACGTTACTACGTCTCTGGTAACGTTAGCATGTCTCGGGTAACGTTATTACGTCTCTGGAGTTGCAACGTCTCTAGTAACGTTATAACGATTCGGGTAACGTTACTAGGTCTCGGGTGATGTCGCTACGTCTCGGTGAACGCTACTACGTCTCGGATAACATCTACGCCCCGAGTGATTGATTATTTGGGCTTAAGGGCGCGCCGACTACAAGGTCATTTAGCGCCCATTACGCCCCGAGTGACGTTGCTACGTCTTGGATAACGTTACTACGTCTCAGGCAACGTTACTACGTCTCGGGTAAGTTACTACGTCTCCGGGTGGCGCTTGCACGGGCTAACGTGATGGTTTCACAGATGGGTCACGAACATTCGGGAACAATTCATGGATTACGCTGAATCGAACCAAATGTTCCTCAGCATGTCGAATATGAATGTATGTTTCATGCCCTGAAAGCTAGATTGTTGAACACGACAAATATTCATGTTTAACGTCACCGAAGTTGTTCACAGTGGTCACGAACAGCGATGATTCGTTGAATGATGGAACGATTATACTAAACTAAACAAAATAAGTTTCTATGTATGCGTCTCAAATTAATTCACTGCCAAATAACATCAGCGCTTCACATTGGTCCTGACTCGGCTGTTCAAAGGCTTAGCCTTGGAGCACATATATGGGGAAGGAGAGGCCCATTCATCGCTCGCCGCACCAACAGGTGTACGTCAAAATGTCTTCAAATGTATGTCCAAATGCAGAAGATTATATGAATCTATCCATAATTATAGGCTTCTGAAAATTGTTGGGAGGGTACAATGCATGAAGGTAATGGGTGGGCCCAATTGGATTGGGTGTGTACATATGTGTATGATTCGGATTTTAGGGTGCATCAACCATGATACATCACTTAGCGCCCACAAAATTGGGGCGCTAAGGCGGATTGGGGCATACCACAAAGGGTACCATGCTAAAAATATAAATTGTTAGTGGGTGGCAAAGACAATAGTGGGGAGGAGGGCAAGTGCCCTCACAGAAGCATACAAAGCACACCTCTGGATCTACCGCCTGCTCTACCTGTACCAGCCTGTACCGGTCTGTACTCGCCTGTCACCATATGTACCGGTTTGTACTCGCCTGTCACCATATGCACCGGTTTGTACTCGCCTGTCACCACATGTACCGGTTTCTACTCGCCTGTCACCATATGTACCGGTTTGTACTCGCCTGTCACCATATGTATCGGTTTGTACTCGCCTGTCACCACATGTACCAGCCTGTACCAATCTGTCCCGTCTGTACCAGTCTGTGCTCGCTTGTTCCCGTCTACACCGATCTGTACTCGCATGTCTCCGCTTGCAACAGTCTGTACTCGCTTGTACCCCTCTGTACTCGCCTGCACCAGTCTGTACCCGCATGTACCGATCTGTCCCCGTTTGTACCAGTCCACACTCGCTTGTTCCCGTCTGTACCGCTCTGCACCCGCCGTCTGTACCGGCTTGTACTCGCCTGCTCCTGTCTCAACCGGTCTGTACTCGCTTGCTCCCGTATGTACCGGTCTCCGTATGCACCGGTATGTACCCGTCTGTACGAGCCTGTACCGGTATGCACTCGCCCGTCTTCGTATGTATCGGTCTGATCTCGCATGTACCGGTCTGTCCCAGTCTGTACCGGTCTGTCCCAGTCTGTACCAGTCTGCACTCGCTTGCACCCATCTGTACCGGTCTGTACTCGTCTGTACCAGTTTGTACCGGTCGGTATTCGCCTGTGGCTGAACCTCCGAGACCATCCTGTGACACTGCGCACACTGCGCAATTCGCTCGGCGAATCCGGGCGCACTTCCAGCTGCCGACAGTTCGTTACTGCGCTCCGGTCATCGCTCCGTTCCGTTCGCGTTCTCCGCAGGTTTCCGGCTAACATCCGACTCGAATTGAAGGCGACACGGCGATGTCTGGCGGACGCCGGAAGCGGCTTCCCACGCACTTCCGGTGTCGGAGAAGCGGCCCGACCGAGGCCCGTCCGCTCTCGACATTGGTCACCCGGTCTATGTCAACAGACCGAGGCCCGTCCGCTCTCGACATTGGTCACCCGGCCTATGTCAACAGACCGAGGCCCGTCCACTCTCGACATTGGTCACCCGGCCTATGTCAACAGACCGAGGCCCGTCCACTCTCGACATTGGTCACCCGGCCTATGTCAACAGACCGAGGCCCGTCCACTCTCGACATTGGGTGGACGAGTAGTCTAGGGGTAAGTTGCCGGTCTCACAATCGAAACGTTCGAGTCTCACCTGTCGCTACTCTTCGCCCGCGACCAATCGGCGTGAGCGATTGGTGGCGCTACATGACTCAACAGTCGATGTGTCGTAAAGAAAACCTCTCGACATTGGTTACCTGGCAATATCGAGGTCTGTCCGCTCTCGTCATTGGTCACCTGACCTATGTCAACAGACCGAGGCCCGTCCTCTCTCTACATTGGTCACCTGGCCTGTCAACAGACTGTCAGTTCGTTCTCGACATTGGTAACATGGCATATGTCAACAGACTGTCAGTTCGTTCTCGACATTGGTCACCCGGCATATGTCAACAGACCGAGGCCCGTCCGCTCTCGACATTGCTCACCTGGCCTCCGGGCAGGTTAATATCTGGCTCAACTGACCCGCATCACCCGAACGACCTGACAGGTCTTCTGTCACGTGACTACCCTTCACACGTCCGTTTTTATCCACTTCTGAAGCTTAACTGATTGACGATGAGATTCTGGAAACTTGAGGGGTCAGCTACCAGGTCAGCGGTCAGGTTACTTTACACATATGCTTCGAAATTTGTGTACAAGGCTTCCGTACTTTACAGAAATCCACAAACCTCAACATAATAACAACCCAGTTGACCTTCCTGTGCGGGAATGGCGCAGACCCCTCCTCTCCACAGTCCTGCAGTGACTCATGAGATCAGGGACAAGACATGAGATGAGATCAGTGACAGTTCATGGTCAGGAGAAGGGAAATCTCAGGGAAATGTTTGAATTGAACAGAAATGATGCAATTAGAGATCATCAATTCAAAATTAAAGTTAACCACAGCAGGACAAGGTTAAGACACTCTTTCTTCACCAACAGGGTAATAGAAAACTGTAACCAGCTGCCAGAAACCATCGTCAGTAGCAGCACATTGAACATCTTTAAAAACAGCATAGACAATCATTATAAGAATAGAGGGCTTGCTTTTCGGTATTCCAGGGAGGGCTGATCGACAGATTTGGTGGGCAACTGGTTGAGTTTCCAGAGTGCATACAAGAAGGGCTCTTGTGGCTCATAGTTGCACTGATCGTTTATGTTTTTATATGTCTTTAAGACGCAACGACCAGTGGATCACCTGAAGGACCAATGCAACTCACGAGAATGTCACCCGAAGGTGACTCACTCCTCGGGGACCGGTGATTGTGACTCTCACCTGAAGGTCGACGCTGGCCTTGGCTTGCTCGTGCACCAGCTGACACACCAGGGACCGCACGCTGAGCCGCAGCTCCATGGCGCCCGAAAATCTGCCGGGGAAAACATCGTCACACTCGGAGCACCGGGAACACATCGTCATACTCGGAGCACCGGGAACACATGGTCACACTCGGAGCACCGGGAACGCATCGTCACACTCGGAGCATCGATAACATATCGTCACACTCGGAGCACCGATAACATATCGTCACACTCGGAGCACCGGTAACATATCGTCACACTCGGAGCACCGATAACATATCGTCACACTCGGAGCACCGGGAACACATCGTCACACTCGGAGCACCGTTAACATATCGTCACACTAGGAGCACCGATAATATACAGTCACACTCGGAGCACCAAGAACATATGGCCACGGCACTGACGCCGAGGACACCCAGACACAGCACAGACACCGAGAACACCCAGCAACGGCGCCGACGCCGAGAACACCCAGCCACGGCGCCGACACCGAGAACACCCAGCCGGAGCACGGGCTCGGAGCACGATGGCAACATGACCCACGGTGCACCACTGACTCGGCGAGCGTGCTTGAGAGACACCGGCACAGTCACGGTTGGCGGAATGCGGCTGCGAGCATTGACCAACTATAGTCATGCGAGTGGCAAAAACTTGTCAAGAGGCTGGTCACGGTCTTGGTTTGACCTCCGCCTGGAGCACGGCTGTGTCAGAGGCGGGCCCAGCCAGGCGCGGATCCAGGGGCGGATATAAGGGCGGCCGCATCGCAGCAGTGGATTTGTGACAATTTCCCCAGTACTTGGCACGGCAAAAGCGCAAGCTTTCTGAAATCGGAGGCCCTCTCTCTGGACGCAGACGCATGCAGTCTAAAAATAGTGTCCACACAACTGTTACGAAAGCTGATTATCCGAGCACGAATCAAAGATAACAGCGCGTGCCAGCGAGACGGAAACGGGCGTTTCACTTCCATGTCGAAAACCCAGCAACTGGAAAGTCTCACGTCGCAACGGCGCCGACGCGACCAGCCCACCGACCACGCGCAAATGTCGCAAGACGAGCGCGCGGTCGCGAGCGCTACAGGCTGGCACAGTGTCCTAAAATTACTTCACCATTAACTGTGTGGCCGAAGGAAGAAGTTGCTTGGGAATAGTGAAAGATTGGAAGAAAATAAAGGATCGCCACTTAAGGATTAAAAAATCGGAATGCCTTTCACTTCAGTCACATGCATTTTACATTTTTTAGCAGTCGTGTGTATAATGACTGCGCACACATGTAGTAAAATGGTAAAAACCTAAGACAAGAGTGAAATAGCACAATTCCATTAACTGTGAATTTCCAGGTCACATGGTCAATTATTTTACACTGGTTGGCAACCCGCCCATCAGCGGACACGCGACCGGCAACCCGCCCAGCAGCGGACACGCGACCGGCAACCCGCCCAGCAGCGGACACACGACCGGCAACCCGCCCAGCAGCGGACACGCGACCGGCAACCCGCCCAGCAGCGGACACGCGCAACGCCGGGAAGCCGGCCCTTTACCACACCGCCGACAAAAAGCGCCGACCGAGCGTTCCGCGCCAGCTGATCTGGTCGATCCGGTCATGTGGAGTTTTTCGGCGCGCGCGCGCACGTCGGACGCGGATCTTCGTCGTACGCGGCGGCGGCCGGCGGCCTACATCGCGCCGACTGCCGGCTGCCGTGTCGGCCGGGGGCGGGGCCGCGTCCTGTCGCCGGCTCACGGCGCGTGACGAGTCACGCACGTGGCGTGACGCGTGACGCGGCCGTCGGGCCGCATTTCCCACGGGTCAGGCTGGGGCGTGTCGGCGGCGGCCGCCACACACTTATGGCCGCTGCTGCTGCGGCTGTCAGCGCTGCCTGTGACACTGGTGCTGCTGGTGCCACCGCCGGTGCTGCATGGCACTGGTGCTACTGGTTTTTTTTTTGGTTTTACGACACGTCGATCGTTGTCATGCAGCGTCGCCAATCTCTCACGCCGATTGGCCGCGGGAGAAGAGTAGCGGCAGGTGAGACTCGAACCCACAACCTTTCGATTGTGAGACGAGCAACCTACCCCTAGACTACTTGTCCCCGCACTGGTGCTACTGGTGCCACCGCCGGTGCTACCGGGACCGCTGGTGGTCTTGTCGCGGGCAGTGACGTGACACCCGCCGCGACTGTCGCTGGCGGGCGTGCGCCATAACGGCGCGTCGACAGTCGACCTCCGACCTGCCCGTGACACTGGCGGTGGCACTGCGCGTGGGACCGACACAAATTGGATGCCACAGGGCGGGTCACGTGATCGCCACAGCCGGTATTCAGACAGGTCACGTGATTTCGGAGGAGAGGCCTCGGGTTCGTCGGGCTACCGAATCGGAGCGAAATCGTGCCGCGGCGGGTTACCGCAGCTCCGATCCGAGCTGTGGGGCCCGCCGTGCGACCCAGGGCGGGTCTCTGGAGCCGTCGTGTGACCCGGGGCGGGTCTGTGGAGCCCGTCGTGTGACCCAGGGGGCGGGTCTGTGGAGCCGTCGTGTGGCCCGGGGCGGGTCTGTGGAGCCGTCGTGTGACCCAGGGCGGGTCTGTGGAGCCCTCCCCGGGCGGTCTGTGGACCCGTCGTGTCCCGGGCGGGTCTGTGGAGCCCGTCGTGGACCCAGCTGTGGAGCCCGTCGTGTGGTCCAGGGCGGGGCTGTGGAGCCCGTCGTGTGACCCAGGGCGGGCCTGGAACGCACCACGCGGCCAGTATCGGAGCCGTCGTGTGGCCCAGGGCGGGTGCCCGGGGCGGGTCTGTGGAGCCGTCGTGTGACCCAGGGCGGGTCTGGAGCGCACCACGCGGCCAGTATCGGAGCCGTCGTGTGCGGGCTGTGGAGCCCGTCGTGTGACCCAGGGCGGGCCGCCCGCGTAGGCCGTCGTTGCCCAGGGCGGGTCTGTGGAGCCGTCGTGTGACCCAGGGCGGGCCCTCGTGTGACGGCGCACCACGCGGCCAGTATCGGAGCCGTCGTGTCTGGCCGGCAGTCGCCGCCACCTCACCTCGGGGTCGAGTTCGGATTGGTCGAGAGCCGCGACATCGCAGGCTGGCAGGTAGTCCGCTCGGATTCGGGTCGGGTTCGGACGTGATCGGAAAGGACAGACTGCTCCTGAATTTCTGGCATCCAGAACATTACTCTCTACATGAAATTGCTCTCATTGTTTTCGCATTTAGAGGTTGAAGGGCGCTGTTTGACATTGTCGGCTTTGCGATAAAGTGGTTAATATTCACTGAAATAGTGCATACTGAGATTCTGATGTCACAGGTGTGAAGTAAAATGGCATCACCATATTCGATCATCCAAGCTCATTCTTCCATTTTTTTCGAGCATGCTGAGGCGGACACACCAAATTTCCATTATGTTCCGGTGCCAGCACCATTTGCGTTTTCAACACAAACCTTGACCTCAGCAGTGAATGGTCCCGATGGAGCCGGCAGACAACGTCTGGCCACACAGCACCATGGAGCCGGCAGACGTCTGGCCACACAGCACCATGGAGCCGGCAGACAACGTCTGGCCACACAGCACCATGGAGCCGACAGACAACGTCTGGCCACACAGCACCATGGAGCCGGCAGACAACGTCTGGCCACACAGCACCATGGAGCCGGCAGACAACGTCTGGCCACACAGCACCATGGAGCCGGCAAACGTCTGGCCACACAACATGGAGCGAACAACGTCTGGCCACACAGCACCATGGAGCCGACAGACAACGTCTGGCCACACAGCACCATGGAGCCGACAGACAACGTCTGGCCACACAGCACCATGGAGCCGACAGACAACGTCTGGCCACACAGCACCATGGAGCCGACAGACAACGTCTGGCCACACGGCACCATGGAGCCAACAGACGTCTGGCCACACAGCACCATGGATCCGGCGGACAACGCCCCGCCCTGCGTGAGCCTGTCATCCCGGAAACGGCACGGTTCCGGTGCCATGGAGGTCGACAATGCTGCATCGGCGGGGGCGTGGGTCGGCACACGCCGACCGGAAGCGGGTTGTGCTGACGAGGTGGCGTCCGTGTCAGCGCGAGGTCACCTCGCACAGGGGCGGATCGAGGAATCGTGATGGGAGGGAACTCGTCTGGACGTGCGCCATTTCCCCAAAGGGGGAGGGGTGCACTCGAGCGTCCTGGATGGGCTTGTTTTCCAGTCAGAGGGTTGTTATTATTTGGGCTTGTGGGCGTATCGACCGTATTTGATCATTTAGCGCTCATCCAGTCAGATGGACACCACCTTTCAATGAGGGGTGAGGGGAGGAGGAGCATGCTCCCTGTGTCACCTGGATCCGCCCGTGCACGCCACCTTCGAAATGTGCTCCCTACATCCATCGTGGCCAGGCCAATGCCACATTTGTCGTTCGTCACGGCACCACGCCCTCAGGTGTGTGGTGCTGGTGGACTTGTGATTCAGGGCGAGTCGACCTCGCTGGACGTGTTGCACCCATCCGCCGGGCGCGCGGTTCCCCTGCTGACGCATGTCGTGTTGGTTGGTTATTGGTTTTACGACACATCGACCGTCGAGTCATGCAGCGTCGCCAATCTCTCACGCCGATTAGTCGCGGGCGAAGAGTAGCGACAGGCGAGACTCGAACCCACAACCTTTCGATTGTGAGACGAGCAACTTGCCCCTAGACTACTCGTCCCAACGCATGTCGTGTTGAGCACTGAGCGGCCCGGTGTGCGCGAGCGGGCAGTGTCTGCTACTCTGCTGATTATGTGCTGGCCGCGACCGGGGAGGACGCCGCGCTTAATTAACGGCCCGGTCTTGTGGGAGCGCCGGCTGCACGCGGCCTCACGGAACGCTTCCCGGTAGGGTCTGTCGCCACATGGTGCCACATGGTGCAGCCATGCGGTGCCACATGGTGCAGCCATATGGTGCCACATGGTGCAGCCATGCGGTGCTACATGGTGCAGCCATATGGTGCCACATGGTGCAGCCATGCGGTGCCACATGGTGCAGCCATATGGTGCCACATGGTGCAGCCATATGGTGCCACATGGTGCCACATAGTGCAGCCATGCGGTGCTACATTGTGCAGCCATATGGCACACATGGATTATCCAATCCATGTGTGCCACATGGATTGGATTGTGACATTACGACACACTCAGCAGCTGATGCCATACGACGTCGCCTGCCTCTCACCCTGGCAGGAAGGGCGGGCGTCGCGGGGAATCGAACCCCGTACCTCTGGCTTGCCAGACGCCCAGCTAAACCACTGAGCTACCGACGCCCCTATGGTGGCACATGGCGCCACATTGCCACACGGTGCAGCGCACACCCAGCGCCGACGTCACGAACGCATTCGCAAGAGTAAGGCGACATCAGGCGACGAGGCGAGTAAGCCGCACCGAGGTCACATCCATCACATCCATCCATCGCTTTCATCACCATCGCGGCCAGCATCGTCACGGCCGGCCCTGCTGAGCCCCGGCACGCGCAGCCGGGGGTGGGTGGGGGCGGGGGTACAGGTCTGCTCCTGTGATCAGTGAGGCATTACACACGCCATCAGGGACGACAGCAGGGCCGCTCATTGGCTGGTGATGGGATGTGTTGTGTCGGAACACGTGGCGCCATCAGGGCCGCTCATTGGCTGGTGATGGGATGTGTTGTGTCGGAACACGTGGCGCCATCAGGGCCCCTCATTGGCTGGTGATGGGATGTGTTGTGTCGGAACACGTGGCGCCATCAGGGCCGCTCATTGGCTGGTGATGGGATGTGTTGTGTCGGGACACGTGGCGCCATCAGGGCCGCACATTGGCTGGTGATGTGATGTGTTGTGTCGGAACACGTGGCGCCATCAGGGCCCTCATTGGCTGGTGATGGGATGTGTTGTGTCGGGACACGTGGCGCCATCAGGGTCCCTCATTGGCTGGTGATGGGATGTGTTGTGTCGGGACACGTGGCGCCATCAGGGCCGCCCATTGGCTGGTGATGGGATGTGTTGTGTCGGGACACGTGGCGCCATCAGGGCCGCTCATTGGCTGGTGATGGGATGTGTTGTGTCGGGACACGTGGCGCCATCAGGGCCCTCATTGGCTGGTGATGGGATGTGTTGTGTCGGAACACGTGGCGCCAAGGGCCCCATTGGCGTGATGAGTGTTGTTGGAGTGGCGCCATAGGCCCCATTCGTGATGGATGTGTTGTGGAGGGGCCATCAGGCCATGGCGATGTTTAGGCCAAGGATGGCTGGTGATGGGTGTGTGTCGAACACGTGGCGCCATCAGGGCCGCCCATTGGCTGGTGATGGGATGTGCTGTGTCGGGACACGTGGCGCCATCAGGGCCGCCCATTGGCTGGTGATGGGATGTGTTGTGTCGGAACACGGCGCCATCAGGGCCCTCATTGGCTGGTGATGGGATGTGTTGTGTCGGGACACGTGGCGCCATCAAGGCCGCTCATTTGATGTGGAGTATTGCGGTTGGATGGGCTGGTGTGGTGTGTTGTGTGGGAACGTGGCGCCATCAGGGCCGCTCATTGGCTGGTGATGGGATGTGTTGTGTCGGACACGTGGCGCCATCAGGGCCGCTCATTGGCTGGTGATGGGATGTGTTGTGTCGGGACACGTGGCGCCATCAGGGCCGCTCATTGGCTGGTGATGGGATGTGTTGTGTCGGGACACGTGGCGCCATCAGGGCCGCTCATTGGCTGGTGATGGGATGTGTTGTGTCGGGACACGTGGCGCCATCAGGGCCGCTCATTGGCTGGTGATGACGTGTGTTGTGTTGGGACACGTGGCGCCATCACGGTGGCTCAGTTCTGACCGGACGGAGCCTGCGGCAGCGGCAGCGTTTCGCCACCATCCCAGATAGGCCAGCAACCAAACTCCGGCCGGCAATACATTGTATGTGGAACGTGAAGCGTTTCCTTTCTTGCTTCCCGGCATTCTCTCTGCCCCTGTCCGTCTGTCTGTCTCTCTTACTCCTCCTCCCTCCCTCCTTCCTCTTTGTTGTGTTTCTTCTTGTTCTGAACGCATACGTGTGCAATGCTCTTTGTTCTGAACATTGCATTCAGACGTATCCTTCACACTCCTCTGTTCTGATAAAGACATAAAGACATAAAAGGTTAGTGCAACTATGAGCCACAGGGGCCCTTCTTGGATGCACTCTGTACATTGAACCAGTTGCCCACCAAATCTGTCAATCAGCCCTCCCTGTAATACTGAAAAGCAAGCCCTCTATTCTTATGATTGTCTATGCTGTTTTTAAAGATGTTCAATGTGCTGCTACTGACAATGTTTTCCGGCAGATGGTTCCAGTGTTCTACTACCCTGTTGGTGAAGAAAGTCTGCCTTAACCTTGTTCTGCTGTGGTTAACTTTAATTTTGAATTTATCACCTCTAATTGCATCACTTCTGTTAAATTCAAACATTTCCCCAAGATACCGATACCGATAGCCGACGCCATCGAGGCGTAAGACCGGTCCCAGTTCACGTCGCTTCCCTACTCCACTACTCTGAGATTGCAACACCACGTACCACGGCCATGTGCCATCAAGATGTGTGCACTTTTGCCGCATTTGAAATGTTCGCCCAGCCTGAGCCCATGGCGGACATTTGCACGTGCCACGTGGCACCCACGGCACGCGCGTGTGCCACTGCAACGCTAAAAACTATCACTGCGTCCGTCGCCTCCACGGCCCATGCGTCATAGCCAGCGACGCCATTCTCCTCCGCTCGTGACGTGACGTCACACAATGACGTCACACCTCACGCGTGACGTCACCCATCGAACTTGTCTCTCCGATGACGAAGCGAAGACGGCAGTCAGCAGCGGCGCCGTCCATCAAGGCCGTGTGAACGGGCGCACCCAGTTGGGTGGTAATGGCGCGGCGGCGACAGTAATGGCGCGGCGGCGACAGTAATGGCGCGGCTGCGACAGTAACGACGCGCCGCGCCAGCGGTCACCGGAACTGAGCCCAGCCGAGCTGAGCTGAGCTGAGCCGAGCCGAGCCGAGCCGAGCCGAGCCGAGCCGAGCCGAGCCGAGCCGAGCCGAGCCGAGCCGAGCCGAGCCGAGCCGAGCCGAGCCGAGCCGAGCCGAGCCGAGCCGAGCCGAGCCGAGCCGAGCCGAGCCGAGCCGAGCCGAGCCGAGCCGAGCCGAGCCATCGTTGGGCAGTATGTGGCCGATCGGTCGGTAATTTGGGTTTAGGGGCGCATCGATTGCGTTGGTCAAACAGCGCCCGTAAGGTGCGCTGTATGAGGCTCGGGAGCGGCGTCCGTGACTGACATTATCGCTCAGCTGGCGCGGGCTATTGCCTTCCAGGCCGCCCGCGGCGAGGACGTTGACGTGGGGGGATTTTGCCATCACGAGGTTAACACGCGCAGGCGTTGAGTCGCTGCGCAGTCTTGTCCAGCGTCGACTGAAGCCTTCCTCTGGGATGGTTGGTTGGTTACTGGTCTTACGACACATCGACCGTTGAGTCGTGTAGCGTCGGCAATCTCTCACGCCGATTGGGCGCGGGCGAAGAGTAGCGACAGGTGAGACTCGAACCGACAACCTTTCGATTGTGAGACGATCTCCTCTGGAACGGGGTGAAGCGTGCCTTTTCTAGGCCACAACTGGTGAAGCCACCATACACGTCGGGAAGCCTACACAGACTGACCGGACGAGCGTTTGGAAACGATGATGGTCAGCGATCCGGGTGAAGATTTCTGAAAATTATAGGGAGCGCACAATACGTGAAGGCGATGGGCAGGTCCAAATGTATTGGGGGAGGAGCCATACCACATAGGGTTCAATGTTGGAAGTTGAAATTATTGCGGTGGGGGAGGGAAGTGCCCTCAAAAGCATGCAAAGCTACACCTCTGCTATGACATGGGATCAAACCACCATGGTGTCGGTGGGCTGGGGCGGGGATGGCAGAGTGGTTAAGGTGTCGGGCTATGGGTACCAAAGGTCCCGGGTTCGACTCTAGCGCCACTCAGGACATTTCCCAATCCCGCGGTCCACCGGCGAAACAGTGTGGGCAGCGCCATTAGCCGTGAATGTGCATAAAGTGTGTCGTGAACCAACCAATAAACAAACGGTGTCGGTGGGCTATGGCCAGTACCCCAGTCAACTTGATGCTGAATGCTAATTGTATGGTGTTCAAATCGCTCAGTGCTTCGGATATGTGGAGAGCATGGGTCTGGGTTTGGCGAGAGCCTTTGCAAAACTGGGAATGCATAAGATTTGAAGACAGAGCTGGCGACCGAGCAGCGTCCTGCTATTCACTTTTCGTAGAGTGCAGGGTAGCAGACGAAGGCATCAAAACCATGATGACGTCAAACAGTGGCGCAGCCAGAATTTCATTAAGGGGGCCCGACTCCGGCAAACGTTTCATATAATAGCATATAATAGAACACGTTCTACGCGTCTCGCACGTCGCAAGTTTTTGTTCTTGAGTAGTGAAAACATTTCTTGTTTCATCTGATGCATTTTTTGTTGCTAAGGTGGGGGTGGGAAGGGGAGGCGTAAGCCTCCTCTCCCCCCACTTAGCCTCCCATTCTTCCCCTTGGCTGCGCCTCTGACGTGGAAGCAATGCCGATATGATGTGAAAACATTGGGCACAAGGTGACATTGACAGGTGCACACTGCATCTGCAGGCACGACTTTGATGGCACAGATGCAAGTAATCGAGTATGGTGAAAAAAGTGACAGTTGCTACAGGCATTTGGCGTGAGGTTCAGGGGCGGGTTCAGGATATCTCGTGGCGAGGGACACCTTTCCTGCTTTCCCAGCCGGAAGACACAACCTTTCCACGGGGGAGGTGGGTGGGCACATGCGCTCATTGCCCCCCCCCTGCATCCGCCACTGGTGAAGCTCCATGAATATTAATTCAGGAAGTCAAAACAGTGTCAGCAGGTCAAAGCAAGTTCCCGAGAGGTGCAAATTCCGAATTCGCGGACATCGTGACCGATAATTTCTCGGATCCAGCCATCACATGTCTGTATTAACGGTTGTGGAGCAGTTAATGGCGTTAATGCCAGTCGCTGGCATCCGTCCCACACGTAACTGGTCATTAATCAGACCGCTGCGAAAGGTCAGGCGTGCCACGCGAGGATGTGGCTGGCGTCGGCGACCTGAGGTCACGCCCTGCGCCAGCCGGAGTCGACCTCTACGAGCGGCCTGGTACCGACCTGCGCCGACTGCTACTTTATTCGGAGCGACTGACGTGATGTAAAAACGGGTCATAATCCAGCAAATCAATACTTGCAGTTCGTCAGCAGAGTTGTTGCATGTTGCCATTATTTTTGTAACTTTTGCAACTAACTCAGGAGCGCTAATAAATACGCTCACGTGTCTATACGGTATTTTTAATCTATTGAGCCACTGATAAAGATATTGGATTTTACTTCTTCGCATTTTATCAAGTTGTCATCGAACACCATCCACCGCTCACAACTGACACTTAACAACACGGACATTTGACCAGTTCACTGAGCAACATGCAATCCATAGTCAGCTGTCATGTTGCCCGTAAGTTTCGGCACGGACACAGCCACACCTCAAAACGTGTACACAGCTCGGGCAATACCGGAGGAAACTCCACCTTATTTGTCGCTCTCGTGGTCACGAAACAGGATCAGGCGATTTCTCTTTTTCGCCCCGAGGAACACTTTAATGCCTCCTGGGTAAAATTATATGAGCCCTAAAGCCACAATATCTAACAACCGGCTAACATGATGTGCTGAATTGTCGGCCTCGTTGTGACGTCATATACAGGTACGGAACCAACTATACCCCCGACTATCTTATGCTTCAAGCTGAAGCGGGGTATCTTCATATATTCTTCACGCAAACTGGCTTTCGAAAGCAGCCGCCTGGAGGTGAACATCCTCTTTCGCTTCTTCCTCTCATGACATAAGTAGCGTAATCTCACCTCCTTAACGGGGTGTCGCTTCGTATAGGCCAAGGCGGCCACTAACGCCCTTAATCGCTGATTTGGCGCTCTCAATCATCGATTTGGTCCCCAATCAGGCTGAAGCCTAACCATTGGGACCATGGTCGCACACTAGACACAAATAGTTTTGGGGGAAGTGTTCGCCATCAAATGGGTCATTGACCCCCGCCCCCACACAACCAACTTCATAAAGTAACACCCTTGTTATTCGACATACGTGACGAAATCCGATATGAGGCGTGCGACACCGACACTATATTTGCTCAGTCAGCGGCATGTCTCCATAACTTCAAAGCAGATGATTTTGTATTTTCCCCGCGCCTTGTGTGTAGCGCGCGCTGTGTCAACGTTAAGCGCCCGACATCTGAAGAAGTTACCCTGACGGTGGTGCTGCTGCTCACGGTTGACTGCAACACCACCATCGGTCCAAAGGGTTGGCCCGCACAGTTTCTATAGGTCGACATCCACAGACGTAATGCCACACGTCTTTTTCAACCGAGGAATATCGGACAAAGGAGCACGCATCCTCGATATAGAAGTCAGTCGCCCATGGACCATGCGTCACCGGAACTGCCCATCCCCCTCCAACACCACCTACACGAACCCCGGCGCACCGATAATGGAACCTCAGTGGTGATGGTGCTCCTATCATCAGTGACATCTCACTGGTGACGGGGCTCCTATCATCGGTAACATCTCCCTGGTGACGGGGCTCCCACGTTCCCTGTGGGGCTCCTATCACCAGTGACATCTCCCTGGTGACGGGGCTCCTATCATCGGTAACATCTCCCTGGTGACGGGGCTCCTATCATCGGTAACATCTCCCTGGTGACGGGGCTCCTATCACCAGTGACATCTCCCTGGTGACGGGGCTCCTATCACCAGTGACATCTCCCTGGTGACGGGGCTCCTATCATCGGTAACATCTCCCTGGTGACGGGGCTCCTATCATCAGTGACATCTCCCTGGTGACGGGGCTCCTAGTACCAGTGACATCTCCCTGGTGACGGGGCTCCTATCATCGGTACATCTCCCGGTGACGGGGCTCCTACCAGTAACATCTCCCTGGTGACGGGGCTCCTATCATCAGTGACATCTCCCCTGGTGACGGGGCTCCTATCATCAGGCAACATCTCCCTGGTGACGGGGCTCCTATCATCGGCAACATCTCCCTGGTGACGGGGCTCCTATCATCGGTAACATCTCCCTGGTGACGGGGCTCCTATCATCGGTAACATCTCCCTGGTGACGGGGCTCCTATCATCGGTAACATCTCCCTGGTGACGGGGCTCCTATCATCAGTAACATCTCCCTGGTGACGGGGCTCCTATCATCGGTAACATCTCCCTGGTGACGGGGCTCCTATCATCGGCAACATCTCCCTGGTGACGGGGCTCCTATCATCGGTAACATCTCCCTGGTGACGGGGCTCCTATCATCGGTAACATCTCCCTGGTGACGGGGCTCCTATCATCAGTAACATCTCCCTGGTGACGGGGCTCCTATCATCGGTAACATCTCCCTGGTGACGGGGCTCCATCATCGGGAACATCTCCCTGGTGACGGGGCTCCTATCATCAGTAACATCTCCCTGGTGACGGGGCTCCTATCACCAGTGACATCTCCCTGGTGACGGGGCTCCTATCATCAGTGACATCTCCCTGGTGACGGGGCTCCTATCACCAGTGACATCTCCCTGGTGACGGGGCTCCTATCATCAGTAACATCTCCCTGGTGACGGGGCTCCTATCATCAGTAACATCTCCCTGGTGACGGGGCTCCTATCATCGGCAACATCTCCCTGGTGACGGGGCTCCTATCATCAGTAACATCTCCCTGGTGACGGGGCTCCTATCATCAGTGACATCTCCCTGGTGACGGGGCTCCTATCATCGGTAACATCTCCCTGGTGACGGGGCTCCTATCACCAGTGACATCTCCCTGGTGACGGGGCTCCTATCATCAGTGACATCTCCCTGGTGACGGGGCTCCTATCACCAGTGACATCTCCCTGGTGACGGGGCTCCTATCATCAGCGACATCTCCCTGGTGACATCCAACCACTGGCTTTCTCGTGTTGAGCTACACATTGCGTGACATGATTGCATCATTGTTGCACGCGCGATAGGGCGTCGCTATTGCTGCGCGCACTCGCGGAACGGCAGCTCATTGTCACACTGTCCCGATGTGACAGCGTGCTTTCTGTGCCCCAGCAAAGACCGGCGCATCTTCCGGTCGCTGTTGCGACTGTGTTGTTTCGAACACGAAAGCAGAACGGCGAAGGTCGCACTCAACAGCCGCCAGATAATCAAGGCCACTGCCAACGAACGCCATGGTAACCAAGGTCCACAGCTCTCGCGGTAACCAGTCATTATCAACGGCCGACAAGGTAACCAAGTGGCTTCAGACGAATACAGCGCCAAATCGTTGGTGAATGCTGTGAACAGCAGGCGGCCCAGGGACGATCCCTGAAACACCCCATGCCGGTTGTGAGCGGTGGTGAAGTTGGGGTCACCGGTCCTACTCCTCGGTGCCACGCTCTGAATGTGGTCACGGAGGTGCGCAGCAAAGCATCTAGTTTCGACGTCGCGCAGCTACGGCCGCCCGAGCAGGATACCATGACCTACTACGCCAAAGCATTTACTAAGATCTATGACGAGCACTGGCGAAATTTCCCGCCATCGGTGGTGGCGAGGATGTGGTCCGTGACAATCACCAGTGCGGTTTCCGTGAAATGGAAGAGAGGAAAGCCGTGTTGAGATCAAGAAAGGAGATGGTTACTGGTCGTGCAGTGGCAGAGCTGCTGCTGAACAACCCGCTCCACGAGCACGGAGATGACGGACTTGATGGATGTCGTCCGGAAGTTGAGGTTGATGGGTCGCTGGTTTGATGGATATGATAGATAATGAAGTGTTTCCATGGGCCGGGAAGCCCGAAAAGCTCAGGCAGGAGATGATATGAAGGACGACGCCACCAACAGTCGGGAAGCTCATCTTGAATTTTCGGACGGACCATCCGATCTTCAGGCGCCAGAGGTGGGCATGCCAAAAATCCTCCGGTCGACCATTTCACCGCCCACAACGCTACTGGGGGATGAGTAGTCTATGGATAAATTGCACGTCTCGCAATCGAAAGGTTGTGGGTTCGAGTCTCACCTGTCGCTACTCCTCGCCCGCGAACAATCGGCGTGAGAGATTGCGACGCTACATGACGGTAACGGTCGACGTGTCGTGAAAACAAATAACCAACAACAACACTACTGATAACTCACTGATATACTGACACTTCGTCAGACTGCGCCACTGATACTGATACTGACACTTGGCCGCTGCTCACGTGGCGGCGAATGGGTGTTTCAGGGCATCCTGCGCCCATCCCCTGCTCACGGGTGCGGCTCCGAATGTCGGCGCCATGTCACGGCAGGCAGCTGAGCGCGTCGCCCGGCTTGGCTCTCTGCACTCGTCTGATGTCCGACCACCCCGGCCCCGGCGTGAGTCTCCACGGCGGCGCGCCATGAGCGCCTTAGTGACGTCAGTGGCGTTATCGGCTTTGCGACACGTCGGCCGTTGAGTCATGCAGCATCGCCAATCTCTCACGCCGATTGGTAGGGGCGAAGAGTAGCGACAGGTGAGACTCGAACCCACAATCTTTCGATTGTGAGACGGGCAGCCTACCCCTAGACTACTTGTCCCCCTGATGACGTCAGAGACCGGTGAAGGGTAGGGTTGCGAATAGTGATGGATCTCACTGGACGGTGGCGGTCAATTGCTGGTTAAAAAATGACGTCAGAAAGTCCCGTCATTTGACAGTTCCGAATAATCGAGTTAAAAGCATCCTCAAACCGTACCGTAAACATCAGCATTGAGAAACGCTCCTAGATCGATGGGCTTCAGGCAGCGAGACTGAAGAACAACTGTCTTGTATCGAAACCGAGGCAGGTGCATCAAGGCGAGAGTGAATAAAGCCACGAGGGTTAAAATGACTGACCCCCTGGTACGACAATCCAAGTGTGTGCAACCGCGAGGTGATTCCCTCCAAATCATTAATGCAGAAACAAGCCAAAGCATATCTCTTGAAAGTTGCTAAAGCAGCACGACTTGCATGCGCCTATTGTGTGAACGGCACTGATGTGTCACAACTGTGCCAGCCACCGTGCAAACGTGGGCGTCACCAGTAAAACGCGGGGACCGGAAGACCGTCAGGACCATTCAGCTGGCGGCAGACACCAGCCAGGTCCGCACACAGCGCTGTCAGGGGAGGGGTTCCCGGCCCCAGCCAGGTCCGTACAGAACTGCCTGCCAGGGGAGGGGTGCTCGGCCCCAGCCAGGTCCGTACAGACTGCCAGGGGGGGTGTTCGGCCCAGCCAGGTCCGTACGGACTGCCAGCCAGAGGGTGCTCGGCCCCAGCCAGGTCCGTACAGACCTGCCAGGGGGGGTGCTCGGCCCCAGCCAGGTCCGACAAGACTGCCAGGGAGGGTGCTCGGCCCAGCCAGGTCCGTACGGACTGCCAGGGGGGGGTGCTCGGCCCCAGCAGGTCCGTACAGACCTGCCGGGGGAGGGTGCTCGGCCCCAGCCAGGTCCGTACGGAGCTGCCGGGGGAGGGGTGCTCGGCCCCAGCCAGGTCCGTACGGACCTGCCAGGGGAGGGTGCGCGGCCCCAGCCAGGTCGACACACAAGGCCGCCGGAGGTGAGTTGAACACTGAGGTGCCACAGAGTTACCCAGATCGCTCTGAGAAAATCGCTAATGGCGCCAACGCCGTGGCCGCAACCGAGACTGGCTGTGCAATGGTTGAGATGGTCTGGCATACCGATGCCGCGTCTGAGTGAGCCCCTCGCGGCTGGGGCGGTCGAGTACCCCGAGGCCACGCCTGGGTGCGGCCCTGCCGCTGGGCCGGTCGAGCACCCCGAGGCCACACCTGGGTGCGCCCCTGCCATTGACTGGCGTACAGGCCTCAGCTGCAGAGGGGTCATCGGGCGTGACGGCCGAACAGGGCGACCTGCCGTCACGCACCGCCAGAGGGCGCGGTGCCACTATCGCGGCCATCACCGGCCGAAACGGGTCGTAAGGGGATCGACTTTACACGCCCAACCGCGAAACGGTCGAAATCTAAACCGGAGAGACACTGATACATCGCAGAGCGAAAGGGGTAGTAATCTAAAAGGGAGGAATGGCGAGATCGGGAGCGAAATAGATCGAAATCTAGAAGGGAGGAGTGCTAATATCTGGATGTGTGGTGGTGGTGGTGGGGGTAAGCGGGGAAGCAATCGTCTCGAAGACTCCATCAGCACAAGACCAATCGACTATGGAAAACATTCGGAATCGCAGAGGATCCTTACCACCACATACTAGGGTCCTTATCGGTGACCAGCCGACACCAGATCAGTATAACAGTGACCAGTTGACATATGTCAGGGTCCTTATCAATGACCATCCGACACCAAGTCAGCAGACCAGTGACCAGTCGACATATGTCAGGGTCCTTATCAGTGACCAGCCGATACCACACCAGTCGATACATGCCAGGGCCTTGAGCAGTGACAGGCTGACACCTGGATGGCATTACCATAATATGTCTCAACACTGTGATATGCCCATTGTGTTACTGGAGTGCGTGACTATGACTGAGTGCGTGACTATGACTTGAGTGTGCATATGAGTGTGTGACTGTGAGTGTGACTGTGATAACTAGGTGGTGACTGTGACTGTGACTGTGTGACTGTGTGAACTATGTGATGTGAGTGTGTGACTGTGACTGACTGAGTGTGTGACTGTGACTGTGACTGTGACTGACTGTGAGTGTGACTGTGACTGACTGTGAGTGTGACTGTGAGTGTGACTGTGACTGACTGTGAGTGTGTGACTGTGAGTGTGACTGTGAGTGTGTGACTGACTGTGAGTGTGACTGACTGTGTGTGTGACTGTGACTGACTGTGAGTGTGTGACTGAGTGTCACCGCGAGTGTGTGACTGTAACTGAGTGTGAGTGTGAGTGTGTCTGTGAGTGTGTGCCTGCGACTGTGATTGGGATTGTGGCTGTGACTGCGAGCTCGACCCGTGACTGTCTGTGACCGCGGCCACCGTGGACTGTGACTGCGACTGCGACTGACACACCTGACACACCTCACACACCAGACAGACACACTGGACAGACCCGAGACTCTGTACACACAACATAGGTACATTCAACCTTCGCTTCCGGCCGAGAATGCCCAGCGCACACGCACACTCGTGCCAGCGCCTCTGTTCGCCGCCAGCGCATCCAGACGGTGGGCGGGGGTGGGGAGGGGTGAGCGTGGGTGGGGAGGGGTGGGCGGGGGTGGAGAGTGGTGCGGAAGCACGCGGTGTGTCCTTGGTGGAACACAATTGGTAATCTCAGAGCAATGATTGACCGCTCGTCGTGCCCTCCCATTTGTTGTGCAACACGTGTGCGCCATGGCCATTACGCTGGCCGACAAATTATGGGCTGGGGAGAGCACGGGAGGAGGGGAGGGGTACACAGAGTGCACCAAGTCCGTCTAGTTGATCCGACCCAGGTACTCTGTCTTTGGCAATCCGCCCAGGTGCCCAGGTGTCCAGGTGCCCGCCCAGGTGTCCAGGTGCCCATTTCATCCAGTCTGCAGGTGCCCGGTCCAGGTGCCCGCAGGTACTCTTTCTAGCTGCCCGCCCAGATGTTCAGGTGTCCAGGTGCTCTGTCCAGGCCCGTCCAGGTGCCCAGGTGCCCAGGTGTCCAGGTGTCCAGATGTCTCAGGTGTCTCCCGGTGTCCAGGTGTCCAGGTACTCTCTCCAGGTCCCAGGTACTCTCTCTAGCGGCCCGCCCAGATGTCCAGGTGTCCAGGTGCCCGCCAGGTGCCCAGGTGCCCAGGTGCCCAGGTGTCCAGGTGTCCAGATGTGTCCAGGTGTCCAGGTGCCCTTCCAGGTGTCCAGGTGTCCAGGTGCACTGCACGTGATGCTGCCGCCAGTCGTAACACAGAGGACGACCGCATCACGCACCTTCACTCTGATTCGGGTCAACACTATACCACGTCACACCACACCACACCACGCCGTCATACACCAGATAACACCACACCACACCACACCACACCAGACCAACACCACACCACACCATACCACACCACACCACACCACAAACACCACACCACACCACACCACACACCACACCACACCACACTTTACACACCACACCACACACACCACACCACACCACACACCACACACCTCACCACATGCCACACCACAACACATAACATCACACCATACCACACCACACCATACACCTCATCACATCACAATGCACACACTACAACACACCACACAACACAACACACCACACAACACACCACACACCACACCACACAACACACCACACAACACACCACACAACACAACACACCACACAACACACCACACAACACACCACACACACACACACACCACACAACACACCACCACACCACACAACACAACACACCACACAACACACCACGCGTCACGGACGCAGCGCGGCTCTGGTTTTCACGAGATCGCCTGCTGATGAGACGGGACAGCAGCACGGCCATCAGACGGGACAGCAGCACGGACCATCAGACGGGACAGCAGCACGGCCATCAGACGGGACAGCAGCACGACCATCAGACGGGACAGCAGCACGACCATCAGACGGGACAGCAGCACGACCATCAGACGGGACAGCAGCACGGCCATCAGACGGGACAGCAGCACGACCATCAGACGGGACAGCAACACGACCATCAGACGGGACAGCAGGACTACCATTGGACGGGGCAGCAGCACGGCCATCAGACGGGACAGCAACACGACCATCAGACGGGACAGCAACATGGCCATCAGACGGACATCAGACGGGACAGCAGCACGGCCATCAGACGGGACAGCAGCACGACCATCAGACACATCAGACGGGACAGCAGCACGACCATCAGACGGGACAGCAGCACGACCATCAGACGGGACAACAACACGACCATCAGACGGGACAGCAGTACTACCATTTGGCGGGGCATGGCCATCAGACGCGACAGCCAGCAGGAGGAGGACAATAGCCAGCAGCGAAGACGCGCCCAGCTGATGGCCTGATCCCATGGCTGGTGTCGAAGTAAACAGACATTAACTCAGGGGCGGGTGCGACGCTGATCTCAGCAAAGATAAAGGAACGGTACACCTTGTGTAAGGCTGTCGGTTGTGAAGATTGATCGGGTGCCACGCCAAGTTCATGTCAGCAAAACTGAGACTAAACCAAGGTGTTCGAAGACATTGTTTGCGCTTATCGATAAGTCTGCTGCTCGGAGGTGGGCGGGTGCGCGCACTGAATTTCCGATTTGAGTCTGGTGGTTCACTGGATTTACCAACACGTCGACCGTTGAGTCATGTAGCGTCGTTAATCTCTCACGCCGGTTGGTCACGGGCGAAGAGTAGCGACAGGTGAGACTCGAACCCACAATCTTTCGATTGCGAGACGGGCAACTTACCCCTAGACTACTCGTCCCCTCCGATTTGAGTTTGAGTGGGAACACATTAGCATTTGAGGGCCATAATTCAACCTTGCGGGTGCGCATGCCCCCTCAAAGCATACAAAGCAAGGCTCCCATGTCCTGTGTGCCGGTGTATAAGTCAGATGCAACCACGTGCGATAATTTTCTTGTCAGACATGCGGAACATTTCCGAGTATCAAAGGAGCCATGGCCAGCGGCGGCATCGTGCACTGAGGGTTGGGGTGGGATGAGTTACAGGTTGTTACCTTCCCACGCATCCTCACGCGCCAAGGAGACATACATACACACGCAACGCTCCGGTAGCTCAGTTGGTTAGAGCGCTGGCCTGCACTAGTCTCCCCAGTCCTAGCAACATAGGGTTCGAGTCGCTTCGCGCGCTCGCATTTGGCCCCCGGCCGGGAGTGTCAGTTGGCAGCTGGCCCGAGAAGGCCGGGGACGAGCTACCGGGCGGCCGTGTCGTTGTACTGACGGCACGTTAAACTTTCGATCACAATTCTGCCGTTGAACTGGAATTCATGGAACGGGTGGTGGGGCCAGGGTTCACGCAACAAGCTCTGCTTAGCAATAGAACCCTGGTTCCTAAAGCCACCCCAGCAACAACTCGGACTAAATATATTTATATAAAAAATCACTGGAAAGCAATCTGTGAACGACCGACTAGAGCTTAGCCTGAAGCCTACGACCTATTCATCACAAGTCTTTCAAACGACACTTCAAAAGAGAAATCACCTTTGCTTACGGAAACCAAAAATTACGGTAGGGAAAGATAGGAAGATAGCTGGGAGAGGTAAGGGTAGTCAGGGTAGGACGAGGTAGTTAGGGTAGGGAACGCAGACCATAGCCACTGTCCTCACACCCATATGTGTGTGTGTGGCAATGGCGGTTCCACTGGCTCAAGCGCGTGGAAACCAATTACATCCAAAAGAGATCAAAGTCATCCATCTTTTTTGACATTAATAAGGCCCGTACATATGGTGGTGGTGGTATATTTGTATGTTAGGGCGCGTCCACTGCTTCGACCATTTTGCGCCCATGACATATAAAACGTGTTGTGGGGCTTGCGGGGGGAGGGGGGCTTGTTGCAGGTTCACCACCGGTGAGTCTGTCGCCCCCCAACTCCCCACGTCATGCAGGAACCATCAGACAATGGCCGGCACAATGCAGCTCCACTCGTGCAATGCAAACATTGATTGTTGGCGGCCGGACACCTGACCTGGTGGCACCGTTGCAGCCGGGAAGGCGGGGGGGGGGGGGGGAGGGGGCGGGGGGAAGAGGAGGTTTTTACGTCAATACGACAAGAGGGGGAAGTTTTTGTGGCGGCGAGTTGGACCTGGGGGGGACCGTTGCAGCCGGGGGGGGGGGGCAGCAGGTCGGGGGTGGGCAGACGTTCAATGGGCTCAAACTCACACCACGATGGAGCTGTTGGGGCAGTCACACAGTGGGCTCAAACTCGCACCACGACGGGGTCCGGGCAGAGTGGGCTCAAACTCGCACCACGACAGTGTCCGGGCAGAGTGGGCTCAAACTCGCACCACGACGGTGTCCGGGCAGAGTGGGCTCAAACTCTCACCACGACGGTGTCCGGGCAGAGTGCGCTCAAACTCGCACCACGACGGGGTCCGGGCAGAGTGCGCTCAAACTCGCACCACGACGGTGTCCGGGCAGAGTGCGCTCAAACTCGCACCACGACGGTGTCCGGGCAGAGTGCGCTCAAACTCGCACCACGACGGTGTCCGGGCAGAGTGGGCTCAAACTCGCACCACGACAGTGTCCGGGCAGAGTGGGCTCAAACTCGCACCACGACGGTGTCCGGGCAGAGTGGGCTCAAACTCGCACCACGACGGTGTCCGGGCAGAGTGCGCTCAAACTCGCACCACGACGGGGTCCGGGCAGAGTGGGCTCAAACTCGCACCACGACGGTGTCCGGGCAGAGTGCGCTCAAACTCGCACCACGACGGGGTCCGGGCAGAGTGGGCTCAAACTCGCACCACGACGGTGTCCGGGCAGAGTGCGCTCAAACTCGCACCACGACGGGGTCCGGGCAGAGTGGGCTCAAACTCGCACCACGACGGGGTCCGGGCAGAGTGCGCTCAAACTCGCACCACGACGGGGTCCGGGCAGAGTGGGCTCAAACTCGCACCACGACGGTGTCCGGGCAGAGTGGGCTCAAACTCGCACCACGACAGTGTCCGGGCAGAGTGGGCTCAAACTCGCACACCGCAGCGGAGATGCTCGGCCGGACACTCAAGACACGCCCGGCCGAGGCAAGTCAGCAACACGGCAACGTCCGAGCCAACTCAACGCTAGCCAAATCGAAACGTGGACGCCGTGGTCAGCAGTTGGAGCGAGGGCGGGCGAGTCTTCTCCGTGTATATGATACACAGGGGCGGGCGAGTCTCCTCCCGTGTATATGATACACAGGGGCGGGCGAGTCTCCTCCCGTGTGTATGATACACAGGGGCGGGCGAGTCTCCTCCCGTGTGTATGATACACAGGGGCGGGCGAGTCTCCTCCCGTGTGTATGATACACAGGGGCGGGCGAGTCTCCTCCCGTGTATATGATACACAGGGGCGGGCGAGTCTCCTCCCGTGTGTATGATACACAGGGGCGGGCGAGTCTCCTCCCGTGTATATGATACACAGGGGCGGGCGAGTCTCCTCCAGTGTATATGATACACAGGGGCGGGCGAGTCTCCTCCCGTGTGTATGATACACAGGGGCGGGCGAGTCTCCTCCCGTGTATATGATACACAGGGGCGGGCGAGTCTCCTCCCGTGTATATGATACACAGGGGGCGCGAGTCTCCTCCCCGTGTTATGATACACAGGGGCGGGCGAGTCTCCTCCCGTGTATATGATACACAGGGGCGGGCGAGTCTCCTCCCGTGTATATGCACACAGGGGGGGGCGAGTCTCCTCCCGTGTGTATGATACACAGGGGCGGGCGAGTCTCCTCCCGTGTGTATGATACACAGGGGCGGGCGAGTCTCCTCCCGTGTGTATGATACACAGGGGCGGGCGAGTCTCCTCCCGTGTGTATGATACACAGGGGCGGGCGAGTCTCCTCCCGAGTCTCCTCCCGTGTGTATGATGCACAGGGGCGGGCGAGTCTCCTCCCGTGTATATGATGCACACAGGGGCGGGCGAGTCTCCTCCCGTGTATATGATACACAGGGGCGGGCGAGTCTCCTCCCGTGTGTATGATGCACAGGGGCGGGCGAGTCTCCTCCCGTGTGTATGATACACAGGGGCGGGCGAGTCTCCTCCCGTGTGTATGATACACAGGCTCGAGGCGGGCGAGTCTCCTCCCGTGTGTATGATACAGAGCGGCCCGCTCCGATCATGGCGCCTGCCAAACCGTGACGTTTTCGTTGGAACGCTTGGCGTTCTAATCTTTAGCATTCAAAATCAGACGTGCTCTCTTGGCTTGAATTTTTACCCACTTCATTCCCATATTCATGAAGTGCTCTCAATCTGTTCAAAGAAAGAGATTCGTGGTGGGATTTGCGCTCGCAGCCAACTTCAGACAGCACTTCACGGCGTAGTGAATCACTTCACGCTCTAATTGTCCCATCCAGAGCCGAACCTGCTTTTCGTGTTGCAATCTACAAACTTTCATCACAACGTTTCTCCGAAATACTCTCAATCTTTGCTCAGAGAAGCTGACCTGCGGCAACATTCCCGGGCAGGGAGATGCGGCTGCTTACCATGCGCACCTCGCACCGTTGTGGGCAATTCCGCCCGTCTCGGGTGACAAATTGGCACCGCCCGGTTTGCATCCGGGAGTTTCGCTTTCGGTGCCATTGGGGTATGACGATTTTTAGCTCCACCTTCCATAATGCAATTTGGTGGAGGCGTCGTATTCGCAATCACCTTAGCTGTGTCACGGGCGTTGCCTTCGGAAAACTATTAGGGGAAGAGAGGGGCACAATACATGAAGGAAATGGGAGGGGCCCAAATGGATTTGGGGTGCACTCCATAGGGTACCATGCTAAAAGTTGATTTGTGTGTGTGTGGGTGTGTGTGTGTGGGGGGGGGGAAGCCAACATTCAGGAGGCACGACCCCACCAAATATATACAAAACAATATCTCTGCTCTGCACACACGATTGAAGATGTGAGGCTGCATCAACACTCAAGACAATGCGCCTTGCTATGATTGATACGTCCAGAGATTCGACCCAACCGTGCTTCTAACACTCGCCCACGGGCGCCTTATGCTGATCTTGATCCACATCCATTCATCCACTGCTCATCCACACATGGGTGCCTTCTGGTGGATCACATAACTGTTCAATCAGCTTCGGTACGACGGAGTGCACCAACAGGTAGGAGGGCTTGAACAGGAGCGGGGACAGGTCATCTGGCAACAGAGACAGGATCGAGACAGGTCATCTGGCGGTAGAGACAGGCCATCTGGCAGCAGGAACAGGAGGGACAGGATCGGCAGAAACAGGAGGAACAGGCCATCTGGCAGCAGGGACAGGTCATCTGGCAGCAGAGACAGGTCATCTGGCAGCAGGAACAGGAGCGGTGACAGGTCATCTGGCAGTAGAGACAGGCCATCTGGCAGCAGAAACAGGTGCGGGGACAGGCCATCGGAGCAGAAACAGGGGCGGGGACAGGCCATCTGGCAAATAAAAAAAACCCATTTGGCGGCATAAACAGGAGCAGAGACAAGCCATGAACAGGAACAGGATCGGGGACAGGCTATCTGGCAGCAGGAACAGGAGTGTGGATCTGGCAGCAGGAACAAGAGCAGGGACATCTGGCAGCAGGAACAGGAGCGGGGACAGGACATCTGGCAGCAGGAACAGGAGCGGTGACAGGCCATCTGGCAGCAGGAACAGGAGCGGTGACAGACCTGGCAGCAGGAACGGGAGTGTGGATCTGGCAGCAGGAACAAGAGCAGGGACAGGCCATTTGGCAGCAGGAACAGGAGCTGCCACCGAGAGGATGCGAGACTAGCGAGCCGTGAAAACTGAACAATGTGGCCAATGGAACAACTGGTTTTTAGATGTAACGCCGTAATAGTGACCGGCACACGCGCGGACATTTCAGCATTCAATCTCACCCGTCCGGAAATAGCACAGCAAAAAAGAAGCCAAGCAAGGCCAAAGCAGGCTCGGCAAATGGAACACCGCTCTATTGCTGTACTCAACCGATACCGATGCTAGTAAGGCTCATAATGCTGCATCAAGAACTCAGGCGATCGCCCAACCGATGAACACTGAACAAGCGCAGAGGTCAAGCCTCGCTGACCTTTGTCACATGACCGCCTGTCTCGACCGCGTTAATAACCTTCAAACCACCGCGCTGCCTCCTGTAGGGTCGGTCGTCCAGTGGAATTGGACGGCCCAATCGCATGTGGGAAAGCGCCTGAGTCCCTGAAAGGGACTGGAAAGGGATAGGACTGGAAAGTGATAGGACTGGAAAGGGATATGACTGGAAAGGTATAGAACTGGAAAGGGATAGGACTGGAAAGTGATAGGACTAAAGAAGGGATTGGACTGGAACTGGAAGGGACTGACACAAGTGACCTGCTCAAAAGACGCTGGCTGACTGTCCAACGGCTCCACTCGCCCCTGCCCCTCGCCGGGCACCCTTTTGTGATGATCACATTCTCTGCACCATCTTCCACGGGGCGGGGGTGGCCGAGTGGTCAAGGTCCCGGGTTCGACACTAGCGCCGCTCAGGACATTTCCCAATCCCGCGGCCCACCGGCGAAATAGCGTAGGCGGCGCCATTAGCCGTAAATGTGCATAAAGTGCGTCGTGAACCACCCAATAAACAAACAAACACCGTCTTCCACATGTCCTCCGTCCAGCGGTCTCCAGACAGCCGGGGCCGGCCGGCGACAAGCCAGTCCAAACACCGAGCCATTACGCCTCGTCAAACAACGGCTGGCAAGTCGCCAACGCGCCGCCCGCAAACGGCAAGGACGCCGTGGTGACGTCACCGCGGCGTGGTCCGCACCGACACGCGGCGGCCGCGCGCGAGCGGACGCCGTCCCGGGGCGAGCCGCGCCCCGTCCGCCGTAACGACGCCACGTCACCGTGACGTCACGCCCGCCCCGTCAGCCCGTGCACGGCGACGCGACCGCAATCCGGTGTCCGATACACTGCACCTCATGCGATATCCAATGTCCATTACAAAGTGGGAGCTGTATAACCACTGCAGTTGATGCGCCCTAAAACCCCAATAACTAACTATACACTACAAAGGCCATCTATGCAACACAGTGGGCGCTATATGACCAATAAAGTCGATGCGCCCTAAAGCCCTAATCGCTAACATCTATGCAGCCCAGCCCATCTATGCATCTATTCACACCTGACAATTGCTCGCTGAGGGGAAGTACACAGCTGAACAAATCATCATCCGTCTTGCTTCAGCTGCACTACGTCCAGATTCGTGCCAGGACCGGCCTGGCGAGCACCTCCAGCCGGCGTATCGATCCCACCACTGTCGAGCGTGGAGCCAGCGGCCGACGTGCTGGCTGCAGGCCGGGCGACCCTGACATAATGTCACGCTCCTGGGCGACCCTGACACAATGTCACGCTCCTGGGCGACCCTGACACAATGTCACGCTCCTGGGCGACCCTGACACAATGTCACGCTCCTGGGCGACCCTGACACAATGTCACGCTCCTGGGCGACCCTGACACAATGTCACGCTCCTGGGCGACCCTGACACAATGTCACGCTCCTACGACACAATGTCACGCCCTGACACAATGTCACACGCTCACAAGCGACCCTGACACAATGTCACGCTCCTGGGCGACCCTGACACAATGTCACGCTCCTAGGCGACCCTGACACAATGTCACGCTCCTAGGCGACCCTGACACAATGTCACGCTCCTAGGCGACCCTGACACAATGTCACGCTCCTAGGCGACCCTGACACAATGTCACGCTCCTAGGCGACCCTGACACAATGTCACGCTCCTGGCGACCCGACACAATGTCACGCCCGACCCTACAAATGTCACGCTCCTGGGCGACCCTGACACAATGTCACGCTCCTAGGCGACACTGAGACAATGTCACACTCCTACTCTTTCCCTCATTCTTATTCTCGCAATAATGTGTGCGCAACTTCATTGACCTATCCATTACACTGCGTCAGCATAGTTATAGCCAGCTACAACTGCCAGCTATAGCCAGTCATAGCTAGCTATAATTGCCAGCTATAGCCAGTTATAGTCATCGTTGGGTATGTGTGTTCGTAGTACATCTACAGAGAATACTAATAAACAGCGGTAGAGCAGCGTCCTGCATCTTAGCGGATAAATCGGGTGACGATACGAGACGTTTGATGCTGTGTAGTTTGGGACCGCGCATATACTTTGAGGTGGTTGAGATGGTGCAATTAGTTGCAATGCTTGTTCCTTCGAAGCAATACTTCCACGCGGAATGTTCCATGCCGATATTGGAAGATCTACCTGTGTCAGATCCCACCGGGGTAGGCGTTCCGACTGCTTGCGCTTACGGTTTGCATTATACATGAATGACGAGCAGCGGTGTTGTTTTATATACTTTTGGGGTGAAAGTGCCCCCATCAATGTTGTGGCTTTGCCCCTCCCTTAATAATTTCAACTTTTATCATGGGACCCTATGGAATGTGCCCCGCCCCCAATCCATTGTGGTTTGTCCATTGCCATCATATATCTTCCCCCTCCCAATCATTCTCAGAAATAAACACCCGTGGCGACGAGGCGCACTTCCTTCGCAGCATATCCTGAAACACCAGTGGCAACGGCCTCCACCGACGCCGCGAGCACACATCAAACGCGCCGCCTCTCGGCCGGGCGGCCGGGGTCAGCGCGTGCCGCGTCTGAGGTCAGCACAAGGACACTTCGCAGAGTGCCGCCGCGCCAAGGTCGGCCGGCCAGCACGGGGCCGACGCGTTCGGCGCCGTACAGCTAACCCAATAACCTGCCGCAGCGGAGGAGGGCGAGATCGATGCGCGCGTGCGACTCTCCCAGGGACTGCGGGATTCAGTTCCGATTCGATGGGATTTCACCCCCGTCCGGGGTTGGAAAATACGCTCTTCGTGGCTTTCTGGCATCGAGAACGTCTCCCCTCTCCAGAAAAATATCCTCTCATATTTTCTCATTTTGAGGTCAGTTGGTGCTGTTCGACAATTAACTGTTCTGTGATAAAGTGGTGCAAATCTACTGGGAAGTGGAAACCGAGGTTCTGATGCCACATGTTTGAAGATAAATATCCTCTTCATATTCGGTTAACCCCAAACTTTCCTCTCCGCATCCAGTATTACAAAGTACACCTCCAACCACGCCCATATTATTGGAGTGCGGCACGCGTGTGGTGACACTGACGTTGCCAGACGGGAGAAGTCGGACGGCCTCGCCGGGCTAAAGCGGGCTTAACCACGCAGTGGAAACAAAAGCTCGCAGAGCCGGAGCCAGCCCGGATCGCTCCCGGTTCAATTTTCGACGTCATAAGGCTGGCGTGAAAACCAGCCTGAAAACTGAATGGCAGAATGGAGGGCAGAATGAAGAATGACCTTACTCGTCACACAGTGTGTGGCCATTCGGGTCACTGGTGCGGGTTACTGGTGCGGGTCACTGGTGCGGGTCACTGGTGCGGGTCACGGGTACGGGTCGCATACAGGGCTCGCGGTTTATCGTATGTGCGACCAGCAGGCTATTAAACGCAACGTCGAGACTTCATTTTGCTGGAGAGGGGGAGGGGGACTCAGGGATACAGACGTGCTGTATCAGCATTTTTAATCACAACTTATTGCTTAACCGAGAGGGCGCTTTTGCCAATTTTTCAGGGCCGTCAGGTGTGACGTCACCAATACTGTGTCTGGCTGAAAGTGAATATAACTTAATAGATTTGGATTGGATTGTGGCTTTACGACGCCCTCAGCAGCTGAGGCCATACAGCCTCAGCGTCGCTTGCCTCTCACCCTGGCAGGAAGCGCGGGCATCGCGGGGAATCGAACCCCGTACCACTGGCTTGCCAGACGCTCAGCTTAACCACTGAGCTACCGACGCACGAATATAACTGAATAAATAAATACTGAAAGAAATAATAAATCTGAATAAATATTGAAAGAGCTCATAGGCGGGCTGCTCTATTCGATACGCTGTGGTCCCACAATTCCAACTTTTGTTCCCAAACACGAGGGTAGCCTCCAGTGCCTGTCATGACCCCTCTGGGTCGGTCAGGGGCCTCTTGTGTCGATCATAGTCCCTTTTGGTCGGCCAGGGTCCTCTTGTGCCGGCCATTGTCCGTTTGGATCGGTCCGGGGCCTCTTGTGTCGGTCAAAGTCCCCTTGGGTCGGCTATGGGCCACTTGTGCTGCTCAGGAGGACTCCCATGTCGACCAAGGGACATTATGTGCCAATAAGAGACCGTCTGCGTCCATAGGTGAAATTCTGTGCAGACCCGGAGGCCTTCTATGTCGACCGGGGGCTTCCTGTTGCGGTCGGCAGCCTCCTGTGCCTGTTCCCCGACACGACTCGGCCACCCGGCAGCTCCCGGTCCGTGCAGGAGACAATAATCGCGTGCCGGCGGCGGGCGCGCGTGCTGTGCCAGTTCCCGACCCGTGAACACGCTCGTCACGGCTGAACGGGCTGGCCCGTGAGCCGACCGGCGGCCGCTGAGCTTTCTACGCCGTTGTCACGAGACGTCCAGCGTCTCGCCGCGCAAGCGTGCCGACGGGGACACGACGCAGCGGCGGCGGCGGCGGCGGCGGCGCGACCGGTGACCCACATGGCCACCCGCGACGTCGCCGGCTTCGCCTTCAACTGGTGCGCCCGCAGGCACGGCAAGGCGCCGTGTCAAGGTCGATGGAGGTCGGCATTCTGCGTCAGCGTCTGAATTGCCTGGGCTCGCCCGGTTCTGGATCGTGGAGATGCGTACACTTTCCTTTCCCCAGCCAAGATTTCGTGAGCATTACATCGCAGACTAGGGCACAGCACAATCGTTGCGTACATATTGCTAAAATCGTATCTGAAACATCAAGTTTCAGAGTTTCGACTGAACTTACTACCCGAGCCGAACGAAAAACGATATAAGGTTCATTTGTGTTGTACAGTTCAATGAATATGTCGGCTCTTTGTCCTCTTCGAAACATAACCGGGTTGAAATAGCTTTAACCGATTTTAGCGAGTTCCTCTCAAACGAGCATCAAGGCTGGTTCGAATTCCCGAATTGTCTGACGATCTGTCGGCAACCAGATGCCTAGGTACTGCCGCGGATTCCATGCCGAGACTGGGGCCACATGTCTGGTCGGCCACACGCTGCGTTCGATACTTTCCATGCGATGTTCGGAGAGATTTAGATCGAAAGTCTACTGAATGGATAACGCCGCCCAGACGGCTCGCCTGGACCGTTGCCGTCGCCACTATCTAGGCTCTGTCACGGATGCCTGGCAGCTAAACTCGCCGGTGCTCGCCATTGTTGTGCGCGAGCCTGCCGACGTAGCGCTCCGCTGATTGGTCGACGGCACAGCGAGCCGGATGTGACCAACTACCGACGAACGTACGGGGGCGTTTTTGTTCGGTGGACAAAGTTATCAGGAAGAGCGGAAAACGCAAGAAGTTCAGTGGCAAGTTGTGAATATTGTTTTAATGCTACAAATGACGAGCCGGCAAATGGAATGCAGTTTATCACGGATTGCCGGCGTCTTAATATTCGTGACGGAACAACACTGAGAGTTGAAAATTCGTGTCTTATGGACCCCATCAATAGGTGCAGAAACAGGGAGCAGGGGAGAGGCTATTCCCCCACACTTTCGAGAAGCGTTAACATTAACGCTATGGTGATGCATGGTAAGAATCAACTTCAAAGGGGTTAGGCCCCATTTTCTTAGACGTTTCTACGCCTCTGGCCCCGTCGGATCCCTCTGGGAATACGGTCCCACCGGGATGAAGGGGCCTTCAGACCGGGAGGAATTACCTCCAATGCCTCCGGTTCACCTTCGCCACATCGGTGACTCGATACAGGCTAGTTCAGTCAGAAAGTGATGCTGATTTTGTGGACCGTTGGCCCTTGCACACATGACACCGGAATTATCAGAGCTATCCACTGCACATTCTCACGAGCAGTAAGTCAACAAATATCACTAACACAATTTCCCTCTACTGTTTTTTGTTGTTTTCCACAATACGTTGGCCGCCACAAAAAAAACGGGAGGGCGCCACCAGACGATCGTGCTGCCATATTCCGGCCATACGAATCACCAGGCATGGCCTAAAGAGTACCAACTAGAGAATAACTAGAGAATATCTCTGTTTGATTGCGGTTTCCCCGACTTTCGTAACATGCATTTCCTCAACTTATGCAAGGCCCCCGCTGCTTACAACAATGGAACGCTTCAATTAGCCAGTCGTGTTCGATGCGGTACATAACATAGTACATAACTTACTTTAGCTCTTACCGAACAAGCACGAACATTACCAAGTGTGCCTATGAATAGAGAATAGAGATGCCACTTCTGGGAAGAAAATTGAACCCGGGCCACGCCGGCCTAGCAAATATTGGTGTAGTAGGGCTGGCCCATGGGCTGGGCTGAAAACAATAAACCAGGGACTACACCGGCGCAGCAAAGCTGGGCTTAGACGCAACCTACGGACCGGGCCCATCCAATTTGGTCTGACTTTTGAAACAACCGTTTAGAGGTACACAACACTTTCATAAGGGAAGAAGCAATATGTTTTGCATGTTAGTAGTCATTTAGTATTCAGTTTCATATCAGTAAAAAATAACATGCAGCTTTAAAATACATATAGGACGTGCGGTGCACGCATTTTAACATTCTTCAACCCGGTATGCTAACCAGCTTATCCTGACTTGGACCACCAATGGACCGGGCTATCCTGGCCTGGACCAGTAAATGGCCGCCGATCTTTTGTTCACCTTTCCGGGCTGGTCCCCAGTCTAAAACGTGGCATCTGTAGTGGGGAACATCATATTTCAAGTGAAACACGTACCTCGACTCATGCTGCACCAACTGGCCCCAATTTACATTGTTCAATTCAGTCTGCAACGCCGACTTTCTTGGTTTGGTAACACGACTTTTACAATTTGCAGCACCAGTTGTCCCGGCGATCTCCCACATATATCAGCGCAGCTTCGCAGCAACGACCGTGGCAATAGCAGCTGAAGTATCCCGAAGACTAAAACTCAAAAAGACGAAAACTCCAACCGAGCTAAGCATAAGGAGCAATGTCAGGGCGGGGAGGCGGCCATCGGGGTAGTGTCAATGCAACGCCCTTTTACCATTGCCCAATGCAAACAATCATTAATTCGGGAGACAACCCATTACGACGGCGCTAATGTCATCATAGCAGCCATTTCGATCGACGATACATACACTAAATCAATGCTAAATCTAGATCTGCGGCTTCTGGAGGATCTCGCGGATCAATGATCTGGAAGATTATGGATCTCACCTCGCAAGAGGAACAAAAATAATAGCCACACATATTGCCAATTCCAAGATGTTACCACAAACGGGGCACATTTCAGTGCTTCTGTCACTTCAGCAGAGCTTATTTGTATGTCACGTGTGTAGGCTGACTATTAAATCAGCACGGATTAATTTGTCACGTGTGTAGGCTGACTATTAAATCAGCACGGATTAATTTGTCACGTGTTTAGGCTGACTATTAAATCAGCACGGATTAATTTGTCACGTGCGTATGCTGACTATTAAATCAGCACGGTGTAATTTTGTCACGTGTGTAGGAGGCTTTAGGCTAAATATTAAATCAGCACGGATTAATTTGTCACGTGTGTAGGTTGACAATTCAATCAGCACGGATTGATTTGCCACGTGTGTAGGCTGACTCTTAAATCAGCACGAACTAATTTTGTCACGTGTGTAGGAGGCTGACTATTAAATCAGCACGGATTAATTTTCTCACGTGTGTGGGAGGCTGACGAGTGGTCAGCTTCACGACCGGGCGTCCGCCCCAGGCCATGCCGTGCAGCGCCGACCGAGATGGACGTGCAGCACCGACCGAGATGGACGTGCCGCCGCACGTGGACGTGCGCAAAAAGCGCCTTCACTCGGGAGAAACGGGGCCACGCGCGTGTCCGGTGCATCATGGCCGCGCGAGGACATGACGGGAACCGAGGGGCGTAGAGCCGCTGAGGGGGTGGGGGTGGGGGTGGGTAGGTGGGGAGTAGGGCTAGTCCATGGATAAGGTGCACGTCTCCCAACCGAAAGGTTGTGGGTTCGAGTCCCACCTGTCGCTACTCTTCGCGCCCGCGATCGTTCGGTGTGAGAGATGTGCGAAGCCGCGTGACCCGGTAGTCGACGCGTTGCGAAGTAAATAATCACCCCCAGAGCCGGTGACACACCGCTCTAAGGAAAGAACAGACATTTCGAAATCCGGGGACTCTGAATTTCGTGGCGGGAGCCGGGCCAACTTCGCAAAATCCGACCCCTTCTCGGACAATTCCTGGCTACGACCCTGGTGCCACAGCATCCTGCTCCTATCAACGTGACACGGTCATAATGCAGAAACGCATCACCGCTCACAAACCCGACACATGGCAAATGGGAGACATACGTGCGGATACAGAACCCCACGAGAGAACACGAGCAGGTACAGAGGAGCAGTCACACGGGAGGACACGTGCAGACAGAGGCACACGTCACACGAGACACGTGCAGGTAGAGAGGAGCACGCACAGGAGGAACACGTGCAGACAGGGGCACACGTCACACGAGAGACACACGTGCAGGTACAGAGGAACACGTCACACGGGAGGAACACGTGCAGACAGAGGCACACGTCACACAAGAGACACACGTGCAGGTACAGAGGTACACGCCACACGGGAGACACACGTGCAGGTACAGAGGTACACGTCACACAGGAGACACACGTGCAGGTACAGAGGAACAAGTCACACAGGAGACACGCGCAGGTACAGAGGTACACGCCACACGGGAGACACACGTGCAGGTACAGAGGCACACGTCACACAGGAGACACGTGCAGGTACAGAGGTACACGTCACACAAGAGACACACGTGTAGGTACAGAGGAACACGTCAAACAGGAGACACACGTGCAGGTACAGAGGAGCACGCCACACAGGAGACACGTGCAGGTACAGAGGTACACACCACACCGGAGACACACGTGCAGGTACAGAGGTACACGCCACACAGGAGACACGTGCAGGTACAGAGGTACACGTCACACGGGAGACACACGTGCAGGTACAGAGGTACACGTCACACGGTAGACATGCACAGGTACAGAGGCACACGTCACACAAGAGACACACGTGTAGGTACAGAGGTACACGCCACACGGGAGACACATGTGTAGGTACAGAGGTACACGTCACACGGGAGACACATGTGTAGGTACAGAGGTACACGTCACACGGGAGACACACGTGTAGGTACAGAGGAACACGTCACACGGGAGACACACGTGCAGGTACAGAGGAACACGTCACACAGGAGACACACGCGTACCACACAGACCAAGTGCACACACACACACACACACACACCTAAGTAAAGCACATCCAGACCTCAGCACACGCGCAGATGCAGAGGCGCACGTGAGGGGGCGGGAGTCGATCGGTGAGCGCAAACGGCGACGGACGAATACCGGCCGAGCTGATTGACGTCACCGTGACGTCACTGATCGCCCGGGGAAGACGCGGCTCAGCTGCGCGGCGGCGCCGCCATTATGGCGACAGGGGAGGGTCGGCGCGTGCGTCTGGTCAGCGTTTCCGGCTCAATTGCTCATCGGAGCGGAGCGGGTTTTATTGGATGGTGCCAGGCTTTAACGGTGCCGGCTGGACGAGATCCCGGCCACCGACGACAGTCACAGGACGGCCGGTTTTGGGTCGCGCACGCGCACGAGACGTCCATTAGTCGCGGGAAATCGACAGGAAATGCCCCGTGGTGAATGACTTGATACACCATAAACGAACCTACCAGGAGAGGAATTCGCCGTCGGCGAGATTTCACACCACCTTTGGCACGATGAGAAAGCCAGACTTTTCGCCGTGATACCAAGCCAGGGCCTGGGCCGCGGCTCGTTTGGAGAGGGTATGTGAGAACTTCAGGTCAATTCCATGAAACGTATATGCACATGACGCTATATACAGATACCACGGATCCATTCGCCATAATATATGGAAGCCAGATAATCACGAAACGAGCAGTGTCTATTCCTACACTGCTGTCATACCTTCTGCATATATCATCCTCCAGCATTCATGAGTACACACCAGGGGTGTTGTTTTATATACTTCTGATGGGACAAGCGCCCCCTCAATGTTGGCTTTGACCCCAAATTATTTCAGCTTTTAACACGGGACACTATAGAGTTGTCCTGCAATCCATTTTGGCCTGCCCACCGCCTTCATGTATTTTGCCCTCCCCTCAATCATTTTCGGAAATCAACACTCATGGCACACACCATGTTGAAACTCGCACCAAACAGTGAAAATCCCCGCGGACACGTGCTGGTCGGCAACAACATTGCCAGCCAGCAGCCAGCAGCCAGCAGCCAGCAGCCCGCAGCCAGCAGCCAGCAGCCCAGCCGCACCAGCAGCCACAGTCCAGCAGCCAGCAGTCCCAGCAGCCGCCGGTCCGCAGCCGCAGCCCAGCCGCCAGCACGCCGCTAGTCGCCAGCTGCAGCACAGCAGCCAGCAGCCACAATCACGGCCAGCGCCAGCAGCACAGCAGCCCGCAGCCCACTTCCCCCCCCCCTATTCGCCAGCTGACTGTGAAGCCCGGCCGGTTCCCAGCTACGTGACCCGAACCGGCGCTGACCGGTACGGTGGTGAGGGGCTCAGTCAGTCGTGACCTGTCAGACAAGTTCCCACATTCATCTCCGTGCTCAGCAGTTCATATCAGAGACTGGTGATGTCGTGTCAGAGGCCGGTGATGTCGTGTCAGAGGCCGGCGATGTGTCAGAGGCTGGCGATGTCGTGTCAGAGGCTGGTGATGTCGTGTCAGAGGCCGGCGATGTCGTGTCAGAGGCTGGCGATGTCGTGTCAGAGGCTGGTGATGTCGTGTCAGAGGCCGGTGATGTCGTGTCAGAGGCCGGTGATGTCGTGTCAGAGGCCGGCGATGTCGTGTCAGAGGCCGGCGATGTCGTGTCAGAGGCCGGCGATGTCGTGTCAGGGGCCGGCAATGTCGTGTCAGAGGCTGGTGATGTCGTGTCAGAGGCCGGCAATGTCGTGTCAGAGGCCGGCAATGTCGTGTCAGAGGCTGGTGATGTCATGTCAGAGGCTGGTGATGTCGTGTCAGAGGCCGGTGATGTCGTGTCAGAGGCCGGCGATGTCGTGTCAGAGGCCGGTGATGTGTCAGAGGCCGGTGATGTGTTAGAGGCCGGTGATGTCGTGTCAGAGGCTGGTGATGTCGTGTCAGAGGCTGGCGATGTCGTGTCAGAGGCTGATGATGTCGTGTCAGAGGCTGGCGATGTCGTGTCAGACGCCGGTGATGTCGTGTCAGAGGCCGACGATGTCGTGTCAGGGGCCCTTCATCCGTTTGAGTGGCTTGTTGATCACGCTATCGGCCGTTCGCAGATTACCGGAGCGTTGTTGGCTCTTGTGACTCACCAGCTCGTGCGGCCTGTTAATCGTACAGGCGGTCCAATGTCCTTATCGGGGGCTCGGTACGGCTGCCCCACGGGTCCTTTGGTCGCGTTAGAGTGCTTCAGACTGTCCCAGGAGCAATCAATGTCCCTGCTGGGGTTCGGTAAGGCTGCTTCCGGGGTCCTTCGTTAGCATTAGACCGCTCCTGGCTGTCCCAGGAGCGTTTCCGACCCACGCTCGGAGCATTTCATCGGCTTCCGCGCCCCTCTCGCCGACCAAGGGTACTTTCGACCCATCTCGGAGCCCGAGGTCGACATTAGGAGCGCATTAACTGCCCAGGAGCGACCAGTTTATCGGTATACCTCGGCATTATTGGTATGAGTCCGTTTCACCATCTGAGGACGGCAGGACCTTCTTTGTCTGGCCAGAAACATAAAAATAACCCCTTTCTGGGCAACAGGGGACATCTGGTCATCCCAGGGACTTTCTGTCGGACTAAGGCACATCCTTTGACCTTCGGACCAAGGACTCTGTCATCCCAGGGACTCCAGGGACAGGGACAGGGACTGATCATCCCAGAGACTCTCCGTCGGACCACGGCACACCTTCTGACCACCCTACGGAACACTTCGTCAGTCTGAGTGTCCTGAAACAACAATCACAAAGTTTCATACCCATAACAGCGGGGTAGAGCAATGGGAAAAACAGGTCGAAGCAAAGCTCTGTTGATGTGGAACATGCCAGACATTTTTTCCGTAAATGTCGTCAGGAAAAAAATTGGTCACCTACGCGAGCGAACCCAGGGGAACATTCAGGCTGTATCGCTCTCAGCGATCGATTTTTTTCAGGTAAAACATTGTAGAAACGGAGATATTTTTTATAAAAACAGATCTTAGCAAAGTTTATGACAAAGACCAGTATATAGACCAAAGCAATACGACCACGCCCTGCACGAGCACTATCCCTATATCGACCAGTCATATAAAGACCAATCTTATAGACCACTCCTGTATGTACCACACACGTTTAGATCAGTTCTATACCGCCCGGCCCTACACAGACTAGTTTTTATGTGGCAATTAAGGAGGAGGATATTGGGTTCGTTTACGACGTGGCGAGTAAAACAATGTCCGAAACTGGAGGCACAGTTTTACAGCAACAGAACCTTTCCGGTAAATCACGTCTGATGAGTTCACTCACCAACGGTGTGTCGGCCCCGGACCTGCTCAGGTCACAGGACCTCAGGTCACATCTCCGGGTGTGCAGAGATCGGGGACGGTTCCCGATCGGGGATGGCCGAGTGGTTAAGGCGTTGGACTCCGGGTACCAAAGGTCCTGAGTTCGACACTCGCACCGCTCCGGACATTTCCCGATCCCGCGGCCCACCGGCGAAACAGTGTGGGCGGCGCCATTAGCCGTGAATGTGCCTAAAGTGAACCGTGAATCACCGAATAAACAAACAAACCAATGAAACGGCACCGGGAGCTGTAGTAGTGCTCCACGCTCGACGGTGTCAGAACGCTACCTGCAGTATGGCGTGGCCGGGCTGTTATCTATGATTACTTCATCCAGTGCACTACGCAGCTAAATTATCACGCTTTGGTCGAAGCACCCTTGAACCCTCAACTCCAGTCCACTACGCACGTGCACCGCAAGGTGTTGCACCGTAGCCTGCTATTGACCACAAATATATCCTTTCCCTGTAAATATATGTGTTATACGCAGACTGTCCATAATAGCCACTGCACATGGAGGGCATGTGTTGGTTGGTTATTGATTTTACGACACATCGACCGTCTAGTCATGTTGTGTCGCCAATCTCTCACGCCGATTGGTCGCGGGCGAATAGTAGCGACAGGCGAGACTCGAACCCACAACCTTTCGATTGTGAGACGAGCAACTTACTCCTAAGCTACTCGTCCCCTGGAGGGCATGTGTCGTGAAATAAATAAATAAATAAATGAATAAATAAATAAAACATCGTGTGGCGCTGGGGCCGCGGGACGCCGGGAACACGTGTGTTGATGGGCACCGCTGCCCGTCCTCCCATTCACCGGAGGGCGCCCACGCGACGGCCGGGCGCGGCTGATCGATCCCAGACGTCGCCCGAAGCCCAGGCGTGCCCAGCGCGCACGGATGCTGGACGCAACAACTTTCACCCGACAGTCAGCGTGTGCCCACGCCCCTTCGTGTGGCGGCGGCGCGGCCAGCCGCAGCTGGGCAAGCGAGGGAGAAACTGCGCCGGGCTGCGCGCAGTCTCTCCAGGGGAGGGTGCCACAGTCCTCCGGACTCTGGACTGGGTTGTGGCTTTACGACGCACTCAGCAGCTGAGGTCATATGGCGTCGCCTGCCTCTCACCCGGGCAGGAAGGGCGGGCATCGCGGGGAATCGAACCTCGTACCTCTGGCTTGCCGGACGCTCAGCTTAACCACTGAGCTACCGACACCCTCCTCCGGGCCCTGCCGGGGAGGGCACCACATTCTTAGGGGTACCGCAGTACTGGTTTGAACTGTAGCACTGGAGAAGGTGGCACAGCACTGGGATACCACAGTACTGGGGACAGGACTGCAGTACTGAGATGTACCGGTGTGCTAGTGGGTGGCTATCACAAAGCTGGCGAGGGCACCACAGTACTGGGGGTAGTACCAGAGTACTAGAGAGAGTATCGAAGTACTTGGGAGGGTAGCACTGCCGGGATCCGCTGAGGAGACTCCGCCTGGCTCCGCTGAGCTCCGCCGAGCTCCGCCTGGCTCCGCTGAGCTTCGCCTTCCTCAGCTTGGCTCCGCTGAGCCCCGCTGAGCTCCGCCTGGCTCCGCCTGGCTCCGCCTGGCTCCGCCTGGCTCCGCCTGGCTCCGCTGAGCTCCGCCTGGCTCCGCTGAGCTCCGCCTGGCTCCGCTGAGCTCCGCCTGGCTCCGCTGAGCTCCGCCTGGCTCCGCTGAGCTCCGCCTGGCTCCGCTGAGCTCCGCCTGGCTCCGCTGAGCTCCGCCTGGCTCCGCTGAGCTCCGCCTGGCTCCGCCTGGCTCCGCTGAGCTTCGCCTGGCTCCGCTGAGCTCCGCCTGGCTCCGCTGAGCTCCGCCTGGCTCCGCTGAGCTCCGCCTGGCTCCGCTGAGCTCCGCCTGGCTCCGCTGAGCTCCGCCTGGCTCCGCCTGGCTCCACCTGGCTCCGCCTGGCTCCGCCTGGCTCCGCCTGGCTCCGCCTGCCCCCCGTCTCACCTGTGGTCGGGGCGCGCGTGGCCGGTCGGCAGCTGGCTGCAGCAGCAGACGGCCGGGCCGACATTGCTCATGGTGGGCCGGCCCGCCCCGGGGCGTCAGGCCACCGCGGCGGCGACACAGCTGGCCGGGGCCCGCACCAACTCCGTCACGGCAGATCGCGGTGACGACACAACACAGCCGGGGATCGCCACAGCACCACGCTACACCCAGAACACCCGCGCACAACTCACGCCTCCGCGCCGCACCCCAGCACACAGCGCGGCGCGTGCCAGACACCGACTGGCTCCTCAGCGCGGCCAGTCGATCCAGGTGGCGCCACGACCGCCGCTGAAACGTCACCGGCGCGGTGACGTCATCCCACGTGCGGTCGGTCGGACGCCGTGCGACGACCGGCCGCGCCGCGCAGAGCGGAGACAACGTGCCGTGATTTTCTTCCGGCGGCGGGAGGGCGGTCTCCATTGAGTCTCGTTGGCGCCAAATAGCCCACGACGGTTGGGTCAGGTCGGGTCGCCGCTGTCTCCGGGCTCAGGTGTGTCACTGTACTGGGGAGTACTGGGGAGCGTACCACAGTACCGGGGAGCGTACCGCAGTACTGGGGAGTACTGGGGAGCGTACCGCAGTACTGGAGAGTACTGGGGAGCGTACCGCAGTACTGGGGAGTACTGGGGAGCGTACCGCAGTACTGGGGAGCGTACCGCAGTACTGGGGAGCGTACCGCAGTACCGGGGAGCGTACCGCAGCACTGGGAGCGCCGCAGTACTGGGAGCGTACCGCAGTACTGGTGAGTACTGGAGAGGGCACCGCAGTACTGGGGAGCGTACCGCAGTACTGGGGAGTACCGCAGTACCGGGGAGCGTACCGCAGCACTGGGGAGCCGCAGTACCGGGGAGCGTACCGCAGTACTGGGGAGCTACCGCCGGGGAGCGTACCGCAGCACTGGGGAGCACCGGGGAGCGTACCGCAGTACTGGGGAGCGTACCGCAGTACTGGGGAGCGTGCCGCAGTACTGGGGAGCATACCGCAGTACTGGGGAGCGTACCGCAGTACTGGGGAGTACTGGGGAGCGTACCGCAGTACTGGGGAGCGTACCGCAGTACTGGGGAGTACCGGGGAGCGTACCGCAGTACTGGGGAGTACTGGGGAGCGTACCGCAGTACTGGGGAGCGTACCGCAGTACTGGGGAGCGTACCGCAGTACTGGGGAGCGTACCGCAGTACTGGGGAGCGTACCGCAGTACTGGGGAGCGTACCGCAGTACTGGGGAGCGTACCGCAGTACTGGGGAGCGTACCGCAGTACTGGGGAGTACTGGGAGCGTACCACAGTACCGGGAGCGTACCGCAGTACTGGGGAGCGTACCGCAGTACTGGGGAGCGTACCGCAGTACTGGGGAGCGTACCGCAGTACTGGGGAGCGTACCGCAGTACTGGGGAGCGTACCGCAGTATTGTAGAGTACTGGGGGAGCGTACCGCAGTATTAGGGAGCGTACCCAAGTACTGGGAAGGGTACCAAATGCTGGGGATGGCAGCACTGTACTGGGAAGGACACCACAGCATTAGGGGTACCGCAGTACTGGATGAACCGTAGTACTGGGGAATACACCACGGTGCTAGGATACCACAGTACTGGGAAGAGCACTGCAATACTGAGATGTACCAGTGTACTGGAGGGTGGGTACCACATAACTGGGGATGGGACCACAGTACTTGAGATAGCACCACACTACTGGGGAAAGTATCAAAGTGCTGGGGAGGTCAACACCGCAGGGGAGGGATATAACAGTGCTAGGGCTCCCGCGTACTGGGGAGATTGCCTCAGCACTGAGATGTACCAGGATATTGTGGTGGGGTATTACAGCAAAGGGAATAGCACCACAGTTTTGTGGATTGTACCACAGTACTGGAAAGGTACCACAGTCTTGGGGATGTATCAGTCCTGGATAGAGTACCACAATACTGGGGAGGACACCACTGTACTGGGGTGATACCACAGTACTTTAAATGGTACATACCACAGCACTGGGGATGATACCACGGTATTGGATAGGGTAAGGTAGGGTAAGGCACTGGAGAAGGCACTACAGCACTGGAGATGCACCGCAGTCCTAGAGGGAGGGGGATATCACAGTACTTGGGAAGGTACCACAACACCGGAGAAGACACCACTGTAAATGAGGGCCTTTGGTAGGGTAGAACGGTTGAGAAAACATTGTTTCTGCGTTACGTCTGCTCACGCAGTACCAACGGGCATCAAGCTGCACCTCTATAGCACAGAGGGAGCTACCTCCTCGATCCAAGTGGCGGTCATGGGGGCTGCCATGGTGGGTCGTGGGAGCGTGCCATGACAGATCGTGGGAATGCGCCATGGTGGGTAGTTGGAGCGGGTCATGGTGGGTAGTTGGAGCGGGTCATGGTGGGTAGTTGGAGCGGGTCATGGTGGGTAGTTGGAGCGGATTATGCCATGGTGGGTAGTTGGAGCGGGTCATGGTGGGTAGTTGGAGCGGGTCATGGTGGGTAGTTGGAGCGGGTCATGGTGGATCGTGGGAGCCTGCCATGGTGGGTCGTGGGAGCATCCAATGGTAGGCTTTGGAACGTGCCATGATGAATCGTGGGAGCGTGCCATGGTGGGTCGTGGGACTACGTGTCATGGTGGGTCGTGGGGACGTGCCATGGTGGGTCAGCTAGGAGCAAAGTGCCATGGTGGGTTGGAACGTGCCATGATGAATCGTGGGAGGTGCCATGGTGGGTCGTGGGGACGTGCCATGGTGGGTCGTAGGGGCGTGCCATGGTGGGTCGTGGTGGCGTGCCATGGTGGGTAGTGGGAGCGGACCATGGTGAATCATGGGAACGTGCCAGGGGCGGGCCGGGACAGGGGCGGATCCAGAAGGATCGGTTTTGGGGGTACGCAAACAGTATTGTTCGATTTCGGAAATCTCCTCGGATTTGAGGGGCTAACTTTCGTCGGGTCTGCTCAAGACAACATTTGTATAATACGATGTTTTACATTTTGAGGAAGTCCCAGCATAATGCAAAATATTGGCGAAAATCGGCGTCTTGGTGGGGGCATGCCTCCTGTGGTTCCCCTCAGACCCGCCAGTGGAATCTGGCCCCCTCTGCCACTCGCCTCTCACTGGTCCTCTGACCAGTGAGTGTGCAGAGGGAGCAGTGAGAGGGACAGAGTGGACAGTGAGAAGGTCAGAGGACCAGTGAGAGGGACAGAAGCCAGTGAGAGGGGCAGAGGGGGCCAGTGAGAGGGGCAGAGGGTCGCCAGTGAGAGGGCAGAGGGGCCAGTGAGAGGGGCAGAGGGAGCAGTAGAGGGACAGAGTGGACAGTGAGAAGGCAGAGGACCAGTGAGAGGACAGAAGCCAGTGAGAGGGCAGAGGGGGCCAGTGAGAGAGACAGAGGGTCGCCAGTGAGAGGGGCAGAGGGGCCAGTGAGAAGGAGTAGAGGGCAGAGGCAGTGAGAGGGGCAGAGGGGGCAATGAGAGGGAGAGAGAGGGAGGAGTGAGAGGCAGAGGGCCAGTGAGAGGGGCGGGGGGGCCAGTGAGAGGGGCAGAGGGTCGCCATTAAGAGGGGCAGAGAGGCCCAGTCAGAGGGGCAGAGGGGCCCAGTCAGAGGGGCAGAGGGGCCAGTGAGAGGGACAGAGGGGTAGTGACAGGGGCAGAGGGCCAATGGAGGGGCAGACAGACGACTGCGGCCGCTCACCTGATCAGGAGGCGAACGGTCGAAGCGAGCAGCGCGAGGGTTGTCACCAGACGAGCCAGCGCGGTCATCAGCCGACCGACACTCTCCAGCAGCCACCACATGACGTCATAGTCACCGGCCACTTGTGACGTCACCACCGGATCATCTCGCCACGACAGAAGGCGCTGCTGGTGGGGGTAGTGCGACTCAGACGAGCACTTCATCAGTTTTACCCGCTGCCATGATACATGGAAGCGTGGGCGCCCCTTGCGCATATTTCCAAATATACCTAGGTACATGAGATAACCCAATTTATTTGCATCACTAAAATGAACTAGGGCGCGTTCATGATTAAACAAGATACACAACACACCGACGACCATTCCACAAATAAATTACGTCAATGACATATCACTATATGATATATCACAGACGAACCTTTTGGGCCCGGGAAGGGGGGACTGGATTAAGGGTACACTGACAAAATCAGCTTTGAGGGTAGTGTTTCGTCCAGGAGTATACATAAAGTAACACTCCTGAATCAAAGGTTCCCTACATCAACATTTATATCGCAGATCATCTCGTCCGCGCCCCTCCCCTCTCTCATAATCGATAACAGTTTGCGCAGCAGACCGCATAACCTCCGCCCTATCAAGCCGTTCCGTAATTATTTGCCCTGTCAGCCGTTCCGTAATTTATGAACGCGCCACTGCTGGACGTCCTGCTTCCCCCGCACATTGCCGCAGGGCATCAGTCGTGACCTAACCAGCGTTTGCACTCACGTCAATCTAACTCCGTACCTTTCATCACTCCCACGGACCACTTCCCCACGAAAGCCCACAGAACAGCACAGCAGAAGTCTCCACACAACTCACCGACTGCAAAAGCGTGCACCAAAGCCAAGCATTCTCCCGACCTGGCACCTCAGCTCGCTGCGCGACACTAAAGGCGTGGCACCCACCCTCACAGTGGGGCCGGGTATCGACGGATGACGTCACCAGTCGGCGGGGCGGAGCCTCGCAGAGTACATTACCGAGCCTTCGGAGAGCTTGCATGGGGTTATAATCCCTAATAGCATATTGGCTCGATCTATGCACATTGTAGAGCATAGGCAAAGGCGCAGCTGATAAAACCTTTCGCAAGGCTGCAAGCGTCCCGATAAAACTTGTTTGTTCGCAAGGTCAAGTTCAGTCGATCACCTGTAGCCAGGGTGATCCAGGAACTTTCAGGGGGGGGGTGGAACCTCCGATGAAAAAAGTTGAGTGAGAAGGAGGGGTGGTGCACGTTCGAGAAAACTGAAGCATCACTCGAACCTTGCCTCAAAGGGGCGCCTTTTCCTTGGCCTTTGGCTAAAACATGCATTTGGCTGGGTCATGTACTCGTGCCTACCTTAGGGACGCCATTTCCAGTCGGAGGGGGTGCTATCATTCCATCGGGGGAGGAGGGGAGTGGCACGCCCAATTGCACCACTTATCTGCCGCTGGGTCGCATCAAACAATGCATCCACTTCCATAATACACACTCGAATTTTGGACGATAGGAGAATGGGAATCAGCCAAAACCAAGCAGCTTGTCTCCATAAATTTCGTCTAGAATTAAACAAAACGATATATAATTTGTGTGGAATCACTTCACCCTGAAGGTACGATCAGAATCAGCAGCCAGGGCGGGGTGAGGGTGGGTGGCTTAGTGCCCCCACCAAAAAATGCACAAAGTGAAAAAAGAAATGTTAGAATTTCAACTACTAAAAATCGAACATTTTTGGCTCGTCCTTCTAGCCGAAGGTGATATCGCTTTAGCTTAGCGGAGATATTCCGGACGCTTTTTCTGCCCAGTTGAGAATACTCAGGTTGGAACTGGCCGGGACTCTTTAAGCTGGTGGGGCCCTTGCCACTGGAGGGGCTTTTTGACCCTGGAGGGGTCCCTGAAGCCAGAAAGGCCCTTCAAGTCTTCAAGCCGAAAGGACCCTTGAATTTGTTGAATTTTCCCACTAGGTATCATAAGAGGAATAGGGCACTTGCAACCAGGAGCGTTGCCTTATATACCTTTGATGGTCGTGCCCCCTTAATGTTGGCTTTTCCCCCGATAAATTAACCATATAACATGGGATCCTATGGAGTTGTGCCCCCCCCCCCCAATCCATTTAGACTTTCAAATTACCTTCATGCACTTTGCCACCCCTCGATAATCTTCAGAAATGAACACCCGTGTTTATATCCCAAGAAAGGGCACCTACACCCAAATTCTGCATAATGTCAAGGTGGGCAGTAGGCGGAAAAGGTCAACTAGGGGACATCGCATAGGCGTAGGAACGTCTCAATAAGTAGTGGGACCACGGTCAGCAGGAGGGGCGCATCAAGGAATTTCGCAAAGTACCATGCTTGATCACTTTTGAATAAAGAACCCGATATATTAACCCGCGCCGTCTTTCCTGTCAGATCCTCCCACCCCGTCTCGGGGGGGGGGCGGTTGAAGACCCCCATCTAAAATCCAAACTAAGCGTCGCACGAAAACGAAAGAGGCGTCATCGAAAAGCGCTCGACGAGTAGGGTCCGGATCCACCGTCCAAAACAATTTTCCCCCAAAAGTGACGTCACCAGTGGGCTAGATTTTCACGACTTTTCACGGCTTACATTATGTTTTTGACTCTGAGGAGTTAATTTTGAGGAACATATGAAAAAACCTAAATTTGTTTGGAATGAGAAAAGGACAGCGAAATCGGCCAGGGCTATAATTTTGCTTGGCCCCCCAAAATAAAAATTTACTTTTTTTATGCCAAAACTTTGAGTTTTCAATGTTTCTTTAATTTTCCTTTTCCAATGGGTAGAGCAGACCGAGAAACGTTGTTGGAAGTCATCTTTCCCTAATAAAAAATACTTACTTTAGCCAGAATCCTGTATTTGAACTGCAATTTGGCAAACACGCAAAAGTTATATGCAGTCAAAAACGAAAGAAATGAAAAATTCCACTCGTACGTTTTGTTGCATCCGTAAAGATAAGCAAACGCTGAAAGTTTCATTAAAATATCTGCATCCGTTAAAGCGTGACGACTGGTTGAACTTTTTTGGAGGTGACCTTACTTGACCTTGACTAACTCGTTCACCCTCGATGACCTGACCTAAAATTTTTGAATCGGCATGTCAAATTTATGTGGGGAAAAGGTATCCCAAATTTGGGTGAGTTCAAATTCAAATTCACACTTCTCACTGGACTTGGAACTCTTGCATGACTGAAGGATTCTTTCGTAATAATAGGTTTATCTTCCTGGTGTGAGTAAATCCATTAGTACTACTAACCCTGAACATCACAAACTTCTGGATATTATTAACTCTGAACATGGCCCTTTACTACTACAAACTCCGTGTCTTGAAGACCGGCTATTCGGGCAGTTTTCGGCAAAGCGTATCTTGAGCATAATACATTCTGGACAATCCTTGATCCTTCCTTGAACATTTTTGACTTTTCAGCTTCTTGAAGTGAACCCTACTGGTCAGTGTGCTTGAACTTGAAATAAAGTATTTTTAGAAAGCCGTGACGATCCGAAGGAAACTCAAGCAATTGAGCAAAAATGTATCTGATAATCTAAGAGAAATGATCAAGTGTACGATGTTGATCTGGAAAATTCGTCGCTCGACAATTATTTTGAGTGGAAATAAAAGTTCTTGAAGATTCCCAAACAGCTGTCTGTAAGGTTCTGCTGTGAAATGTGCACGCACAAGAGAGGATGCCCAAGACGGGAGGGGGTATTTTGATTCGGTACCTGTTTGTATTTTTACAGCCGTGCAATCGACTAAGTAAAGTTCGGGAGAAAATTGACCCCTTTGCTTAGTACTTTTAGGCACATTCGTGACGGCAAAACGGTGGGTAATTAATTGGTAAAACTGTTTCAGTGGACATAAACGCCACCACATATTTTGGACGGACATGGCTTGTTACGATTGCCATCCCCCCCACAAGGGGCAGATTTTTGTGTGATATATGGCGCTAAGATGCCATGCTCTCGAAATCTAGAACATTTTTTTCTGAGGTAGTTATTCTCTTAATAGATCTAACCAATGTTAGTTCTTCAAATATGTTCAGCAATTTCCTTCAAAATCTATTTTAATTGCCCCCCTCGAGCCAAGCTTCAGGATCCTCCCCTGACTGGGGGTGCTCGAGCACCTTCAACGTCTTTGTCTTAGCACCATCAACATGGGTAAAGTAGTTTGAAAATAAGATAAATTTGTGCTTTAATGTTGTATTAATTCTTGGAATTGGTTTCCAATACAATGTTTATGAAGGTGAATAAACTGATGAGACCACTCAGTTTCTGTCCAAATGCTTACCTTTCAGTTTGTGATCAATATAACACCAACAAGAAGCTTTGAATGAGGAAACAGCAAAAATAAATATGTTGTTAGAAAACTAAATGTATTAAAGTAACAAAACCTGGTTAGGCCAGGTTTGGTTCTCTTTGGTGAGAAAAAAGAAAAAAAGTAGAAGAAATTTATTTTGCTAGAGTTTCCAAACTAAAAAACCTAATCGACCTAACCTATTCTAGCATTACCTGCTTTTGAAGAAAACAATTCCCTTTTTTTCTTGTTGCATTTTTGTGGATTTATTTTTTAATGTTCCAACCTAAGATACCTAACCTAACCAAACTTTACCCATTTATTTGCTTTAAGGAGGCTAAATGTGTGTAAATCCTGCCTTGTGAAGACCTTAAAGCACACAAATATCGAAAATTATCGGCGGGGCCCAATGAATGGGGAAGTTAATGCTGTAAATTTGGTTGGTCGAGCACACTCATTAGGGTCCCATGCTAAGAGCAAGAAGTTGGTGGAGCCAAAACAATGATGGTGGGACCTAGGCCCCACTAAAAGTATAGGCAAACTCGACTTCTAACTGCCAACGTTCTTGAGAACACCACCAACTCTTTTATCTAGCACCCAAATCCTTTGTCTGGCATGGCAAGATGAACTTAGTTATGCATGGATTCAAGTTGTATGGATGCATGTCGCATGGATAGATGGATGTATGCTGCATGAATGAAATATCAAGATTGTTCAGTTTATCGATGCTACCTCATCACACACAAGAATGTTCGGTCAGTGATAGCCCTTGGCTTATTATGTTAGGACATCTAACATACTTGCGAATATGTATGTAAGTGAAGCGAAAACCGCGAAATCCTCCCCTCGCCGTTACCTCTTCCAAGGCTTAGATTAAAAACAACATTTTCGGAACATTGAAAATGAAATGGCGTTTCCAGATCACAAAAGTGAAGTGACCGACTTGTTTTCGGTGGAGGAGGGAGGGGACGCTTGGGTATCATTGGCCGGATGTTCTTGAGCATCGATAGTTTTTTGTTGTTGTTGACGAAGTTCCACCGGAGACTGACACGGCGTGTTCTGCTGTAGCGGCGGGTCGAGATGGCAGACTCGGCAGCGGCTGCGGGCGTGGCGCGCGCCGCGACCTCGCCGCCGCCGCTGCACACCGTGCGGCTGACCTTGCAGCGGGCCCTGCGGCGCGTCACCCTGACACGGTCGACCGCCGGCCGGCGCCGCACCCTGTGCCGCGCGACGCTGGACGACATGCGCGGCCGCACGCCGCGCGCCGTGCTCGCGTTCGCGGACCGCCTCGAGGCGCTGTTCAGCCCGCCGCCGGCGGCGACGGCGGCGGCCTGCTCTGCGCCGGAGCCAGAGCCACAGCTGAGGGCGCCGGCCTGCTCCGCGCCAGAGCCGGAGCCACAGCCGCGGGCGGCGGGCTGCTCCGCGCCAGAGCCAGAGCCACAGCTGAGGGCGCCGGCCTGCTCCGCGCCAGAGCCGGAGCCACAGCCGCGGGCGGCGGGCTGCTTCTCGCCAGAGCCAGAGCCACAGCTGCGGGCGGCGGGCTGCTCCGCGCCGGAGCCAGAGCCACAGCCGCGGGCGCCGGCCGACGGCGGAAGCCGCTCCGGCGCTCAAAACGCGCAGCACGCACACTCCAAGGTCACGCCCGGCGGCGGCCGCAGCGACGCCGCTGTGAGCGGTCAGTGAACGTCGCGGGCGCCGGCTCCAGGTGTGACTGTCAGTCGATGACGCCCACCAGCGCTTCGTGATGTCGAGAAGCCCGGCTGGGTGGGGTGGGGGAAACTAAATGTAAAAACAATTATTTGGTGTCGAAAAACATCAGATTTTAACAACTAACATCCGTCGGGTCTGTTTAAGTCAATGTTCATTCCCCGCGATGCTCGGGGACGAGTGGTCTAGGGGTAAGTTGCTCGTCTCAATCGAAAGGTTGTGGGTTCGAGTCTCACCTGTCGCTACTCTTCGCCCACGACCAATTGGCGTGATAGATTGGCGACGCTACGCGATTCAACGGTCGATGTGTCGTAAAGCCAATAACCAACCCGCGATGCCCGCACTTCCTGCCAGGGCGAGAGGCAGGCGACGCCATATGGCCTCAGCTGCTGAGTGCGTCGTAAAACCGCAGTCTAATCCAATGTCAATATTCATGTAAAACGATGTTCGTAAGCTTTAAAAAAATACCATTTCAGTGCAGAATTTCGGATAAAATCGGCCCCTTGGCGGAGGATGGTTCCAGTGATCAATTATTTGTGAAAAATGGGTGTAATATACCACTTTCTGAACACTGAATCGACATCCCTTTCAAATAATTATAGACATCGTGCTTCTTGATGAGTCTTTATGTTGCCTTCATATTTAATTTATAACCACCTTGTTGATAAGTATAATGTTTATACTCAACATTGTGTATCATGATACACTTACATCTCTTACACAATTGAGAACATCTCCTAATCCACTTCCGGGTAATAGGACTGCTTATGATGTGGTATATCATACGATATCAGTTGGTAAGCATAGGTATTTTGTATCGTTGTTACAATAGTTATCCCTAAATCAGGTATCTGGCAAAAAGAGAAAAAGCTACACATATGCACGGTGTTGGATACAAATTGTGTTGGAAGAACGTGCTCAGCGACATCGCTTCCACGGCAAATTTCGACATCCAACCATACTCGTTTCGACATCTCACACCCAACGAAAAACCATTATCTTAACACCGGATGGACCGGTAGGCCCCCTGGGTCGGTCCATGCGTTCAGCCGTCGTGATCAAGAGCTCGTCTGACGCCCGTCGTGGGGGCGCAAGACCAGTAGGGGTCTTAGCTCTCCATGGCTTTTAGGCGGGCTTTAACCGCATTCTGAAATTGTGGCCGATTTCCCGAAAAAGGTGCGATGCATGCTTCGAAAGTCCCGGGCTCTAGGAACGTGCCAGAGCGGATGGCCGCTATCGCTTCACTCCTCGCCCGCCTCCTCCCCCACCCACTACTGGCAGACGGCGGAAGGGTGGACCGGCTCGGTTGTTGGGGCTTCAGTGTACACCGATGACGTGGCGTTCGTTGGTGGCCACTGCTGGTTGCCAGACGACCAAACCTGGTCGATGCGCCCTACAACTCAAATGACCAACCAATCGTTGGCGGCTACAACGGCGAGGTCGGCAAGGTCGCGACAGAAAAGCAGAAAAGTGGGCCTCGGCCAGCGCCGGGACCGCGTGCTGAGTGGTGCACCCTATGTGGACGGAGATGTTCTTTTGTGGGATATTTTCTGTGAAAATTGGCGCATATTCCTACCGAATGTTTTGGATCGCTATTACATCCAAGGGATCACGACGACTCTTTCGGGGGATGTCCTGGTACTTCTTGACGCAAGCATGCTCTTATTTACGTCATTTAGTCAGATGTTGATACTTTTATTCTCCACACTAATAAAGCAAAGATGATGGCAGCAAGACATTAATTACTCTTACGATTTTGTGTGACTGGTATTTCGACTTGAGCTCAGGGCAAGTCTTGCCTTTTGGTGAACTCATATCAAACCGGGACATCCCCCAACAATGAAATGCTTGGCAGGAGCGCAATAAGGGCATGAAATAACACACATCCAAGTCGTCCCATGGTGATCACGCTGTCCCCTCCCCTCCATTCTGGGACAGTGTTGCGAGAAGCGACCAGAAATGCGCTGATTGAGTTTACCTTATAGTTTATTACCTGATCTTATAGAGTTGAATTTATCTTATGGACAGTCCCGAGGATGCTCAGTGTTTGGCTGGAGGCGGCCGCTGTGGCGGTATGTTCCCCACTTCTGCGGCTCTGGCTCCGACACGGGACAGGAGTATTGCGTCATTGGTGGACACAATTCGCTTGTCCGGTGAGTGCGTTGCCTTTTGTGTCAGTAACGACGCGCTTTGTTACTCTGGTTTGCAGCCTGAGTATGTGATTTAAGGTACCGTTTTAATTGCTTCCTTCAGGGACGGCGCCACCTGGGTCGGCAGGGCGAGGGGGCAGGATGTAGGGAGGGGGGTAGGACAATGGATCGCCCCCTGCCTCACGGCGGTAGGAAAATGCATAGTTCCCCACGATATCTGGGGAGGCGCTTTCCACGAACGACTTAGCAGCATAAGTGAACTCACCGTCTGTGTTGGCACAGTTCTGGTTCACAGTTCTGGTGGGCAGTCTCCGTCTGTGTTGGCTCAGTTCTGGTGGGCAGGCTCCGTCTGTGTTGGCACAGTTCTGGTGGGCAGGCTCCGTCTGTGTTGGCACAGTTCTGGTGGGCAGGCTCCGTCTGTGTTGGCACAGTTCTGGTGGGCAGGCACCGTCTGTGTTGGCACAGTTCTGGTGGGAAGCTCCGTCTGTGTTGGCACAGTTCTGGTGGGCAGGCTCCGTCTGTGTTGGCACAGTTCTGGTGGGTAGGCACCGTCTGTGTTGGCACAGTTCTGGTGTGCAACCGCCGTCTGTGTTGGCACAGTTTTTGTGGGTTGGCACCGTCTGTGTTGGCAAAGTTATGGTGGGCAGGCTCCGTCTGTGTTGGCACAGTTTTTGTGGGTAGGCACCGTCTGTGTTGGCACAGTTCTGGTGGGCAGGCATCGTCTGTGCACCGCTCACTCACCTGTTGTGTCCCGCCAGGGGGCGAATTCACCGACGGCTCCGGCAGTAGCATGCCGACCGCTTCGAGTGGGCGCGGAGAGGTCAGCACTGAGGTCAAGACCGCGGCTGCCCGGCACAAGCGGCGCACGAAGGTCGGCACAGAGTTCGGACCCACGGCTGGGAAGGGTGCAGAAGTCGGTACAGCGATGGAAGCAACTTCTGATCAGCATTCAGAGGTACACACCACGGCGGGGAGGCCGAGAGTGGCCACCACAGAGACAAACATCACGGCTGGGCTGCCGAGAGTGGTCACCACAGAGACAAACATCACTGCTGGGCTGCCGAGAGAGGTCACCACAGAGACAAACATCACTGCTGGGCGGCCAAGAGAGGTCACCACAGAGAAAAATACCACCGACAGGCAACACAGAGAGTGTGCTACGGCAACCAGCAATGCGAGTGAACCGTCCAGAATGGACAGCAGAGAGATGCACAACCGGGCTAGAAGGCCAGAAGGCACCGACACCGAGGAATGTTCACTGCGTCAAGCGGAGGTCAGCAAGGTCGACAAGCCGGCGCCTGGACAACGAACAGAGCTCAGCGATACGACGCGGCCTACCACAGAGGAAGTGCCGGCGCTTGTCCAACTGGCGTCACCCTCCGGCGTCTTCAAGACGCCGCGTCAAGATCGCCGCCGAGACGACTTCCTACGTCCGATGATGCGACCCGGCAAACTGAAGCTCGCAAGCGGCGGTGGCAAACGACGCGGCGAGACCCCTCGCGGTCAAGCTCGACCGGCCACCAGTCACGGAGGCGTTCCCGGCGGCGAGACGCCCCACCGGCGGCGACCCGACACCGCGCTTCCCTCGGTCCCCGCTAGATGTCGGGCAGAGCCGCTCCGGCCGCCGGGCGGCTCCGGCGACAAACAGCAGCGCGTGCGCAGCTGGCTGAGCACGTCTGTCGGCGCCACCGGACCGACCGATAAACCTGGCGTCGAAACGTCCCGACAACAGCGCTCGCAACCTGAAGTCGCGCCGGTCCCCGGTAGATGGCAGGCGGAGCCGTGCTCGCCGCGGGCTCCGCCTCGTGGCGTCGGCACAGTGAACAAGCTACGGTGCGTGAGGCGCTGGCTGGAGGATTCGTTCAGCGTGGCCGATCCGACGGAGCGGGGGAATTGCCTGGCCGCCCACACGTCGCAGTCGCCGGTGAGTGTGGTCTGGCGGCCCAGTGACGTCACCAACACGGCGAACTGTTTGTTTATTGGGTGGTTCACGAGCACTTTACGCACAACCACGGCTAACGGCGCCGCCCACACGTTTCGCCGGTGGGCCGCGGGATTGAATGTCCGACGGCGCTAGTGTCGAACCGACCTTTGCGCCCTGGCCGCCGACACCTGTAACCACTAGCGACCCAGTGACGTCACAAACACGGCGAACTCGCCTGTCCGCCCGCACATCGCAGTCGCCGGTGAGTGTGGTCTGGCGGCCTAGTGACGTCACCGACACGGCTTGTTTGTTTGTTTATTGGGCGGTTCACGACGCACTTTACGCACATCCATGGCTAACGGCGCCGCCCACACTGTTCGCCGGTGGTCGCGGGATTCGAAAAGCCGTCCACGGGTGACCATTAAAGGAGCGGAGAGCTTCGGCCGTCACACCTTTTCCGCCCGCCTGAATGAAAATGCATCTCCACTTGCTCTTTTTAGGGGGTCGTGCCATTCCGCAAATATTACGACATTTCTCGTCGACGTTTCTGACCTCGGAAACGCCCATTTCTGGATCTGGTGGAATGCATTTTATTTCAAAATGTTCATGAAAATGTACAGCTTTGAGGAAATCCGGAAGACAGGAAATAACGCTTTGGGTTGGGAGAAAGCTTTCCATGGTCATTGTTTTTTTGTTTTTTTTTAACCAGGGACTGAAAAAGGAACATGTCGATGGATTATCATTTGAATGGCATTTCATTTCTTTCAAGCGATCTTGCTGTTGCGATGAAGTAAATGGACACCAGGGAACTATACTGCTGCCTTGGGATTGGTAGATACCGGTAAATTATGACGTTGTTATGAGAGATAGTAATAAATGGCGGTCCGCGTGACTGTATACCTCACGTGTGGCGCACGGCGTGACTGTATGCCTCACGTGTGGCGCACGGCGTGACTGTATGGCTCACGTGTGGCGCACGGCGTGACTGTATACCTCACGTGTGGCGCACGGCGTGACTGTATACCTCACGTGTGGCGCACGGCGTGACTGTATACCTCACGTGTGGCGCACGGCGTGACTGTATGGCTCACGTGTGGCGCACGGCGTGACTGTATACCTCACGTGTGGCGCACGGCGTGACTGTATGGCTCACGTGGGCACGTACTTATTGGCACGGCGTGACTGTATGGCTCACGTGTGGCGAATCGTATGGCTGTATGCTGTCGCGTATTATGGGCTGTCGCGTATGGTGGGCTGTTTGGCAGTATAACGGACCGTATGGATGTGGCGGGCTGTGTGACTACGGTGGACAGTATGGCGGGCCATATGGCTGCACGGTGTGCCGTATGGCTGTATGGCGGGCCATATGGCTGTATGGTGGGCTGCATGGCTGTATGGGGGCTGTATGGCTATATGGCGGACCATATGGCTGTATGACGGACTGTATGGTGATCCGTGTGGCTGTGGCAGGCAGTATGGCTGTAAGCTGGACTGTATGGCTGACTGCGTGGCTGTAAGGTGGACTGCATGGCGGACCATATGGCTGTATGACGGACTGCATGGTGATCCGTGTGGCTGTGGCAGGCAGTATGGCTGTAAGCTGGACTGTATGGCTGTAAGCTGGACTGTATGGCTGACTGTATGGCTGTAAGCTGGACTGTATGGCTGACTGTATGGCTGTAAGCTGGACTGTATGGCTGTAAGCTGGACTGTATGGCTGACTGTATGGCTGTAAGCTGGACTGTATGGCTGACTGTATGGCTATAAGGTGGACTGTATGATTGACCATATGGCTGTATGACGAGCTGTATGGTGATCCATGTGGCTGTGGCAGGCAGTATGGCTGCAAGGTGAACTGTATGGCGGACCGTATGACTGCAAGGTGAACTGTATGGCGGACCGCATGGCTGTAAGGTGGACTGTATGGCGGACCGTATGGCTGTATGACTGTCGTGTGTGTGACGACAGCGGTCGGTGGTGAGCAGTGCCGGCCGGCAGAGACGCCGCCGGGTCGACTACACGCCCGAAGAGGTGCAAAACCTTCTCGCCGGAGTCCGTCGATACGGCAAAGACTTCAAGGTATCAGCCGGTGGTGGGTTTTCACCTCGCACTCGTGCAGTTTGATTGTTAATATTCTTATTCTTCTCATTCTTGTTATTCTTGATATTCTTATGCTCAATGAATCCTTAGGCGGGTGCAGATGCAGAAGAGGGGGCACTAGAGGGCATGCGCCTGCCCGCCGCCGTGGAAAGGTGGCGCCACTGCGGCCGGAAAGGGCGCCCTTTCAGGGAGACTATCGCAATCCGCTCTCCTCCCACGCCAAACGGATTGATGCGAATTCCCGGATCCGCCCCTGTCCTTAGGTTCGCGAAATCACGAAGCGTGGAATGCCTACTTGTCCTAAGCAATGCATTGTGTGAAGCTTAGCAAGACAAACGAATTGCTTCTCCATGCTTCAATGGAGCAGGCGTTTCCTTCAAAAGTTTTATTTGGATTTGGTCAAACTTTGGCATCCAAAGTTTGATGCGGCGGACAACCGTCGGATGGACGGATAACCGTCCAACCGAGACACCAAACGTTCCAGCGCCCACAGCTTGTAGAAGGTTATATCGTACTAGCCTCGGCAATCCAACTCCGTCTCTCACCTCTGTTTCTCACGCACACCCGCCTTCGCCGACTGTCTCGCGACTGAGCCTACCGCGCTCGCGAGCGAGGCTATTTCATCAGACAGGACGCAGCGCGATGCTGTTGGCCGATGACACAGTGATGCGGCTAGCTGCGGTTGGTCGAGAGTGCTTCCAACGAGGCACCCAGCCTAACACTCGCATCACGTGGTGCCTGGGTGATGCGGGGTCAGTGACAGTCTCGGTCGGCCGAGCTGGGCCGGAGTGTGCTGACGAAGTCGACATCCCGCGGTCGATCGGCGCCTGTCGCGTCTAAACAGCGCACCAAATGCTGGGATCCGCTCGAGTTCGGGTCCCAGGGTACATAAGAGACAAATGCATTGAAAAAAGGGGCCCAAAACCAACTTCGTTACAAGTTGTATTGACGTGTCGCAGCTAAATTAACATCCTTCTGAACAGGGAAGTGTCGTTTTCCCTTGTTGACAAACACTATTACTGGAAAGACGTCATGCCCCCTGAAGCAAAATATAAATTAACTAAAAAGGGAAATATATTTTCGTTTATATGGAGGCCAATTCGTACCACAACATGTCAAGGAAAGCAAAATATTTTGGACGAACACATTTTATTTTTATAAGCAAATGTCATCCGATATCAGTTAATTTTTGGTTTGTTTTCATCCAAGATGTCTTTTTTTGTGTAACAGTTGATACAAGATATCTCAATCTTTGGAAAAACATGAAATAAGATGTATTTAGCCTTTCTTGGCAGTGTTTTTATCAATAGTTGCGGTCGAAATGGGATCCGCAGAGAGCTGATTTCACCCCAAGAAGAAGTCAATTTCGTGTCTCTCTGTGAGTGCGAAGGTTTCCTTCGTCAAGCGAAAACTTATTGTACGTTTATGATTTGGGAGTACAGAGATGTTGTCCTAACGAAACGTTAGTGTCGGTCTGACTCGAAGCCTATGCGTTTCAGTTGTTGCTTGCGGAATGTGTGAGTAACTTGGAAGGATGCGTTTTGATAGCTGAATTAAAGTGGCGGGAAATGAGACTGCCAACGGTGTGGAGTAACATGGTCAACGTCAAGAGTCATGCTGAATTGAACTGCATGTTGAACATGAATGCCCACTCCCGTTGCAACGGGATCAACTCTAGGTAAAAATATGGTAAGAAATAATTGTGGATTATGGTAGTTGCAGTAATGATTTTTGTCCCAGTTCAAAGAGCTTCAAATTTGAAGCATATGGAGAGGCCTTTGAAGTCTGTCCGTGTGTTTTGAAGATTACTTAACTCAGAATTGTCAGAGGTCATATCTGACAGGGTGGAGGGAGTATTCCGCTCCTCTTATTTTCTTCAGCCAAAAATCTCAGTAACCAGTTGATGTAGACAGCTCAAATTGTGCAAACACCTACAGGAGTGCCAAGGGTACCTTGGTTTAAAAGATCAGTGTCCGGTCATGCATGGTAACGTCATAATGATGTCATAAGCGAAGTCCATGGGCCACTCATATATTGATAGTTATTAGTTAGGGTTTGTTATGCGAGCATTCTGCGCTGTATATGTAATCGAATAATTGCTACGCAGAATAGGTCCATGCTCTCTTTGTCTTCAGTGGCTGTAATTGCGCCAAAATATACCCCTAAGATGTCTCACAGATATAATCTGTGCATATAACGTCATTACATAGGTCCCATGTGCACCCTAAAAATTTATATATTGTTAAGCGGGCTTGTTGCGTCCCAACACGAATCCATCAATTCCAGTTCAACGGTAAATTTTGCGAAATTTAAGCCCGTCATGAAGCCGTAGCTAGTCCCTGTTCTTACACCAGTTTGTATACGGGAACACCCACCAGGCCAGGGCTACTTCATTTGCTTGGACCTTGTCTATCTTCGGATTTGAGTGACTTAGTTCAAGACATCACTGTAGGAGAAACTCTGGGAAGAAGTGACCATAACATAGTTAGATTCAAGGCACATTTGAGTGGGAACCAGTAAGGATAATTTGGTAATGGTTCCTAATTTCAACAGAGCAGACTTTGACTGCATGAGAGCAGCTTTAAATGCCATAGGCTGGGAGGAAGAATTCTCCAATTTAAAAAGAATTCTCCATAAATTTGCTCCAGTTGCGTGAGGCGAGCTGCATGGCCCTGGCTGGAGAATGCTGTGTGCAAGGCGTTGTGGACGTACACCACATTTCGCGGCCGCGACCCGCTCTCTCCCAGTTTGCGTAATTTTGCATGCAGTGCAGCCAAATTTTGGCCACGATCGGAATCATGCGACGCACTGTGCACCACCAGCCTGGACCAACCCCCTGATTTTTTAAACGCCGGCTTTGTAGCTTCCGGCGACAGCACGGAGGATGCCGCGGAATAATGGCGCGAAGTCGAAGCTCCAGCACAACGAGCATGTTTCAGTTCCCAAACGTGCCGGACCGCCAGTGACTGGTCGACCTCGTTTGCAGGCACGTCTGAGGTCACGTAGCAAGTCCGCCGCGGTCGGCCTTTGCGCGAGCTTATTGGCCATATGCAGCCAGTCGGGAGAGCTATTGATCCGTGGCGCGCTAAGCTCAAACGGACTCTCTCGGAAGTGTTGTCTCCCTGCGACCAAAAGCGAACTGAGAACGGGCCCAGCGGCCTGCCGCGAGAATCTCGTGGGAACTATGCTTCGCATCAGGTCGCACGTGCTGGGTGTTTAGCTGTAGATGATCACCACTGAAGGAAACGAGTCGGATCGCGGCGGCGGTACACTTGCAGGCCTTATTCCGGTGGTGGCGGTCACCTCGGCCTGGCTGAGCATCCCTCGCACTCGCCTGGGCTGTGGACCAGCGTGGCAATGTTTCGGGTCGCTTGGACCATTGGACGAGCGTAGCAATGTTTCGGGTCGCTTAGACTATGGACGAGCGTGGCAATGTTTCGGGTCGATTGGACCATTTGACGAGCGTAGCAATGTTTCGGGTCGGTTGGACTATGGACGAGCGTAGCAATGTTTCGGTTCACCTGGACTATGGACGAGCGTAGCAATGTTTCGGTTCACCTGGACTATGGACGAGCGTAGCAATGTTTCGGGTCACCTGGACTATGGACGAGCGTAGCAATGTTTCGGATCGATTTGACTATTGGAAGAGCTTAGCAATGTTTCGGGTCTCTTGATGTGTGATGAAGGATTCCCGAAAGTCATGCCGATTCCCAATTTTGCAAGAATTGACTAAGTCCTATGTTGAAAAACAATTCATTTGGTTTTCAATGCAATGTGGCTCTGGACTTGAAAACAATTATGCTTGTTCTACGGTTCCTCTGATTGTTAGAAACGGACAGGCTTGCAATCAGGTGCCTGGGCTCAAAACCATGGATGTGTTTTTGTTTGCCGCACCACTGCCGCTCTTGGCAGTGAACAGTCGAGTTTACTTTGAATGACCCAAGCCTAAAATACCCACTGATCGCATGCGCTGATATTTGCCCTAACCTCAGTGACACGTGGCCTGACAGCATGACCCACTGACAGCTCACGTGACACAACTGACGGCTGACCTGACCCCATTGACGGCTGACCTGAACCAACTAACGTCTGACCTAACTCCGTCCACGGCTAACCTGACCCCGCTGACGTCTGGCGTGATCCCACCGTCTGACCTGACCCATCCAACGTCTGACCTGACCCCACTGACGGCTGACCTGACCCAACTGACGGGTGACCTGACCCCGCTGACGTCTGACCTGACCCCGCTGACGTCTGACCTGACCCCACTGACGGCTGACCTGACCCACTGACAGCTGACCTGACCCAATTGGGGGCTGACCTGACCCCATTGACGTTTGACCTGACCCCACTGACGTCTGACCTAACCACACCAACGTCTGACCTGACCCCGCTGACGGTTGACCTGACCCGGCAGGCGATCCGGCTGGTGTACCGGTTCCACCCGTCGCGCACCACCGTCGACCTGTACGACAAGTACCGGCACATGCGCGCCCAGCCGGAGCGCGGCTGGCGGCCGGCCTCGGCCGGCGGCGACACCGCCCCCGCCCCCGCCGCCGCCGCCGCCGCCCCCGCCCGCTGACGCCGCCCACCCGGCCGCTGCAGCTGCTGGCCGCCGGCCGCGCTGCGGTTCTACAGCCTGGGCGCGGCCGCCGCGCGTCCGGCGAACGCTCACCGATGGTCGGCCGTGTGCGTGCTGCGGGGTGTGCGCGTGTGCGGGACTGTGTCTGCGTCGGGATTGCCCGCCGGGCGTTCGCGGCCTCGCTCCGACACCCATCGCCTAGGAGGAAAATGAACTTGAAGACCTTCAGTGGCGCTCCTTCGCTGCCCACGCGCTTACGCTGCCCACGTGGGAGCGTGTTGGCTTTCGTTGCCGAATGACTGTGGCGTGATTGACTGAGTATGCGAATCTCATCGGTGAGGATTGTGGGGTTTCATGCGGTCGTTGTTGTTAATGGGGGGGGGGGGGACTTGGTATGTGGGTGTCATCTGCAGGGTGTGTCACAGGGCTATTGCTCGCGAGGGTGCATGCTGCGCGGCTGCTGTCTAGAGGGCACCTGTCGTCCAGCAATGTACAGCTTCTCACGCGCAGTTCGTCTTTGGGAAATTCCAACCCAGCGTTCGTTTTCTTTAGTGTAGTTCGCTGAAAGTTGCAGAGTATTTTCAGAGTTGTATTGCTGTTTCAGCAGTGAATTGGTGTGGCCTGCTCACGGCCTGGCCGGGAATACACGACGTTTGGCATGAGTATTTGTCTGCTGATACTCGGCGGCACGTTGTCACGGCATCACAGTATCACAGCATCACATCTTCACAGTATCACACCATCAAAGCATTACAGGATCGCACCATCACCGTATCACAGCAATCACAGTATCACGACACCACAGTGTCACGGCATCACAACATCACAGCATCACAATATCACAGTATCACAGCATCACAGTAACACAGCATTGCATTATCACAGCGTCACAATATCGTATCATCACAGTATCACAGCAATCGCAGTATCACGGCATCACATCACATTATCACATCATTATCACAGCGATCACAACGCAACAGTATCACAGTATGACGGCATCACAGTATCACCACATTCGCGCAGGACCGCGTTGTCGGATTCTACTTGCCGGGTCTGTACTGTATCATCGCAGCAAAAATAGCTCACCGTGGGTACGCACCACTACTAATGAATCGATCTTGTGCCTTGTGGTTATTGTCACGCAAAAAAGAAGCGTTCATCCAGTTTTCAGCGCCCACCATTTCTCCGGCAGCAGAGCTCATGCGCTACATCAGGATGGCCGCTTTCTATACTTTAGTTGGGTCAATGACTGACCCGGTTGTAAATTACTGACTTAGCTGTGGGGGAGAGCCCAACTGAGGGAGGGGGCGAGGGCATACCACATAGGGTTCATGTTAAAGGTTCTTTGGTGGGGGAGGGTGGCACAACCTGCATGCAGGGGACGGGAAGTGCCCCCTCGAAGGCATGTAAAGCCACACCCTCATGCAGGCATGGAAAACTGACAGCTTCCCGGCGCATCATCATTTGGAAAGGCTCTCCACCCTTGGTGGCAGGGACCGCTGGTGAATTTCGTGGAGGCTGCGACGGTTGCCACGCTTCTCTAAAGAGGCCGGTTTTCCCGAAGTGCTGCATTAAAATGATATTTTGTCGGAATTGCGAACATCATATGGAAAATATTGCCGTAAATGGACGCACCGAATGTCAGCTGGGAAGATATGAAGATTTTCCAAATCGGAGAAAGCAAATTCTAAATTGTCCCCTCCCCCCAAACCGGTCGAGAACCAGCCATCTGGATCCTGCCCCTCGCGGGGGCCCTTGATCGGTAGCATATAGGTCATGCATATCAGGTATTTCCGTTACTTGGAGAATCTGAATAGGGTCCCAACATTAGGAACCCGGTAACTGCACGGGCCGGGGACGACTGACAGGTGAAAATACCCCTCCCGCGGCGGCGGGAAAGGCTGAAGGTTTCAGCTGGAGATCTCTCACGAAGCCTGGGCTGGGCGGGGGCGGGGGGTCAACAGATCTCGAATTAAATATGGAAAATGACAAACAAGCATCAGCGGGGTAACAAACCAGGGGGTGGGGGTTCAGACTTTCCCGATCCATTCGGATCTCCAGCCATGGCTATAGCCCCAAACTTCCCAGCTGGCTGCACTACTGTAGTGTGCCATTAACTCTATAATGTCCCGAGGCCCGAAGGACCTAATGGTATCGAAATACTCAATGAAATGCGATTTTTTTCGAAATGGAAGCTAAGTTTGTATAGCGGATATTCACCTAAACTTTAATCCCTAAACGGTTTAAAATTAAGCTTGTGGATCCGCTATCATCGGCGTTTCGAACTTCGGATAGAACAGGTGGTTGTTTTTTAATCCATTCTTTCCATACGATGTCCATGCTTAGCTGAGGCCTAATGCCTAGCTTCGCGATGCTTGTGGTGTAACGTCGTGCACGGGAAGCGAGGGGATTACCCTTCGCTACTTTGGTGTCATGTTGCAATGACTCAACGCCCAGCTGTGCCCACATAGAAAACAAATCCGCAGCGATGCCCCTGCCTCATACCACATCCATTCGATATTTTCTACGAACCTGCTTGGGTTCTGAGCCCAGCTATCCCCAGGGCCGCACTACTGTCCGAGAACACCGCCAGACATGCTATTATTTTGACACTGCACACCCTTGATTGTGCATTTTAGCGCCGATTTTAGTTCCATTTTAGTATTCGCGTCCCTCAAGGCTCATAGTCCTGAACCCAAAATAAGTCTTCCAGCTGATCACACCGCCATTTTGGTTTCTGGAGTTCTCTTGCGCATGGCAGGATTGCCGCACGGGATCAAGGTGAGGCCGATAACCTCCTCAGGCGGGTGGGAATAGCCATTTAACTTGCGAATTTGTTGAATATTTCGCTCGAGGTATGTATTTGAAGTTAGTTTTGAACATTTTCATGCTGAATACTTAGCTCCTGGTCGAAGGCAGCGAAAGCGAAGTACAAGTTGGCGCGATGCGGCGAGGAGCATCGTGTCCCGCTCTTTGTAGGACTGGGAACGTTGGTTACTTGAATATTTCAATGTTGTAATGGTGGATGAACTCTTAGATGCTGCAGTTATTTTTAGTTAGTTTTTTCTTCTCCCATTTTGTATAATTGTTTATCACTGAATCTGAAAGAGGAATTCGTATGGACTTTGACCGTGCGCGGCTTGGAAACATGAGTGTTCACCGGCCCATCCCCATGCTTAATAACATCTTGTCAGAATAAATGTGAGGTTATCCTGTTTTGTGCATGTACTTTGTCATTGCTCAATTGCTTACAGTCAATAATATTTTGTGCTTAATGCCTCCTAATGAGTGCCCTGTGGTATTGTTTTCATAGGAAGTAACAGCACATTATCTATTTTATGATAGATGCATGTGCTAACTTAATTATGAAAACTGTAAGAGCACAAAGCAAACATTGGTTTGGTACAGAGGGTATTTCATCATGTTACCCATCTAGGCAGGTGCTGTAGGTATCGTTCTTGGGCTAGGTTTTACAGATACAGATTTTAAGTAGGTAGGCATTTTTGCCATGTAAGCTAAATACCTAATTGGTTATATTTACAGTTTCATGCATTCATCTTCTTATATTTGTGTAATTCTGGTGTCATTGCTTGCTTTTGTTTAACTACCTAAAAGCAGTGTGGCATTCTCAAGGTTTTGGGGTGTTGTTCATACATTTTTTCTTTAAAAAAGTTAATCAAAGTTCTTGTTGGGGTGGCTCTATGAACCAGGGTCCTATTGCTAAGCAGAGCTTGTTGTGTGAACCCTGGCCCAACCACCCAATCCGTGAATTCCAGTTCAACTGCAGAATTTCAACCAGAAGCTTAACATGCTGTCAGTTCACCAACACAGCCACCTGGTAGCTCGTCCCCAGCCTCCTTCGGGCCAGCTGCCAACTGATCCTCTCCAGTGTCCTAAAATTACTTCACCATTAACTGTGTGGATGAAGAAAGAAGTTGCTTTGGAATAGTGAAAGATTGGAAGAAAATAAAGGATCGCCACTTAAGGATTAAAAAGCTGAATGGCTTTCACTTCAGTTAGATGCATTTTACAGTATTTAGCAGTCATGTGCATGATGACTGCCCATATATCATTTGGCAAACTCGTAAAAACGTAAGACAAGGATGAAATAGCACAATTACATTAACTGTGAATTTCCAGGTCACATTGTCAATTATTTTACACTGATCCTCCCAGCTGGGGGCTAAATGCGAGCATGTGGAGTGACTAGAACCCTGTGTTGCCAGTACAGGGGATACTAGAGGAGGCCAGTGCTCTAACCAACTGAGCTACTGAAGTTGTGCCTTCTAGGAGTTGCTTCTGCCTTGCTGGGCAGTTGAATGTATTTTACTTAGTTTCAGTATATTTTAAGTGAAGGGGTTCTAATTCCAATTTATTTGTATTGCAAAATAACTTGGATTTGTAATTGCAGTGATCTTGGCCATTTTCAGGAGTTTCATGCATGTCATACATGTTCAAGTACAAGGTAAAGCAGAATGTGAGGAAATTCCAAATCAAAACAGCTATGAAATGGAGGGAGCTAGCTGCAGCTAGTATATGTGGGTAGTTGTGGTTGTGGTTAGTCTGAGGAAACAGTAGATGCAGTGATCAGAGAGATGGGGCAGGTGTTTTAAGTAACTAATAGTGGGATCCATGGTAGGTAATGTTAGTGCAGGTGCAGCAGGTAAGAATATGAATGTCAAGAAGTGGTAAGAATAAGAAGTGGTAGCAAGTATCAGGATAGCAGCAGAGAGTGGAGGGTGACACAACTGAATCATGACTCTGAGCACTGACAATGTTATAGGTGCTACCTGACTGACATAGTTGATGTGTCTCTAAACTCCAATAACAACAACATGGCCATGAGCAGATAGTCCCTTGCTCTGTTATTGGCTCTAGGAAACCTTTCTTGGTCAATATGCTTCAAAATCCAAATGGTAATAATGATGTAAAAGTAGCATGCCAGTGTTGTGAATGGAGAAGCCTAATGAACCTGCAGAATAGGCTTCAGGCCTTGGGTGAACATGAGATGTAACATGAGATGAATGAGCTAGTAGTAAGAAGAGTTATATATTGGGGACATGAAAACATGTTGATGTTGATTATTCTGAGGGTGTCAGCAAGTAATTGATGCTACAGGGCCTTGCAAAGAACTGAAGAGGTAGCTGGGCATTGTGTTGAAAATGTGTAAAACATTGATATCTATGGGATATGTTATTGGAGAAATTAGATATATTTGCTATAGATGAGTTTGGTTGATTATTTTGGCCTAGGGATACATCTACTGCATTGCTCATGTGGCATGCAACCAATTCAGGAAGGAATTTACTTGCTTGTTTTGCAGATTGTTTTTTACTTGTTTAAAATGATAACATGTACAAGGGGAAATTGGATATTAAATATGGTACTTACAAATAAGGACAATTTTAGAGCAGTGAGCCTAACATGATGGATTTTTCCTTTTTTTGTTACATGTGCCAGTGAGAAGAATTGGATGCTGATACCAAGTTTTTCAAGGAAGTTGTGATCAGTTCAGGATAATTCTTGGTGAAATTCATTGGGGATATTTATTGTTACATTCAAACATTCAATTGTATGTCAAAGATGTGAGGTATACTGTGTAAAGGTCAGAAAGTGTTCATTTCCAATGGATAATTTTGTAGAGCCAGGTTTAGATGCCCTAAGTGGCTGGTAAGGAAAGTTAAATAATTGCTACTATGAAAGAAGCAAGCATTAAAATATTAAGACCTTAGCTCTGATGTAGAGCATCTAAATGGCAGACTGAACTTAAATTAGCTCATGACTACTCAACAGGAAATGCCAGGTGGTTATTCAGCTTCTGACAATGTAAATATGGAAGATATTGTGCCACACCACTTGATATATGGGTGGTTTCTTTTTGTTGTGGGGGGGGGACCTGTGATGCAGTAGAGTCCCTAAGCATGAAGATCATATTTTGTTCAATGGGGTACCACTATAAGAACTACTATGAAGTGGATGTGAAAGCACTGATGGTTATCCTGGGTCAGGGGATATGTGGAAGACTTTGCAGTATCAACAGAAACCATAGAAAACTATATACAGAAAATGTAAACAGGTGAATTTGCAGGCCCTCACACACACTCAAGTATTATCAGCTCTTGTGAGTTACATTTTCAGGCAGTTCTTGAAACTACATGCAATGCAATTGTAGTTGTTTTTCAAGAAGGGCAATGCAAATACTGGAGGAAATTACAGGCAAGTTGGGTGCTGTATAGCAACTGCAGTTGATGCACCATAAAACCCTAATAACTAACTACAGGCCAGTTGATAGTTTGTGGAGTGTTAGAGAGAAACTTCTCAATGGGTGAATTTTAGAAAAACTTCTCAACGGGTGAATTTTTGGAGCTGTATAACCTCTGCAGTAGGTGCACCCCAAAACCCCAATAACAACAACAATGGGAGGATTCAGTCTTATTTTTATATCCATAATCTTTTAAGGGATGCTCAACATGGATTTCAGTCTGGGAGATTTTATGTCATTAGCCTCCTGAAATTCATGGTTTATGCAACTAGGGAAGGTTGATGTGCCCTAAGACCCTAGTTGCAAACTAACCAGGGAAGTTGGCAATGGGAGCAAAACAGATATAGCATGCAGGACTTGAAGAGGTTATTTGGCTTAGGCTTCATATTGTATTGGTCAAACCCACAGTGCTTCCTGATAAAGTTACACATAGCATCTACTTACTCATACAGCAGCATGATATTGATAGGAAAGTTCTAGGTATGAAGTATTGAAGGTTTGGTTGTATTGAAGTATGGTTAATGGAAAGGAATCTGTAAAATATTGATGCAAACCTGAACACAAGTTGGACACTACAGCACTTTGGGCACCATTCTATGACTGCTTCTCTTCCTCTTATTTCTGAACAAAATTAAGGTACTATTAAGCATGGGCGCTGTATGACCGAAGCAGTCAATGCAGCCTGAAGCCCAAATATCCAACCAGCGATATTCAACTAGACACTTGACAGATGAATGACTGATGTCTTTTAACTATGATACATGTAAGGCTATGCATCTGGTATCTACAGACAGGGCATTTATATATACAATGTAGGTGGTGAACTGAATGGCATTGACAACAGACCAGATTCAGGAATGTTAGTTTCAGGGAACATTGCATCAGGCAACGTTGTGGCTCAGCAACCTGGTTTGCACCTGCTTATCCCAGTGAATAGTGCCTGGTTAGCTCATTTAGCTCACTGGCCTACAAAGGCCTCCTTTTTGGCACAATGAGCCAAGTCTATTCACACACTCATGATTAATACCAGTTGGCCATGCCAGACTATGTGGCTATGTTGAACCTCAGGTCAAGTGTGCAATATAACTAGAATTGCCTCGTCTGGAGGTGGGTTCAGGATACAGGAAGCTTGTGCTCAGCATTGACTCCTGTAAGTTAGCACTAACAATATTTTGAACTAAGGTTATGCAATGCATTATTTATTTAAAAAAAGAAGATAGGCAGGGCAATTTCAGAATTACTAATAGTGTTCAATGCAAGAGCAAGGAAGTTATGGATAAATGTGCTTTAAGGTGGGTAAATTATTTATTATGAACACATGAACCACACAGCTGTATATTCATCACTACACGCACGTCAGCAAGCACCGCAAGCCACGGACAATTTATTGGGTGCGTTACGTAGCCGGGCTAGAGTTGGACTGAACCCACCGTCAGACATGGCAGACCTGCTCCAAAGTGCAATTGGACCAATGTGATACCCCAGTAAATGATTTAGTGATGGTTTAGTAAATAATTTAGTCTCAGAAATCTTAGTTTTGAATTGTAAGCTGCACAGTAGGTGTATGGGGGTTTGGAGTGGATTGGGTGGCATCATGGTCAGACAAACAGGCTGTTCTTGAATTTTGGGCATCTGGAACATTATGCTATCTAGAAATTACCTATCATTTTTCTCATTTACATGTTGAATGGTGCTGCTTGACAATGAATTGCTCTGTGATAAACTGCCCGTGATTCACTGGAAAGTGCCAGCTGATAATCTGATGTCACAGTTTGCAAGAAACATGTCCTCTGCATATTTGTTGACACCACAAATTTCCTCTCCATATCCAGGATAACAAAGCATGAATCCAATCCTGGGTGGCATTGATGTGAGGTGTGCACCAGGCAGGTACAGTCATGATGGGCTCTTAACAGGTATTGAAGTGTCCCTCATTGCCATTGCTTTATGATGTGGTCAAACATTATTTGTATGTTGCTGACCTTTATGTCAATGAGGTCAACTGCATTGTGGATGAAGTAATATAGGGAATCCAGAGCATAAATTTATTGGTAGTGTGTTACCAAGAAGTGGTAAATTGTTGGAATGTATTATCTGAGGGTCTAGTTGTCCTTTATTGCATGTGTTTCACTCATGGGTTCATACCGTCATCAGTAGTCAGTAGTAGAGTGTGATATTTGATCAGGTAGAAGCAGGATATGCTGAATATCATATCCTTTCTGGATGAACCCTCCTGTTCTCATTGCGTCATGGACATTTTTTGTCTGGGATAATGTTTGTGTCTTCCCTTGGCAACCCAGATGGAACCCTGTGCTGCAGTTATATATTCTTCATGAAATATGGTGGAATATGACACGTTCTGAACACTCGTTATGAACACCCTGCTTCTTGCTACATGCTTATTGAGTGTTCATGTTTCCTTTCTAACAGTATCTTGTTCATAAGTGCCATGCTCATGTTCCAAATAAGGGATGGTGATGCACTAACATTTCACAATACAATTTCAGATACAGAGATTATCTATAATGTGATATGGCATACAATACCAATTTATTGCAGTTATTTTTTTTGCTATCCAAAATATATCTTTTCCTAAATTACGAATATCAAAACCAATGATAGAGACATAAGTGGCATGAGCTCAAATTTGAGTTAGAAGCATCAAAACATTTTAAAAGACACTAATTCCATGACTAATGTCGACATCCTGCTGTGCTCGTTTCCACATCTCACACCCAACGAGAAACCAATATTTTGCCACTGCCGTGTAGTAATGTATTTTCTTGTTGTGAATGAAATGGGCAGAACCTGCCACGTAATGGTCATCATTTCCGAAAACGTTTAAACACGGCCCTCCTCGATGCTGTTCGGGCAGTCTTCATCCACTCCTGGTCTCTTGCAGCATCATATTTATAACTATCATGTGCATGCTTGCTGTTGCAGATAGTGATGCACACAAATCTTGTTTTACGATCCAGGCAAGGAGGCTACCTATGATGTGTTGTTATTCAATAATATGTTTTGCTATATGACCTTTGCAGTTTATGCACCTCTAAACTACAAGAATAGATATTGCTTCTCCCATAGACAGTGAAAATACCATGCAAAGTCCCCCTTGTTCCAAGCTGAGTTGGAACAAAATCAATATACTTTTAAGTAGCTTCATTTTCATTACGAATTTCAGCATCGTATGTGATTTGTTTGACTTCGCACGCCTAACAAAGAACCATTATTTTACTCCTGTCCCCATGGCTCTCATTAGGCTCTGAATCTTGATGACCTTTATTTGTCACGGGCGCAAACTGACTATTGTTGACGCCTCACTGCAAATCGTCAATCCATCGCCGCCACTTTTATTGGCTTTGGTGAGGCACAGCAGACATATGCTGTAGATGGTTTGCCAATGACACCAGTTGAGGGGAGCAGCATTAGAGCTGTATAATCAACACAGTCAGTGTGTCCCTATGCCCAAGTGGCCTCCTTCCCTCGACGCGCCCTTAAACACCAATCCACCCCCCCCCCGCAAGCAGTAGCGTCGGGAAGTTTTGGTTTTGTCCTGGCCTTGTCGCCATTTCAGCTGCATTCGTCATACGACGCTTGGACACCGCATGGTCGACGCAATCGATGTGCTCCAAACCGCCAACGGCCCGTGGCTAGGCGCCAAATGATCACACCTTTGTCGAAGCGTCCTTAAACTCCGACGACTAGCTGCTAGCCGCCGTTGCTGTGTTCGCTGTCGCGTGCTGTTTCCAGGCGTCCCGCCCACCCTGCCCGTGCGTGTCGCCGCCACGCCCCGACTTTGTGAGTCCTGAAGTGCGCCACTTAGCGTCGGGGAAATGCTCGTGCTGCGCTTCCTGTCGCGGCTTTACCGCTTGAGGCGTTCTTTTGGGCGTGCTCGCCGCCGTGGCCGCGGCACAATGTGCACGTGCGGAGCCAGTGTGTGCGGAAGCGGCACACTGTGCGCAATGCCAACTGTGCTCCTGCGTTTCAGCCTGTCGGGGATTTGACTCACCAGCGTGCGTATAATGGTAATGGGAATGCCCGCCGCCGTTATGGATATGCCGACGCCTCGCGACATCAGCATGGTCTTCGTCAAGCAGTACTACACGCTGCTCAACGAGGCCCCTGACCACGTGCACAGGTGAGTCGATGTTGGGTATGAGCTGGGGAGACTAGGGGGAATGTGCGCACTAGAGGAGCCAATGGCACTCGTGTAAGGGCCTCTAGACGTTAGCTGAAGGCCGCCGTGTAAGGGGATCTATACGCTAGAAGTATGCTTGCTCTGAGCTGAGGGTTTAGTCGAAAATATGCATGAGAGCCGCCCCCCCCCCCGTCGTGAGGTGCACCTACGTCACCGCAAAATCACACTCGTGGAAATGAACAGAACCATCATTCTCTCCGACATTTCGAGTTCACATCGGGCTCAAACCGGATACTGCTGGCCGCTGCTGATCCATGGTTGGCCGGCGGCAGCAGTCCACTTGTACCGCCGGCTGGTCGATTCGGAGCAGCCGGCAGTGTTCGGAGCACGCCATGCGCGAGACAGCATTGTTCGACGGCCTTGAATCTATGTCGATAGCGTGCGCAAAAAAAACCACCAAACCCCAGCTTTGAGTAAACGCCTAGCGATGCGGAAGGTCGTGGGCGATATGTGATGAACATGGTCGATACACCCAGGAGCCCAAACAACTAACTGGTGCGGTGTAACTATGTAACTAACTGGTGTAGTCAGATGATTGATTGGATTGGGAATGCTATACAAGCTATGCTATGTGTTGCATTTGCTTTACACAGGGATGTGTATTCTGGAAACGGTTGTATAAATAATGCACGGAAGTAGCCGAACCTTCTCAAATGTACATACCATCGGCTACCACAACGCTCGTCAACGTGGCACTACCCCACCTATCTGCTTGGCGCAGTGTCCTAAAATTACTTCACCATTAACTGTGTGGATGAAGAAAGAAGTTGCTTGGGAACAGTGAAAGCTTGGAAGAAAATAAAGGATCACCACTTAAGGATTAAAAAAGTGGAATACCTTTCACTTTAGTCAGATGCATTTTACAGTATTTAGCAGTCATGTGCATGATGACTGCACATACATCATGTGGCAAACTGATAACAACCTAAGACAAGGATGAAATAGTACAATTCCATTAACTGAATTTTCAGGTTGCATGGTCAATTATTTTACACTGGCTTGGCGCATGTGAAGTTTCCAATGTCTTTAAGAGGTTCATGTCTCTCCGACGTAATGCTCGGTTGAACGCGTCTATAATTGCAATAATCACATGCTTTGGCGTGAGAGCTTATTGGCAAACCAGTCAATGCACTGTTACTACGCTCACTCAGCTAGAAGCGCCATTGACCCAAATATCTGAATTACTGTACCAATAGCAGCTTTCTCCATACCTAGTTCGAGCTCGTCGTGGACTCGTGGCGTGAGAAGGGGAAGAATGATGTTGATGCTCCTCAAGATTATAATTTGGCTAAATTATGTAGGTACACCTCACGATGGTGACTCCCTCATGCTGTGGTGGTTGTTGCTTTTACGTCACGTCGACCAATGAGTCATGTAACATCGCCAATCTCTCACGCCGGTTGGTCGCGGGCGAAGAGTAGCGACAGGTGAGACTCGAACCCACAATCTTCCGACTGTAAGACGAGTAACTTACCCCTAGACTAGTCCCCGACTTCCTCGTGGCTATTTTGGGGTAATCCCTTAGCTCACGACGACAGACAGTGCCCTCAGCGAACGATTCGAGCCTCTTGTGCGGGCACCAGGGGCCCTCCAGCACGCACAGCCCTGTCTTGTCCGAGCGACTAGCTACTTCGCTACCTTCACGGGACTGCAGCAGGTTTCGTGGCCGCATTTAGTTGTAAGATCCTTGGTACAGTCAAGAGCAGGGCCGTCCTGACCGCAGCGTTGTGTAGCGCACCGTCTTTCGACCCCGCATGACCTCGGAAGATAGCCACCTGGCCTCGCTTCAGTGCACCGCCGGTATCACGGTGTATATCAATATTGACCTAGTTACTATTGTCGTTACGGCTCCGGGCCACAATTCGCCGGCCGACGCTAGCATCTGATGGTGCAGTTGGCATGACAACGGTATCAGCGCAAGCGAATTGTAAATAATGGTTATGTAATAGGCCGTTGTGATTTTGATGTTCGAAAGCCATCGGTCGTATCGAGCATTCAGTTGGACCGGGTGACGTCATGAGGAAGTCCACCAATGGAAGTCAACGTAAAATTAGAGGTGGGGTGGGGGGTTACAGGAAACTCAAACGGGTCACTAGACCCCTCAGAGATAGAAAATTAACATTCCATTACTTCCGTGTAGGCGCCCGCACATTACATTTTATATGAATGCATTGTGGATGAATAATTAATCTTGAAGGTTATGTTTGGTGATTCCCTTGGTGCCGGTTGAGGCTCGGGTCTGGGGACTGCTCGTACGGCGTATTGCTATGTCCTCGCCCGTGCTGCCAGTGAAAATACAAGCGGAGACCTCCATAATGTCGTCACACATCGCGTACGGCACTACGTGTCGACGTGACGCTACATTACGCGCATAGGCTGGTGTACAAGAGTAGCAGAACATGGTGCTACATCATGCACAGCAGCTGGCGTACAAGAGTAGCAGAACATGGTGCTACGTCACGCGCAGCAGCTGGTATACAAGAGTAGCAGAACATGGTGCCACATTACGGGCGGCAGCTGGTATATAAGCGTAGCAGAACATGGTGCCACACTACGGGCGGCAGCTGGTATACAAGAGGACCAGAACACGGTGCTACATCACGCGCAGCAGCTACTGCTACATCCGTCAAACTGCAGCTACTGCTACTCCTGCTCAACTGCAGGGCACAGGGCTGAGCACCACTCTGCCCGCTGCGCCTGCCTGCACACTGTACCACTGTGCCTGCTGAACAGCACCATGACCACGGCTGGATTACGTGTGGGTTTCCGAACTTGAATGTGTGGCCACGCACCCCCCGGGGGCGTGTCCGAGTGCGTTGTCCGTGTTGCGTGTGCGTGCAGAATGTTCGTTCCCCTCACCTGACGTGGACTCGACTCCAAGAATAGCCAAAGTGAATGGATGCGCTGGCGGAAATCCCATGAGTACGGTCGGCGACCAAAGGGGCCGGTACCACTCCCACCTCTGCCACGCTGCCTATAATTCGCAGAACATCACCTGTAGCAAGCAAGCATTATAGCATAGGCAAGCATTGCCTATAATGCTTACAATTAAGGGCGGATCGTAGTCGGCGCGCCCTTAAGCCCAAGTAATCAATCGACTATAATTCGAGATAACACGCTAATGTTTTTCCACACTAAAAATCGTGCAATACATTTCCGACACTTGTTCGCTCCCCTCCCCCCCCCCCCCTGCCAAGACACCTCAGATATTCTGGCTGCGAACATGCGGAGGATGTTCTGCTTACAATGGCACGTGACGACGCTGTAAGTGCTCCAGATTAGGCTATCAGCTACAGTCACGGAGCACTATGGAAATCGGTCAGACGAGGCGCGGTCGTTACCCTTCGCCCTCTTCCCCTCCGGGTGGTACATCTGGCCCCTCCAGGTGGTCGTCTCCGCCCCACCCGGTGGTCGTCTCCCCCCTCGATGGTCCGTCTGAGTGGTCGTCGTCTCCACCCATCGTCGTCTCCACCATGTGACTGAATCGTGACTGGTGGTTGTTAATCGAGATACGCCGTGCTGCTCATTCGACGGCAAGTATTTAGTTTTGGCGTAAAATGTATCGGTTGTGTTCGAGCAACACGTATGGATGTGCGCCAGAGGCAGAGGCGTAGAGACGGTGCGAAAAGTGTGCGGGAGGAGGGATGCGAGACCCCTTTTGAAGGTTGATTCTTGTCATGCATCATCGTAGCATTAGTTTTAAACTAATTAGAAGTGGGTGGGGAAGCTATAAAATAGTCGCGAACCAGGGTGGAATATACCACGTACTGAAGGCTGAATCGGCATCCTTCCCAAAGGAGCATCGACACCGTGCTTCTTGCTGCGTGTTTATGAAGTCTTCATTGCTCGTTCCTAACTGTATCCCGTTTACAAGTACCATGCATATGCGCACCATAACGGTTCCTGGATCGTGATAGTGAACATCTCGTAGCGCAATTCCAGGTGGAGGTATTACCTATGGTGTGCTATGTTATATAATGCGAGTTTATAGCATGGGTGTTAATATCGTTATTGCTGATATTGGCGTCCCAAAATTCGGTAGCATACAGCCAGGACGGTGGCATGTTGACATGTTCTACAGCCAGGAGTAGGACGGTGGCATGTTGACATGTTCTACAGCCAGGAGTAGGACGGTGGCATGTTGACATGTTCTACAGCCAGGAGTAGGACGGTGGCATGTTGACATGTTCTACAGCCAGGAGTAGGACGGTGGCATGTTGACATGTTTACAGCCAGGAGTAGGACGTGTTGCATGTTGACATGTTCTACAGCCAGGAGTAGGACGGTGGCATGTTGACATGTTCTACAGCCAGGAGTAGGACGGTGGCATGTTGACATGTTCTACAGCCAGGAGTAGGACGGTGGCATGTTGACATGTTCTACAGCCAGGAGTAGGACGGTGGCATGTTGACATGTTCTACAGCCAGGAGTAGGACGGTGGCATGTTGACATGTTCTACAGCCAGGAGTAGGACGGTGGCATGTTGACATGTTCTACAGCCAGGAGTAGGACGGTGGCATGTTGACATGTTCTACAGCCAGGAGTAGGACGGTGGCATGTTGAAAAGTTATGCAGCTAGAACTGTGCCATGTCGACAGGTTCTACAGCCAGAACTCGAGCTTCGTGCACGGCAGTCTGGAGCGGGGCAAGAAGTCTGAGACCAAGGCGGCGCAGGGCCAGAAGGAGATCAACGACCGCATCCAGAAGCTGCAGTTCAAGGACGCCCGCACCAAGATCAAGCAGGTGGACGCGCACCCGACCCTGGGCGGCGGAGTGGTGATCCAGGTGAGAGGCGGCCGGCCGGCCCGGCCCGGGTCGCGGTGGCTTACGGCGGTGGTCTCGTGATCGTAAGGTCGTGAGTTCGAATCCCACAAGTGGCGGGATTTCCGGGTCGGAGGTTGGCGACTCTCTCAGGTGGTGATGGTGGTTTTTGGTTTTACGACACGTCGACCGTTGAGTCATGTAGCGTCGCCAATCTCTCACGCCGATTGGTCGCGGGCGAGGTGTAGCGACAGGTGAGACTCGAACTCACAATCCTTAGATTGTGAGCAACTTACCCCCAGGCTACCCGTCCCCAGACTCTGCGGGCAAATGATGTCATTTGCCCGCATGTTCCGCCATATTGCTAAATTATGTCTGCATCATGAGGGGTTTTGACGTCTTCGCCTGTGGGCGCTGGATAACCTACGCAGCTAACCCCGCGTCGTCTTTCCGGTCAAATCCTCACACTCAGTCTCGGGGGGCGGGGCGGATAGTAACCCCCTTCCAAAATCCAAACTAAGCACCGCACGAAAACGAAAGTGGTGTCATCGGAAAGCGCTCGACGAGTAGGGTCCGGATCCAACCACCAAAACAATTTCCCCCAAAAGTGACGTCACTAGGGGAGGGGGATATATTTTCACGACTTACATTATGCTTTTGACTCTGAGAAGTTCATTTTGTGGATATTTGAGAGAAAAAAATATTTGGAATCAGAAAAGGACGGCGAAATCGACCAGGGCCATACATTTTTTGACCCCGCAAAACTAATAATTTTTTTTCAGCTTTCAAAATTTTGAGTTTTTAAGTTTTCTTTGATATTCCTTTTCTAGTGGGTAGAGAAGACCGAGAAACGTTGTTGAAAGTCAACTTGCCCTAATAAAAAAATGCTTAGTTTAGCCAGAATCTTCTATTTGAACTGCAATAGGCAAATATGCAAAATTTATATGTAGTCAAAAACGGAAAAATGAAAAAATTCCTCTGATACGTTTTGTTGCATCCCTAAAGATAAGCAAACGCTGAAAGTTTCATTAAAATATCTGCATCCGTTAAAGCGTGACGACTGGTTGAACTTTTTTGGAGGTGACCTCACTTGACCTTGATTAACTCGTTGACCCTAGATGACCTGACTTCAAAGTTTGGACACGGCATGCCAAATTGATGTGAGAAAAGGTATGCCAAATTTCGGCGGGCTGCTGCGCGCCGTTCGTTCACCATCCGCGAAAAACCTGAGGGGGGTTGAAGACCCCCCCGAGACGGGACGGGTTAATGCGCCCCTAAACACCAGTAACAACAATGTATTCGCCTACTACCCTCCACGACGAAAAATAACTTGAGCCACTGGTCGCCACTCGACCGTCCTCGCTCGTCCGTGACTGCGGTCGGGGCGACCTGGTAACCCTGAGGCCGAGGCGCGCGACCTGGCCGGCACCTTTGGCGGCCGTGGTCCGACAGTCGCCAGCCGCTGGATGCTGTGCGGTGGGCCCGGCTGTCCCATGTCGCTGTTATACATTATTCGTGGCATAGGGTGGTGGTGGTGGTGGTGGTTATTGGTTTTACGACACGTCGACTGTCGAGTCATGTAGCGTCGCCAATCTCTCACGCCGGTTGGTCGCGGGCGAGGAGTAGCGACAGGTGAGACTAGAAACCACAATCTTTCGATTGTGAGACGGGCAACTTACCCCTAGACTACTCGTCCCCGTGACGTAGGGTGGAGCATACCACTTACTGAACACTGAATCCACATACTTCCCAACGAAGTACCGACATGGTGCTTCTTGGTGCGTGCTTATGTGGGCAGTAGCCCGTTTATAAGTAGCATGCTTATCCTCACCATAACGGATCCGGGATCGTAATAACGAACGTCCCGTGGTGCAATTCCAAGTGAAGGGATTACCTATGATGTGTTACGTTATGCAATGCCAGTTTATAGCATAGGTGTTGTATCGTTATCGTTGATATCGGTATCCCCACATCAGATACCTCCCAAAACACGCAAAACGGATAGTTATATGTAAGAAACTGTCGAAAAACAGTTTTAAGCAACTGTGTAGTTTTAAGGGCCTTCGTTTTTTTAAACGGTATTATTTCCATTGCGATTTCGACGTCCTGCTGTCCTCATTTAGACATCTCTCAATTAACGAAAAGTCATTATTTTAGCGCTGCCCTGCGGCTCGCTGCAGCTGCAGTTGGGGCAGGGACAGGGGGCAGGACAGGGCAGGACAGGGCAGGGCAGGCAGGCAGGACAGGACAGGACAGGACAGGACAGGACAGGACAGGACAGGACAGGACAGGACAGGACAGGACAGGACAGGACAGGACAGGACAGGACAGGACAGGACAGGACAGGACAGGACAGGACAGGACAGGACAGGACAGGACAGGACAGGACAGGACAGGACAGGACGACAGGACAGGACAGGACAGACAGCAGGACGGCAGGACAGACAGGACAGGACAGGCAGGAGGACAGGGCGGAGGCAGCTAGTCATGAGTGACGCCCACCGGCCAGAGACGCCCACCGGCCAGAGACGCGCCAGTCGGGGCCGTCTCGGCTGGGTGGCTGGCGGCGCGACGGCTGCTCCCACGCGGTGCGTCGTCTGCTCCGCCGCAGGCCGGCTCGGCACCGGTCTGGCGCGAGTCGGCGCTGACCTGCCGCTCGGCGATCAATCTGTCCTAAGGACTTGGGTTATTTTACGACGCATTCAACCGCTGGTGTCGCCAACCTCTCGCGCCGATTGGTCGCGGGTGGACTCGGTGAATTCCGTCGGTTGTGATCTTCGAACCCACGATCTTGCGATGAAGAGTCCGGCGCTAAACCGACCGAGCTACCGCTGCCCCCGATCAATCTGTCATGGGGAGCGGGCAGTGTGCCGCTTTCAACGAGGCGTGCGTACGTTGAACAGACGTTCCCGAAGAAGTGTCGACGTCGTGTTTCTTGGTGCCTGTTTGTGAAGTTGCACGCCTCGTTGCGAAGAGTACCTCGTTATAAGTGTTGTGCTTTGCTCACCACAGCGGATTGTAATACACGAGCATTTCGTAGCGCACTTCGGGCGCTACATAACCAGTAGCAGTTGATGCGCCCCTAAGCCAAATCAATCAATCGTAGCGCACTTCCAAGTAAACGGATTACACGTGATGTAGTGATTGTATGCCGTTCAACACCAGTTTATTGTGTGAGCATTATGCTGTTTTCGTTAATATGGATGTCTCTAAATTTTGCATCTCTCAAAGCAAGCGAGGAAGTCACAGTCGAGATGAAACGACTTAATAATATGTTAAATAGCGTTAATTCTGTGGCAAATTTCAACATTCCACTATGCTCGTTCCGACACGCTTCACTGAACGGAAAGTCATTTTAATGGAATAGATAATATGCATTGATATTGATGATTGCAAAGGTAGTGGAATAGTGAGGTTTTGGCGGCAAAACCGAAGAAAGACAACTGTCCAATGACTAGTTGTGTAGTTGAAGGTAGCAATGTAGGAGGTTTACTATGTTATGAAAGATGCTTCTTCCTTGTGGTGAGATATTTTCAGATCTGTTGCGTTCTCGGGCATCTTAATATTGGAAAGAGCAATTAGCCAACTATTTGCGGGAGTGAAGGGTCAGTGAAGGCGGTTGGTCTTGGCTGGGTGTCATCTCTCCCAGCAATCCGGGCCTTAGGGCCGCTTCGTCCGCTGCCCCCGGGATGAGTGTTGGTGATCAGGCTGCTCCAGGCCATGTCAGGGAGCGAGTATGGCCGTTACCCCGGGTGGCCAGACTGCCCCATGACGTGTCAGGGGGCGGGTGTGGTCCCTACCCCCGGGTGGCCAGGCTGCCCCATGACATGTCAGGGGGCGGGTGTGGTCCCTACCCCCGGGTGGCCAGGCTGCCCCATGACATGTCAGGGGGTGGGTGTGGTCCCTACCCCCGGGTGGCCAGGCTGCCCCATGACATGTCAGGGGGTGGGTGTGGTTCCTACCCCCGGGTGGTCAGGCTGCCCCATGACATGTGTCAGGGGACGGGTGTGGTCCCTACCCCCGGGTGTACCTACCCCGGGTGGCCAGGCTGCCCCATGACATGTCAGGGGGTGGGTGTCCCCCGGGTGGTCAGGCTGCCCCATGACGTGTGTCAGGGGGCGGGTGTCCCCCGGGTGGCCAGGCTGCCCCATGACATGTCAGGGGTGGGTGTGGTCCCTACCCCCGGGTGGCCAGGCTGCCCCATGACATGTCAGGGGGCGGGTGTGGTCCCTACCCCCGGGTGGCCAGGCTGCCCCATGACATGTCAGGGGGCGGGTGTCCCCGGGTGGTCAGGCTGCCCCATACGGCAGGGGGCCCCCGGGCCAGGCTGCCCCCATGACATGTCGGGGTGGGTGTGGTCCCTACCCCCGGGTGGCCAGGCTGCCCCATGACACGTGTCAGGGGGCGGGTGTCCCCCGGGTGGCCAGGCTGGCAGCCGACGCCGCACCATTGGGCCGCAGTGGAGGCGGCCGGTCCGGCCCGGCTGGTTGGTTGGTCGATAGTCGGTTGGTGACGGCGTCACACGGTATCCGGGCCGCCGGACGTGACGTGGGTGCCGCGCGTGGCCGGCCGGGCCCGTGTACCGGCCGCGCCGATGGCGAGGACCGCCGACGGCCGGCGCCGACGCGCGCTCTCGCATTGATCAAACCCGACGACGGACGTAGTGGGTGGGCGCCGGCGATAAATTATTCGTGGAAAAGGCTGGAGTGTATCACTTGGTGAACACCGAATCGATCTTTCGAAAACAACACCGAATCGATCTTTCGAAAATGCATGGACATCGTGTTTCTTAATGTGTGTGCGAAGTGTTTATGTCTCATTTCTGAGAGTACATCTTGTATAGGCAACATGCTTTGCTCACACTGACGAATCGTGATACACGAATATTTTGTGGCGCAATTGTAAGTAAATGGATGATAAAGCGATGGGATCAAATGATGTTGTACACTGTCAGTTGACGGCATAGGTATCTGTATCGTTCTCCTTAATATAGGTGTCCCTATATTAGGGATGTCTCAGCAAACGAAAAGATATGCGTAAAAGTGCGCTATTAGCCACAAATTCATCTTAAAAAGCTGAATGTTCTAAGCGTCCTCGGTTCCATGGCAAGGTTTGACATTATGCTGTACTGGTTTCGACATCTCGCACGCAACGAAAAACCAATTTTTAATTTGTGCGCGCTGTTTATAGCGCGGAGTCTGGGGGGGGGCATGTGGTCACAACTGGCGCTATGGTTTTAGCTCTGGGAAGTTAATTTCTGTGAAGATTTTAAAAACAATACTTATATACTTTGGAATCAGAAGCGGAAGGGAAATCGTCCACAATCCAAAAATGTTTGCTCACCATTTTTCAAGCTGCAACATTTTTAGTTTTCCATTTTTCTAATAGCCAGACTGCACAGAGACGCGTGGGTTAACTTAGCCTCATACAATGCGCTTACTTTGGCCAGAATTGCTGATTTTAGTACTCATAGGCAAATATGCAAAACAAATATGTCATGAAAACAAGTTTTAAAATAATCTGCGTTTCGTTACGTTACTAAAGATAAGTAAACGCTGAAGTTTCATTCAAATACTAGGTCCGTTCAAGCGTAACAACTGGCTGAACTTTTTGGAGGTGACCTGACTTGAACATGACAATCTCGGCGACCGCGAATGACCTGACCTCAATAATGTCCGCACTACATTTGAAATTGGTGTTGCGAAAGGTATGCCAGCAGCCCAAGTAACTAACTAAGGTATGCCAGATTTCAGAGCACTGCCCGGCGCCGTTTTCTCCCATCCCCAGAATACCTGGGGGTGCGGGTGCGGGTGATACCCTCGAAGCGGCACGGGCTAACCGCGTCGGTCATCTGGGAACACTGGCTGCATCCCACTGGCCTAATTGAAGTGGCTGCAAGCCAGTCGGCAGCCCTTCCACTGTGGGGAACAGTTCATGGTTGCACCGTCAACACCAATAGACCATGCTCGTTTTGTCCGCTTCAAGTACGTGGAACGACCGTGAACACAAGCGCCCTCGGCGGTGCAGGGTGACAATTGTGCTTTCGTTTGCGTCCGCCAGGTGTCCGGTCAGCTGTCCAACAACGGCGCGCCGATGCGTCCGTTTATGCAGACTTTCGTGCTGGCGCCGCAGACGACGCACAACTACTACGTCTACAACGACATCTTCCGCTACCAGGACGACGTGAGTGTGGGACACGGCTGGGCTGCGGCGGCACTCCGCTGGTTCCCGAAAAAAACGCGCACCTTTTTATTGGGCTTGCACTTCATCGGGAGGCGGGATTACGTACTATGTAGAGCTCTTCTCATAGCCATTTATTCGTCTAGTTGCAGGCCTTGCTGCACGCCAATATGTACAAAAATGAAGCTGCTGGTATTTGCCACCTGTTGCCTGGGCGTTCAACAAATGCAGTCGTTTGATTACATAATAGTTCGCAATTGCTTGTGTTGTTTACTTCGTCAAATCTTGCGGATCAGTTTTTCACGTTCAACCAGCGAGGTCGAGCCGTGATTAAATGACCGTTGATTAAATCACTTCCGTGATTTAATCAGCGGTGTCGCCGTGGAGCCCTGACGTCGCGCCTTCCACTCTGCACCAACACGGGTGCAATCCTTCCGTGATTTAATCAGCCCCACACCCTGCTCGTCTGTCGCGAGCACCTGACGTCGCGCCTTCCACTACAACACTGGGTGGCATGCCCCACACCCTGCTCGTCCGTCGTTCCACCCACTAATCCCTCCGTCGCCTGGAAAACCCCCACCCCTGATGGTGGCCGTCTACTCCACGCTGGGTATGGTTGGATTTGCGCTGTGTAGTCCTGGATGTGGAGGGTACATTTTTTGATTTTTTTTTCAAATGTGGAGAAGCTATTTTTCTACAAATCTGTGACAGAATCCCATCTGGCACTTTCCAGTGAATCCTGAGCACTTATCACGGCAATTCGTGGTCAAACAGTGACATTCCACTAAGCCTCCAAATGAGAAAGATGAGAGGATAATTTTTTGGAATGTATAATGTTCTGGATGGCTGAACTCCAGAAAATACATGCCCATTTTTCGAATCCTGGTGGTGACCGTCATCAGCTTACATAGCCCAGTTCCATTACACGCACTCAGACCTCGTCGCCAGGACGCCTGTCCACCGACAGTGAGCCTCCGGTCCACACTGGATCAGTTGATGTGCAGAGCCCGGCCAGTTACCCGGCTGGGGCCGTGTCCCGTTCATGGTTGTACCAAGATAGTTACCCTGGCTGTCGTGAGTGGTTTGGCGACGCTGGCGCTTGGCGATGCTGCGGTAGGACGTGCGTTCTGCTGGGTGTTATGCAGGGTGGGAGCCCGCCGATCGTATTGACCTGTACTGTCGAGCGGTGACGGAGCGCGATTGTGCCGACCTGACACGAGATCACGTGGCGGAGCTGACATGGCCTGACCTGACGTGAAGCGACCTGTTTCGCCAGCTGTTCTCTGACGACGAGGACGCCGGCGACGGGGCGGCGGAGGCCGACGACGAGGCCGAGCCCGAGTCTCCTCCGGCGCCGCAGCCGGCACCTCCGGCGGCTGTGCCCGCACCGGGGCCGTCACCAGCCACCGCCACCGCCGCCGTCGCCGCCGCCGCCACCGCCGCCGCTCAACAGCTGACGGCTGCCCCCGCTGCCACCACCACCGCCGCCGCCACCGCTGCCGCTACCGCCGCCACCACCGCCACTGCCGCCACTGCCACCGCCGCCGCCAATGCCGCCACCGCCCAAGTCCAGCCGCCGCGCCTGAACGGTCACGCCGCTCTGACCCCAGTTGAGGTGAGCTACCAGTCCCAGCCCTGATGAGCTGCCCACCCCAGCCCTAGTGGGCTGTCAATCCCAGCCACGGCGGGCTGCCCATACCAGCCCTGGTGATCGACTGGTTATTGGTTTTACGACACATCGCCCGTTGAGTCATGTAGCGTCGCCAATCTCGCGCCGATTGGTCGCGGGCGAAGAGTAGCGACAGGTGAAATTCGAGCCCACAACCTTCCGATTGTGAGACAAGCAACTTATCCCTAGGCTACTCGTCTCCCCAGCCCTGGTGAGTTAGTTGCCCATCCCAGCCCAGGTAGGTTAGTTGCCCACCCCTGCCCCGGTGAATTAGCTGCCAATCTCAGACCTGGAGAGCTGTCCGTCCCAGCCCAAGTGAGCTACCAACCCCAGCCCTGGTGAGTTCGTTGCCCATCCCAACCCTGGTCAGCTGCGCACCCCAGCCCAAGTCAGCTGCATGCCATGAATCTGATAGAAATTCCCTTGATTGTCGTCTGACATTCAAATGTTTATATTCCGAGCTTATTTTCTAGTACTTGGTGGTGCCATTTTGTCCGGTGCCACGTAATCGAAATGGCAGTAAACTCTTAAAACAAAAACAAACAAAAGGTAAATTAGTTAGCATTTTGTCTACCTCATGATTAACACTGTTATGCGGTAATAAACCAAAGCCATGCACAGGAAATCCCACCCTCCCACCTTCCTGACGCTAAAAAAGACAACAAGTTCCATCTACATCTCCACGTCTCGAGAAAGAAAGACTAACAGGGACTGACAGGAGTAAAGTAGTGGGAGGATGCAGGAATAAAAGAGTGTAAGGATGCAGAGTAAAGTAGTTGAAGGACACAGGGGCAAAGAGGTGAACTGAGATAAGAAAACTAACAAAGGCCGTCCATCCACACATAAATTTCAGGAAAAAAGCGAACTATCAGGGTCAGAGAGATCGAGACTGCGGGGGCCAACGAATGGGCGAGGCCATATTTGAGTGGCCCGATGAATGAAGTTGACATGACCCTCAACTATACAGAGGACACAATATCGCGAAAGGAATTATAGTGTGTACAGCTATATAATTATATAATTTCAGTGATACCAAATATAACCATGTTAATGCTTGGATTTTTTACGGTTACATTTCGTATTGGATATGCAGCAATGCTCCTCACTTTAACAGTACGGACCCTCGCTACGTGATTTCTCATGGTTGCAATATGGATTCAACCGGGCTAAAGGTAGAGTTCGTTCTGAGCTATTTTCGGCTTCCATTTCAAGCGAAAGAACTCGTGTCTCGAACTGTCAGCCCCACAACTAGGTGACGAGAAGTCTATGTGTAAGTTGCCCGTCTCGCAATCGAAAGCTTGTGGGTTCGAGTTTCACCTGTCGCTACTCTTCGCCCGCGACCAATCTGCGTGAGAGATTGGCGACGCTACATGGCTTAACGGTCGACGTGTAAAACGAATAACCAACCGACCGACCCCACAACTACCAACTCGCGCCAAGCCCTACTTCATCGCGTTACCGATAACTTATTTCATCATACTTCATTACGCTACATCACGTTACCGAAATGTGGGCATGTATGCGGCCGTATTGAGCGGGTCGGTCACACCAGTTTCCGCTGGGCACTTAGGGGAATTTCTCACTTCCCACAGCAACATACAAAGATGTATGCTTTGGCATGCAATACAATGTGCATGAGGCACACTGATCTTTCAAGAGAGGAAAATTTATATATTCATTCCAGAATTCACTCAAATGATCGGCGTTAACGAAACCAAGTGTTGCAAACGCAACACTTGCTGAGGAAATTGGATTGCTGGTCTATATTTGGTTACCTGTGCACAAAGCACGGACAGACTTCCTTGGTTTTCTTATCTCCGAAGGATAGGGATTCCCTGCACATGAACTTGGCTGATATAGCCGCATAAGAACAGGGTTAAAATATGCAGATCTGTAGGTCGTGATGAATGATGATGATGGTAGTGGTGGTAATAGTGGTGGATTGGCACCCTCATTCACCCATTCGCTTCATGGGCGCCGTATGACCAGCGCAGTCGATACGCCACTAAACCCAAATAACCAGCAATTCACCCATTCACCACATGGTCGCTGTATGACAATGCAGCCTATGCGCCCTTGAGCCCAAATAACCAGCCGATCACCCATTCACCACCATCGCAGTTTCGATCGGGCTGTGACGTTGCGACGCCAGTTACCGGCTTAATGTGGCTGGCTGGCATGCGTCGACACTGCGCGTGACGATTGGCGGTATACCGCAGCCGGCGGTTCCCGAGCCGGAGCCGACTCCGCCGGCCTCTCCGGAGCCGACCGCTGTGTCTCTGGTGGCTGAACCGGAGCCGGAGCCAGAGCCGGTGCTGCCGGCCCCGGAGACCAGCCCGCAGCCGCGCCAGCCGTCCCCGCAGCCGCGTCAGCCGTCTCCGCCGCCGGGTAGGTGTTGGGTCGTCTCCTCAGCCGCATCAGCTCCGCAGCAGGTAGGTGTTGGGTCGTCTCCTCAGCCGCATCAACTCCGCAGCAGGTAGGTGTTGGGTCGTCTCCTCAGCCGCATCAACGTCGGTCGTCTCGCCGCCAGGTAGGTGTTGGGTCGTCTCCTCAGCCGTTTTAGCCATCCCCGCAGCAGCGTCGGTCGTCTCTGCCGCCAGGTAGGTGTTGGGTCGTCTCCTCAGCCGTTTTAGCCATCCCCGCAGCAGCGTCGGTCGTCTCTGCCGCCAGGTAGGTGTTGGGTCGTCTCCTCAGCCGCATCAACAACCTCCGCAGCAGGTAGGTGTTGGGTCGTCTCCTCAGCCGTTTTAGCCATCCCCGCAGCAGTGTCGGTCGTCTCTGCCGCCAGGTAGGTGTTGGGTCGTCTCCTCAGCCGCATCAACAACCTTCGCAGCAGGTGGGTGCTGGGTCGTCTTTCCAGCCGTACAAGCTGTCTACGCAGCAGGTGTGTGCTAAATCGTCTCCTCAGCCATCTCCGCAGTAACGCCAATTATCTCCGCAACCGGGCATGCATTAGACTGTCTTCTCGGCCGCGCCAATTGTCTCGACAGCATGTAAGTGGTGGATCGTCTCCTCAGCCACGGTGATCATCTCCGCAGCCGCGGCAGTTTTCTTCGCAGTTACGTTTGTCATTCCCGAAGCCACACTGACGTTCCAGCGGCAAAACCAGCGCTGAAAATGCGGCATTGCAATGAAGAATGAGCTGGTCTTCCTAGAAACTCATAGCGGTTGTCCTGCTCTCGCCAGTGCATCGTTCACGGAACACTAGTTTTTTTCCGCGGGGCCGCAGCCGGGTGTGGTGGGCATGTCAACATTTTCGACGAGAAGACATTCTCACTTTGCTCCGTTGTCGTTCGCAGTGTCCAACGAGCCCAAGACGTACGCCAACCGTCTGAAGGCCTCGTCGGGTCGCCAGCCGCCCGCCCGCCCGGTCGACAAGGTACGGCTGAGGGGCGCGCCGAGCGTGTCCACCCACACAGCACTCACATACGACTCTGACCTGGCGACAGAAGACTGGCTCACACAGCACTCATACCTGGCGACATACCTGGGCAGGCCACGCATGCCCGCTCACACAGCACTCACACCTGGCGATGCTGGCGAGCCACGCATGTCCGCTCACACAGCACTCACACCTGGCGATGCGGGCGGGCCACGCCTCTCCGCTCACACGGCACGCAGCACGACCCATTCCCGGTGGGAAAACAGACGCGAAGCAGTGTGGGCGGCGCCATTAGCCGCGAATGTGCATGAAGTGCGTCGTGAACCACCAAATAAACAGGAAAAAAGACACGGGCGAAATCTCAAGTGGCTCTTTCGTTTTAAATTCCACGCAAGTGCAGCGGGCGACGACACATCACGCGAGCAGCTTTGGTTAGCTCCACACAGCTTTGGCTTTATGCTCCCAACATGACCATGATGATCCACGCTCTGTACTGTAAATTATACATCGTACATATAATGCTTGTGTTTATAAATGTACAGTATTGAATGCCAACGGACTTACCTTGTCGAATACTAAGCGATCGTGCAATGCAGTTTGCAGCGTTGCAGTGTTGAGCTGTGAGGCTGTCAGTGGTACGTAATGGACGCATATGTGCCGTGCCAACGTAAGGGACTTTCGCGCGTTGGTTGGCTTTGCTTTCCCGGCGCCACCATTAGCATTAGCTTCAGCAGCAGTCATTGCCTCACCGGTGGGATCATGTGGGGTAGATTCCGGCGCTGAGGGCGTTGCATGTGAAGGCTGAGTTGAAGACGACAATTTCAGCTCACCTCTCAGCTCCTGGTCTCAGTGACACTCACATATGTACCATGTGTAGGCAGTTGGTACTTCATTGCCCTATGCAGAGATCCACATATGCTGATTATTTTCTCTTCATTCTTATTATTTTGTACAGCTTCCTTGTAAATTCTCACCGACGAACCGCGGCCCCAAATGTAACAATTGCACAAGCATCAACGCTACAGCCTCCACCGCCCAACACAAACACGGCCAATGGTATAATGCTTCCGCCAAGAGCGCACCATATTTCAATTATTCTTCACTTCGGTGAAGAATTTCGTACGGTTGGATTTGTCACAGGGCTTGGATCAGTGATGGAAAAAGCGGGCCGTTGCGGGGTTTGTGAGCCCAGACTCAAAGAAATCCCCCCCCCCCCAAATGCACCCCATACATCAGTGGTGTTTTTGGCGCTAAGTGACCAGACCTGGTCGATGCGCCATAAAACTCAAATAACCAACCAATCAGTGGTGTTTCCTATCTTGGAGGGACTAACCCATGTTCGGCTGAGCAACTTCAGTAATTGGAAATTTTATGGGCGCGAAAGCTCCGATGGCAGAGTGTCGGACTCTTGATCGCAAGATTGTGGGTTCAAATCTCACAGCCGACATTACAGAGTCCACCCGCGACCAATCGGCGTGAGAGGTTGATGACGCTATTTTGGCCTGGAGGTTTAATGCGTCGTAAGCTCCTGGCTCTGTGTGCGATATTTGCCGTATTTCTTAAGTGCTGCACGGCGACAGGAGTAAGTTGACTCGCAGCATCGTCGTCGTGTACAATTCTCTACTTTTGTATTGGCATACTCGACAAGGGAGGTGTTTATCAGCACCACACCCACCAACCTGGGCAGGCTGGTGTGCCGTGTCTCACTTCATAATCCACAGATTATTCAAAATTACGCGATCTACAGAGTATTCAAAATTCGATCCGTCTACAGATAATTCAAATTAGGACTATCTACGGATAATGTAAAATATAACTTGGATGTTTGGCATGGATGAATGGCATGGAGGAGGCACTGATGACGTGGTTGACTTCTGTGATTGTGTACGTCGCTGTAAGTGTAAACTCGCGCACCTACATATATTTTACCACGTGCTGCACGAATCAGTGGCGTGCTAGCCGATCTTGTTTACGATTCAGCAATGATGTGCAATGCCACACGGTGCTGTTACCGTCCACACGTCTGCTGGAGGGGCGGGGATGGCCGAGTGGTTAAAGTGCTGAGCTCTGGGCACCAAAGGTCCCGGGTTCAACACTCGCACCACTCGGCCATTTCCCAATCCCGCGGCCCACCGGCGAAACGGTGCGGTCGGCGCCGTTGGCCGTGATCGTGCATAGGGTGTGTCGAGAACCACCCGATGAACAAAGGAGACTAGTAGCCTAGGGGTGAGTTGCTCGTCTGACAATCGAAAGGTTGTGGGTTCGAGTCTCACCTGTCGCTACTCTTCGCACGCGACCGATCGGCGTGAGAGATTGGCGACGCTACACGAGCCAACGGTCGACGTGTCGTAAAACCAATAGCCAACAGCCGCTGAACAAGCCGACGAACGTTTGCAGGAGCTGTCGCCGCCGTCTGGCCGCGCGCCGACGGTCGCTGCGACGGTGCCGGTGCGTGCCGCGGCCAGCGCCGCCGCCGCGCCGCCGCCGGCCGTGTCGGCGCCGACGGGCGCGCGCGCCGCCGGCGCCGAGCCGACCGAGGGCGGCAGCGTGTCGGGCGACACGGGCGAGCGGCGCCGGCCGTTCACCAGCTACCCGGACGCCAACCAGATCTTCGTGGGCAACCTGCCGCCGGACGTGACGCCGGCCGAGCTGATCCAGCACTTCAGCCCCTGCGGTGAGTGCCGCGCCCGGCCGGCCGCCGCCGCCGCCGCCGCTCCGGCGCTCGGGTGGTGACTTGTCGGACGTGGGCGATGCGTCCTGAGGCCAAAATAGCTGGCTGATGGTTGGTCGCGATGTGCGAGACGTCGAAGCGGGCACAGTGGGATGTTGAAGTTCGCCGTGGAAGCAACGTTATTTGACAGAAATTGTAACTTCTTCGAGCACAACTCTGATCGAACTGCGTACGCATGCGTGCACATTTTTCCTTTCTTTTCAGTTTCCAAAATTTATGGGTAAATATTTTAACGAAAGGAATATAAAATACCTATGCTTATCAACTGATATTGTATTACAGACTGCACCATAGGTAATTGTACCTGGAATTGTGCTAAGGGAAGTTGTGCAACGCAATCCGTAATCGTGGGTATCAGCACGATACTTATCAACAAGACACTGTTGGTAATTAGATATGAAGACTCCATCAGAACTTATGAAGCAGGATGTCGATACTCCGTGGGGAGGAATGTCAATCCTGTGTTCAGAAGGTGGTATATTCCACCATGTTTGACGAATAGTTTATCACCGCTTGGCTCAGTCGGCAGCGCGTTCTGCTTTGGCCCGAAAGGTCGTGGGTTCGAATCCCACCACCGGTGGGGTTGCCGAGTGTGTCCGCGACCAGTCGGCGTTGGAGGTCGGCGACGCTATGTGGGCCAGCATTTGAGTGCGTCGTAGAGTGGCCGCAGGCTCGTCGGCCGCTGTTGTGCCAAGGTCTCACGCTCCCGCGTCTTGTTCGCACGTCCGTGGGGACAGGGGTTGCCGACAGTGGAGTGCCCCGCTGGGGTGCAACGGCGACCACGCTGCCGAGCTAGGCGGCGGCACCAACAAGCCACGTTGCCTAGGGTGCCCGTCTCCTGATCGAAAGACGGTCGGTTCGAGTCTGGCCTGTCGTTCCACTGTTCTTCCGCGACCATTGGGCGCGAGAGACTGGTGACTCTGTGTGGCCCAGAGCAGTGGTAGACGAGTCGTCACAAACCCCCTGCCAATGTTCCATAATTCCGTTGGGAGCTGCCCTGCTGTGTGCGTGCCATCAGCTGTTTGGAGGTATGGTTTGCATACTTGCGAAGAATTCGGGGGGGGGAGGGGGAGTAACTCTGACTAGTGGAACAACTTATTGTTCTTGAGTCGACGGGGGTATGTTTCGACTGGTAGTGGACGAACATCCCCGGACGTTTGCCGCGCCGGTTCGAGTCGCTACAGCGCGCCACACACGCACCAGTCAGCTGGACCAAAACAAATCCAACAGTGTGAGATGGGCCGAGTTTTCGTCCGAAAATGTGTATCGTGCCGCCACAGCAAAGTGAGGTGTGGGTCGAAGTGCCCACATGTCCCACCTGTTCGCCGCACGCTCCAGCTGGTATCGGTGACCGTGATTGAGACGGCGCCAACACCTTCACAGGTGAAGTTGTCGACGTCAGGATCAATGTCAGCAAAACCATCAAGGGCGCAGCCCCGCGCACCTTCCCCAACTACAGCTTCGTCGTCTTCGACTCTCCCGCCGCGGTGCTGAAGGCTATGGCCGACAGGGTGAGTGGATCTGGAGATACGTGAGTGTGTACTGAGTCAGTGCTGAGTGTGGTCTGTAATATTGTGGGTGTACAGGCCGGTATCTAGTATTGTGAGTGTGTACAGGCCGGTATCTAGTATTGTGAGTGTGTACAGGCCGGTGACTAGTATTGAGTGTGTACAGGCCGGTGACTAGTATTGTGAGTGTGCACAGGCCGGTGACTAGTATTGAGTGTGTACAGGCTGGTATCTAGTATTGTGGGTGTGTACAGGCTGGTATCTAGTATTGTAAGTGTGTACAGGCTGGCATCTAGTATTGTGAATGTGTACAGGTCGGTATCTAGTATTGTGAGTGTGTACAGGCTAGTGACTAGTATTGTGAGTCTGTACAGGCCGGTATCTAGTATTGTGACCAGTGTTGGATTTTCACTTCTCAGTCTTGGATTCGGAGTGTATAATTTTTTGGCTTGCCAAAGTATGGAGTGTATAATCTTGAGAGGCACTATGTTATGGGGTGTATAATTTCCCAGTTTGCCAAATTATGGGGTGTATGTTGAAGCACCAAGTAACGGAGTATATACATTTTATATATAACGAAGTGTATAAATTTTGAAAAATGCAGTGATGTCTCCTGGAATGAAGAACAAAAACCCAGGGGCCTCGGTAGCCTAGATGGTGGAGCGTGGGACTCGAATCTCACGGCCGGCGGCATTTGCAGTCCACCCACGACCAATCGGTGTGATATAGGGTGGCGGCGCTATGCGACCTTGCGGTTGAATGCGTCGTAAAATAACCCGATAATTCTTCTTCCTCAAGAATAAAACGTCTTTAAGTAATTTGTTAGGTTCTTATCCTAGTGTCTCACAGACAACCAGATGGGGTCCACCACACATCGTCGTCTGAAGTCATCCACCACGTTACGTGAATGACTTATAAGGCAACTTCCTGAGCAATGGTAGAGAAAATGAACACAAAAGTATACTTAATCGATGTCAACCAAGTTTATATATCAATACCTGCCACTCCTAGCATAGGTACCAACACCGCATAACTAATACAAATTCACAACATACCTCGAGAGCAGGACGTTCGTGCACCGCTGGGTCTAAAATGGGAGGGTCTAAAATGTTACTTCGGGATATGGGTTTCGGAATATATAATGGTTGAAGGAAAGTTATACTAAAACAATCCGTCTAAAATCTTTTATTCTCTCCACGATGAAATTTTCTTTTTTCAAATGAGAAAGCTGAAAAAAAATATTGAAGTCAATCCTTATTAATATTAAATGTATTTCAATGCACTTTTTAGTTCATGTCTGGAATGTTTAGTAGAAGCAAGGAATGATTTGGAAGGATGAAAAGCGACTAGACGGGCGGGCAAATTGCTGCTGTAAAACAGACTATCGTCACGGACGAGCGGAAATTAGCGTCTCATTTCGCGCCATGATTGCTATGAAATACCAAAAAATAAAAATAAGTTAGAGAAAATTGCCAAGAGAATTACAGGGAACTTTTTTTCTCAATTAATAATAATCAGGACTGTGGGAAGAAATTAATCATTGGATCAGAATGAGGCTTATAAGAGTGTAGAGAATTAGGTCAACACACGTAAATCTGAATTTGTCCGGAGTGGGGAAACCTCGCGGTCGGAGTGGCATGAATGCAACTATTCCCGCTTGTTGATGAAATTCAGAAACAATATAAGTCATGAAATCGAAAGAAGGTGAAATTTCTGGTTCTATGGGTCTTCATTTTGGAGCAAAGTGTTAGCAGGTTTTAGGAACGTTTTGGTACCATTCAGGCAATTTTCATGTGGAAAATCCTTCCGATATCTTTTATGTACATCGCTCCTGACTGCTTAATAATATAAATATGAACAGTTTTATCCATCCCAATTGATGCAGAACATATCATTCTCCAAGGAACCAAGAAGAAATGCATTATCCATGGCTTTTCGTGGCAATGGTTCAAATAGCTCCGGCCGGAGTGGGAGATGGAGAGCGGTGAACTCATTGAATCCAAGAACGCGGTCGGGCTGGTGAAGGTGAATTCCTATATTTGGTTAGCGGAGCGTAGTGGTTTTTTTTATTCAACGAAGGATTTTCTTTAAAGTTTTTCGCTGCCATCTGGAAGGAATTGACTGCGTGTTTGGCTCGAGGTATTAGAGGTTGTATTATCTGACTATGTAGGTACCTACCTACTTACCTATATCAAATATCTTCGCGGTAATTCGAGTTATTGATTTGGATAAACCAAAGCTGTAAGCTTGTGTTGTGTGACGGGAAATCTTCAGATAATACAAGGAGCAGGACATGATAATATTAATTGCTGCGATGTTTTGCCGACAAGCGTAGAAATGAACAAAACTGATTGCTTTGCTTTTGTCTGGAAAATTTTGTTTTCACTTCAAAATTTTGTTTTCACTTTCACTTTAATTTTGAAGCGTGAATGTTTTTCTTTCAAAATGGGGGCTGGGCCTCTTCAGTGCACATTGACTGCAGATATTATAGATATGCATGCATTCAAGCATTATTTGTGCTTTCATGAAATGTTCAGGAATTATTAGGTGCATCCTGTCCATATTCTCCATTGAATACCATTATACTCTTAACATTTCTGGTCTGACTTTCTGAATGGACAAATTTGCAGTTTAAGGTGATTTGATTTCTTGAAATTTATTTTTCGTGCAATGATTATGAATATGTTCATAATGTAGGTACTTACATGATGTGACTGCACATTTTTTTGGCAAGTGCAGTTGGGTAGCAAAATGACACCAAAAAAGTGGCTCAGGTTTGGTTGGGAAATATACCATGAAATGTGATGTTATAAATGAAGAAAAAGCTGCAGCCTAACTGGATGCAAGAAAATCTTTTTTTAATAAAATTTTTTTATAAGCAATTAATTAAAAGTATTAAAATGAATTAAGAAATGAAAAGTAAATGGCCTATGCTAACTAAACAGCCTATGCTAGCCCGAGTGTTTTTTAAAATTCAAAAACTTTTTTATATTCCTGAATGATTCCGAAAGGAATTTGATGAATGGATAACTTACAAAAAAAAATAATCTAGCATAATTTAGCCAAACCTAATACCTTTGTATGCTTCATGGAGGCAAACTGTGTGTAAAACATGTGTGGAAAAGTAATAGTGCCCATGACAATTCCTATGCTGTAGCAAAACATGGCTCATATCCACCAGTATTTTGGAGATTTGGGGGAAGTGCTACACTTTGTGGCTTACCAGTTGTGTGGATGCCACTATAGCTCTTGGTGTTCATCCATACATTCTTCTGAGCACATCTGGACTCTGTTCTGAGGTTTGTCCACAAATGGAGAACATACACATGAATGCACTGGTGGCTGTTTATTAATTCACCTGCACCTCACCATAAATCGCACATGCACAAATGGAATGTTATGGAATGATATGGAAGATGGAATGTTGTGAAATATGGAATGTTCAGTGGCATTAAGATCATATTCAGACTGCAGTGATCCATATTTTGCCATCCATTGACATATGTTGTACTTGTGCATGCTAGCAAACTGATATTCTTCCAATCTGGCTGGCATCTCATTTTCGGCTTTACTCCTGCCTCCTCTTGGAATGTGCCTACAGATGACTCGAAATAACAAATGTGTATTATCCTCAATTATACTGGAAACTTCATGTGGTAGGGGACCCAGTATGACTGAATTTTCCTCTCCACCCAAGTTATCACTATTGTATAATGACATCTAGCTGTCTTGCTAGTTAAGTATGTCTTCATCCAGCAATGCAAGGAGTGTATTTTTTCCGGAGTGTATAATTCTTTGGATTGCAAAAGTTCCAAAAAAGGGCCACTTTTCCAACGCTGGAAGGGATAGTATTGGTGTACAGGCCGGCATCTAGTATTGTGAGTGTGTACAGGCTGGTATCTAGTATTGTGTGTACAGGCTGGTATCTAGTATTGTGAATGTGTACAGGCTGGTGACTAGTATTGTGAGTGTGTACAGGCCGGTGACTAGTATTGTGAGTGTGTACAGGCTGGCATCTAGTATTGTGAGTGTATACAGGCTGGTGACTAGTATTGTAAGTGTGTACAGGCTGGTGAATAGTATTGTGAGTGTGTACAGGCCGGTATCTAGTACTGTAAATGTGTACAGGCTGGTGACTAGTATTGTAAGTGTGTACAGGCTGGTGACTAGTATTGTGGATGTGCACAGGCTGGTGAATAGTATTGTGAGTGTATACAGGCTGGTGACTAGTATTGTGAGTGTGTACAGGCTGGTGATCTAGTATTGTGAGTGTGTACAGGCTGGTATCTAGTATTGTGAATGTGTACAGGCTGGTGAATAGTATTGTGAGTGTATACAGGCTGGTGACTAGTATTGTAAGTGTGTACAGGCTGGTGAATAGTATTGTGAGTGTGTACAGGCCGGTATCTAGTATTGTGTGTACAGGCTGTTGACTAGTATTGTGAGTGTGTACAGGCCGGTATCTAGTATTGTGTGTACAGGCTGTTGACTAGTATTGTGAGTGTGTACTGACCTGTATTTAGTATTGTGAGTGTGTACGGGCCAGTGACTAGTATTGTGAGTGTGTACAGGCTGGTGTATAGTATTGTGAGTGTGTACAGGCTGATGACTAGTATTGTAAGTGTGTACAGGCTGGCATATAGTATTGTAAGTATGTGACAGGCAGGTATACAGGCTAGTATTGTAAGTGTGTACAGGCTGGCATCTAGTATTGTGAGTGTGCACAGGTCGGTGTGTAGTATTGGGTTTGTGCAGACCATAGTGCAATATTGTGCACATATTGATTCGGCACAGGCACTGGTTGGTGCCCGGTACTGTGGCTGCGAGGCTGCACGGTCCACATCCTGCCCTCGCTCGTCCAACGGCCGCAATGTCACCCAACACTGGTGATATCTATGAAATCGCTTGGTGTTTGGTGTAGCGATGCTAACATCCTACAGTGATGTGATATTTGTCCACCACGAAGATGCATCACAGGCACGCATGTGTGCCTTTGAATGTGCCTAATGAAATGTTTAAAATTTAGATGTACCTAAGTAAAAACCTTTAGGGGCGGGGATGGCCGAGTGGTTAAGGTGTCGGGCTATGGGTACCAAAGGTCCCGGGTTCGACTCTAGCGCCACTCAGGACATTTCCCAATCCCGCGGCCCACCGGCGAAACAGTGTGGGCGGCGCCATTAGCCGTGAATGTGCATAAAGTGTGTCGTGAACCAACCAATAAACAAACAAAGTAAAAACCTTTAATGGTCTTACCGCACGCGACGTAGAGGCTGGGGAGGGATCCGTCCATCTCTCCTATTTTTTTCGACGATATCTCAAACCTGCTGGGAAATTGTAATACAGTCTCGTGACTTTATTAAAGGTTGATTAGTGTATCCTATGAAAAAAATCAAAACTGCTGGTGCATTTAGAAACTTCAGGAAAGTCGACTGACCGGTCGCTGAGGGTTCAAGATCATAGAAGTTTCGTCGGTGCAGTGTCGTGGCAGATCTCGACCTCGTTTGACCCAGAAGGCATTGACCTATGGTCATGAAATCTACATTTAAGCGAGTTCACTACAGCTATAATCTACCCTCTCAATTGTATGCCTCTAGCTTCAGTAGTTTCAGAATCTCAGGGAAGGTGGGTCAGATCTCCCCCCCCCTCTGGCGCGCATTATGTGAGAGTGGTGCGCGTGTTAATAAACGTCAGCTCCAGTGGCGACAAGCCTGGTCTGTCGTGCACTGTGCACATACTGGCGTGCACAGTCGTCATCTGGTGTCGACTGAGTCGGTATTTGTTCAATTTTCCCGACGTCAGATGTCGGTGTCTGACGTGGTGTGTGGTACTGACTACCGTGTAGTGTTGAGTGTGTCAGTTGCTGACGTTGTGTGCGGTCCTGACTACCGTGTAGTGTTGAGTGTGTCAGTTGCTGACGAGGTGTGCGGTACTGACTACCGTGTAGTGTTGAGTGTGTCGGTGTCTGCTGACGAACCGTGTAGTGTTGAGTGTACGGTGACTACCGTGTAGTGTTGAGTGTGTCAGTTGCTGACGTGGTGTGCGGTACTGACTACCGTGTAGTGTTGAGTGTGTCGGTGTCTACTGTGTAGTGTTGAGTGTGCCAGTTGCTGACGTGGTGTGCGGTCGACAGCACATGGGCCTGTCGCGCCTGTCGCGCCAGGGTGAGGAGACCGTCCACCGCCTCAACATCGAGAGGAAGCTGAACCCGCAGCGGCCGGGCGAGGGCCGTGGCCGCGGCGGCGGGTACAGTCGCGGCGCCACTCGCGGCCGCGGCGGCTACGGGCGCGGCGACGGGCGCGGAGACGGCCGCGGCGACGGTCGCGGGGACGGGCGCGGCGGCCGCGGCAGCTACCAGGCCGTGCGCCGCTGATGGCCGTGCGCCGTCGGCCGGCCGCCGCCGGCAGCGACAGGTCCGGCCGCCGGCTGGGCTCGATCCGACAGCCGCGCGCCGGCACGGCCTGCGCCGACGTACCACGCGCTAAGCGTTGGTCGGCGGCGGCCGGGCGGGCGCGCGGTCGCGCCGTCGCCCAGCGGCAGCCTATTTATATTGTTGGAGGGGCACGCGAGCGCGAAGTGTGTGACTGTGGGCGAGCGAGCGACGTCCGATGGTAGCAGGGCGCGCGCGGTGCGTGAGTGATCCTTAGGTGAATTTGGTGTGTGCGTGGGCGTGCGGGTTGCCTGTGAGCCGGGGCCCCCGGTACCGCGCGGCGCTGAGCCGGCTCAGCCGGCCGACCGCGGCCCCGGCCTGCTCAAGAGTATGGCCCGCGTCAGGCGCTCGCTCCGCTCGCCCCGCGCCGGGCCCCGTTGGTCGCGCGGTGCGCGGCGGAGCGCGATTGCCGCCCTCCCGCCCGCTTTTCGAGGCGACGCGGCGCCGCCCGGTCGGCGGCCACCTTCTAGCGCGGCGTGCGGCCGGTGGCCGGTGGGCGGGGCGAGCCGGCGTTACCCCGCCTCCTGCAACATACTGTGATCCTCGGTGTTGGCGCGCGCGCTTTGTGTTTGTCGCCGAGCGGTCGGACGCCTCGCCGCCGACGGCGCCGCAAGTGGCCCACCCGGCTGTGCCGTCGTGAGATGCACGGCCGACGGCGAAAAGTTTGGCCGCGAGCTGGCGGCGATCGGCGGGCCGCCGCGTGCGCGCCGTCACAAGTGCCTGACTTGTGTGTGAGTCCACTCTGCATGCTTTTTTACTTGTCCTCCGGCTGGCGGGGGACGTCACGTGAACAGCAGTGCGCGCGGCGGCCATCGGAGAGCTCGCGGCGGCGGCGGCGCCGGTGCCGCCAGCTCGTGGCACGACCGGCAATATGCGGGCCAGTGGCGCCGCGCGGTGGCGACACCGCCAACTGCGGCCTGGCGCACTGCCGCGGGCGGGATCGGATGAGTGGACCGAGTTTTAACACAGGTCAAAGCTTGTTATATCAAATTCCGGCACGGTTAACTCTAAAGCTGGTAGCGTTAAGAAGGCGTCCTATTCGTGTGGAATGAGCGAGTGCAGAGCCGAGGCGGGTGAATTAGGATCTTTAAGCCGATTGTTTTGACCATTTAACAATTGTGTTGCTTACATTATTTGCCTATTAATTGTCTGCGTGTGCGCGTGTGTCCAGTCGACCCTGGTTTCGTCCCGAACATGTGCACTCGTTTTCTGTACGACTTGGATGGAGTTAAATCATCGGCGGCGGTTGGTGTGCGATTCGGCCGCCAGGTTCGCTGCTGTCGGGCCGCGGTCGGCGCCGCCGCCAATCGTGGCTCCGCCCTGTCCGGCGGCCTATGGTGTCCGCCGGCGGGGTGGACGCGCCGGATTGGCTGGTGCGCGGCGGGTGGGCGGAGCTGATCATTCCCTTGGACTTTGCCTCCTAGTCGAACGTATCTGTAAAAAATGATTACATCATCATCAATAAATCGCTGAATTGTGTGGGTCGCGTTTTGCAGTCGCGGCGCGTTGTGCTGCCGGCGCTTCGACGCCGCCCGCGAGTCCGCAGTGTTCGCTGTTGCTGTGCGTCTCTATCCCAGCTCTGAGGGAGGGGCGCATGTTGGGGCGGCTGCCGCGGACACAATCGGGGTCAGCAAGGTTAAGCCGGACTACACATTGAGCAGGTGGGCGCTAAATGACCTAGTAGTCGGCGCGCCCTTAAACCCAAATGATCAATCAAAACGCACTGAGCAGGAAGCGTTTCTGCTGGAAATGAGTGATCCCATCGCATTCATATACGTCGCGTTCGAACTTTTCCGTGCTGAATGTCCGGCGCCGCTGTAGCTCAGTTGGTAAGGCGTCGGATTTGACCGCAGGATCGTGGGTTCTAATCTAAACCGACGACGTTTACAGAGTACACCCGCGACCAGTCGGCGTGAGAGATCGGCGACGCTATATAACCTAGCGGTTGAATGCGCCGTAAAAGAACCCAAGGCTTTTCGTAATGAATATCCGATTATCACCCTAAGATGTGTATTTATCCATTTCAGGTACTCCGAAAGTGTTTCCTTTTGCTTGTGTGCCAAGTTGAGATGATGACTAATGTAAGAAAGCATTCGCCACCTGGCTGATGTAACTGAACACGTAAACAGATGAGCCGTGAGGATTGCATTAGTAATGGCTATCCTTGAACATGCGCGTGCGCCATAGTCGCATCCCTCATCTTTCTCAGGCTAGGGAATGCGTGGGGGAATGTGCCCGTATGCAGCAGTTTCATCAATCGAATGCGTAAAAAATGTTCTACATGCAATTTGACACCTTACTCTTAACCGCTGGTGATTTTCATATTGGCAATTGGGGCTTGTGTAAGATAAGATGGGTCAAGGTGCGCCAATTCGCGCAAGACGCCGTATTTGCCTATTGCAATCCTGCAGACGGGGATGTACATCGCTGTGGCTCTTGGCGTTATCCAGTGGCACTTGCCGAGGTCAGTGCTGTGCCAGTGCATGCAGTTTTACCTGCGAGGAGGTCGTTTTGTCGTCGAGGAGATTGTGCTCATTGGAGTGTTCGCGCGGTCTGTGACCGGTGGGGGGAGCGGGAGGAATGTACATCTCCGCGGGAAGGTGGCGCCCCTAGCTGGAAAGGGTGCCGCTTCAGAAAGGCTCGAGTGCACCACTTCTTCCCCGCTCAACATGTTTTCAGCCAAAGACGCCCTTTTCAGAAAAAGGCGCCTCTTCAAGAAGAAAAGTCGATCCTTCACTTTGTTCGGGTGAGCTTCCCCCCCCCCTATTCCGCAGGAATAATTTTCCTGCAGAAAGTTCCCTTCCAGGGGACCATGCACCTATGCCAATTCCTGGATCCGCCGCTGTTTCAAGGCAAGAGCAGAGAAGATCTGCGTGTGGGCTCCGCCAGGGCAAAATACTTCAATGGATAGTAAAAACTGGTGCCCTTTAGCTCCATTCTTCCCATGCAACGCCAACAGGTGCAATGCCAGATTATAAAGTCGTTCGCTTCTATCTACCTGAACCTAAAAACCTCGATGTTGGCGGACCCCGTGATGATGTGCGCCATCGGGCATGATGGCGATCACGGACTAATGAAAACTTAGCGAGGAGCATGGAAGGGCATTTAGCCGTTGTCGGATCGAGAGATCATAACTGCGATTTGTGTCCAACGTTGCGTGAGTGGACCGTTTTCAGGAAGCTGAACCGTGGTGTGTCTTTACTCCAGAGACTTGGCCATATTCTGTGAAGCTTTGTCTCGAGTCGTTTCACTGATCTGCATGCACTACTTCTAGTTGACTAATCTGGACACATTTTCTGCTCATCTGTTCCAAGCGGTGAAGCTACATCTCTAGAACTTGCCGGCATGTAAATACCAGGTCCTAGAGCTGGCAACCGGTCACTCGAGTAAGATTAGAATGATAGAGAATGCTCAGTACTTTCCGTCCTGAATAAGCAACGCATTATCATTTTACTAAACCATGCTTTGTCCCTACGGGTGAGATGTTTGCGCCACGAGTGCGCGAGATGTGCTCGACATTATATGCCTCTATGGCGTTCCTCATCACCACCATCATCATCCTCTGCTTCAACAGCATGACATCGACTCTGATTGAAGCTGGAACGTTTTGAACTTTTTCGACCATCACCTTCTGCGGCGTAATCTACACCGCACTCTTCGTTTATGAGACGAAAGGAAAGGCTTTGGATGGAATTACTGAACATTTCAAGCAATCACAATGATGATAAGTGAATGCTTAGGTCTCAGAATATCGCGGCATCTACTCAAGAGCAGGCTTCTCACTGTGGTGCGAGCTGCCACACACTAGACTCACATTTTCAAGCGCATGTCGGGCCCAAAATCTTAAAGACTTCGCAGACAATTAGACTTCGCAATCACATTTCATAGAGGGTAACGCGCATGCACACTGGCGGAGTTGCAGAAGAAAAAAATATCCAACCAATACAATTTTGTAATGCATTCTAGTTGACGGACATTTAGTTATAGCGAATTACTATCAAGCATTTGCCAACTGGAGTGGCGTTTCGAATTCTTTTGGATGGGGGCTTGGCACGATCCTTACACTGGCCCAACCAATTTTTTGGTCTCTTAACATTGGACCATCTGGGATAGGTCCCACCGACCAAATTGACAGCACGCGTTGACCGCAGGCATTCGGCCCCACCTTAGCAATTCATAAGCTAATCATTTTCCACTAGAGTTGCCACTTTCTAGCTCGATGGAGCGGTTCGGCAGCTCGCAAAATGGCGCAGGTGCTTGCTGCGCCGTATCAGAATTTGTTCTGCCAGTGTCGGCCTTTCCTTGCAGCAAAATCAAATGTAGGTGGATGCTTGGGGAAGTGTTTTAAGGGGTCCGGTTCGTCTTTTTGAGACCCGGCGTCTTTTTCAGGGACCCCGGCGGAACTTCTTGGCCCCCAGTGTAATTTCCAGGGGCCCGGCCCAACCTTCTGGGACCCACAGCGTGATTTGCAAAAGCCTTGACCCAACCTTGATTTGCGTCCAACAGTGCGACTGTCACGGGTCCCGGGACAATTTTTGAGGCCCCCAACGTGATCTTCAGGGGCCCCGGCACGATTTTTTGGGCCCTCAGTGCGATTTTCTTGGTCGCCAGTCCGACCTTTTGAGGCCTTCAGCATAATTTCCAAGGACCCAGTACGACTTTATTGGTCCCTATGTTTCCCCTTCGTTATGCAAATCATATGGATATAAGGGCCTTCGAAAATAAAGTGACCGAAAACTGAGTAATTTCGGAAGAATATAAGAAATCTTCGGCGGGCAGAGGGCCCTCTTCAGATGTTCGTCGCCCCTCCCCGCCCTGGACAAAATCCTGACTACGCGACTGCCGGTGAGATTTTAGGGGCCAGCTATGTTTATTCGAGACACCCCGACGTGAATTTGTGTCATGTGTGGCTTCCGACGTGAGTATTTGTAGCTCCGACCATAATATTTGGAACCCGGCACGATTTCTCGTGTCCAGTATTCTAGGTGTTCTGGGCGCCAACGCAAGTCGTCTGGCGCCAACGCAAGTCGTCTAGCGCCAACACAAGTCTGGCGCCAACGCAAGTCGTATGGTCCCCGAGCCGTTGTGGAGCCGTCCCTCGAAACTCCTCAAATGCTTTCGAAGCCCGGGCAAATTTTCCTGATTCGGAGTTTTGTCGGTGGTCACACGCGACCTTTCCGGATCAGGCGCGAATTTGCCTGAGAGCATCTCTTTTCGGTGGATGGAAAGCAAGGAAAGGCTTGATCCTCCCATCCTTGAATACCTGGCGACAGCCAGGCAATTCAGTTCCTTGGATGAACTCAAGTTGTTCTTTGTGCCGTCAAGATGAAAACTTGAGGTCATTTTATAGTACAGGTAAAGGGGGGGGGGCAAACTACCCCTGGCCCAACACCTGCCCTGGGCCCTTTGAGGCCGCCTGGGATACCATGACACCCATGCCCCTAGATACTCTTGTGGCAGTCCGTGAAGAAGAAATCATATTTGACGATTTTGAACGACAGGTGGTTTTCCACATATTATTCTAGGTCATATCGGTTTTTTCAGGGTGTCTATTGGATATTTATTTTCGCTCAGCTGAAGTGCATTACATTCTTCACAATACTCATGATATGGATATTGGTTTCAGTAGCGCAACCATGATTTCAGTTCGTGGGGGGGGGGCAGGGTTGGAGAGCGGGCCCCTCGCAAGCGGACCCCCTCATGTTTTTAAAAAGTCTGCGGAAAACATCACTTACTTTTGAGCGGGTCCCTGTAAAACTTTGCAGAAATAAAAGCACTTCACTTTTACGTGCCCCTTCCTCCTAGAGAAATAATATGATATATATATATATATATATATATATATATATATATATATATATATATATATATATATATATACATGCAACACTGGACATACCTTTAACACCAAATCCTCATTCAAAGGCCAAAAATATATGCATGAAAATAGAGAAACAGCCCTTCAGGGACTCTGCATACATTATGGCACCATATATTGATGTACCTAGTCAATAGCACAAACCAAGCAAGTTTTTCCCCTCCAAATAAACATCTAGGTAACCTACCTACAAGTTTTTTTTAGGTTTGAGCCAAATTTGGGTGCATGCTGGGTAGTTTAAAGCTGGTCAAAATGTAAAATTCAAAAGATTAAAAGGGGTAGTTTAATGGATCAAAGTGGGCCCTGTTCGAAGCGGGCCCCTGGTTCCAGAGAGCCCCTGGTTCAAGACAGGGGCCCCAGGTTGAAGCGGCCCCTGGTTCTAAGCAGGGGCCCGCTTCCAATTTATCTATTGGTTCGAGGCGGGCCCTGGTTAAAATGGGCCCCCATATTTTTAGTTGGTTCAAAGGGCTCCTGATTCGAGCCACGGATCCGCTTCCCGGGCCCCTAGCCAGGGCTCTGAGTGGGGTGACCCACACAGAGCCAGGGGCCCGCGAAGCGTGACCCCAATTGTTTTTCGGGGGCCATTGCCCCTTGCCCCCCTGGTTGCGCTACTGACTGGTTTGCATGTTTATGTTGCTTTTTTAAAGAAACAATGTGGGAATAAATGGGAAAAAACATTGCAGCTAAATATGCAGGTATATTGCAGTCCTCATGCTAGCTGACGCAGACAACAAAATGCGACAAATCTGGAGCAAAGGCACTGCCGACGAGGGCCGACAACAACTCGCGGTGTTGGAGGAAGGGATGGCGGATTGATGTTTCGTTGTATATGTATGTGGGCTGATAAATAGTGTTTTTAACAAGGGTTTCTGGTGATTGACGATAACCTGTATATTTGCTTCATCAACAATCATGTGGTCAACTTTCGGGAAGGTTTTGTTGTTAAGTTTAACGATTACAGTTTGTACCGGCGATGAACATGATCACAAGGTAAGGCTTAGTAGTACCTATTTACATGAGGTGTGTATGGGCACAATTAAATCGGGGTTTATTGGATGCGGTTAGGAGATGCACATAATACGTGGTTTGCGCATCTCAATATGAACTTAAATATATGCTGTTTGCACTTACCTAAACTTGGTCTGTATTCAATACAACCACAACCTGTTCGCTGCAATGCCACAGCTGCTCAAACACCAATGCTAGTGGCATTATTTCTGCATACTATGTGTTGCTTCCTCAGTTCTTAGAAAACGTGTTAACAAATTGCATCCCATTGGTTACCTTCAGTGATTTTGAACAGCTAAGTAGGTAGGTATGGTATTCCTCACATATTACCCCTCACACTTACTTTATCTCAACAATGCATCCAAGCAATCATCAGCTGACTGTCAGTCAGATGTTGGTAATGCCACTCAAAAGTACTGATGCCCCCCTCCAGCTGGGTGCATTGAATGCAACAAGGGTGTCAACAGGAATATTTCTAAGCATTAGGTCAGGTTAGTGTTAGTGCCAGGCTAGGCTGTGTTAGGTTTTCACCATCAACCCCTTATAAATATTCTTTGTTATGCCCTGTGGTCATTCAGTGCACTCAGCTGGAGGTGTGTCTATGCTTGAGTCATGTCACCAAGAGCTGACTGGCAGTCAGCTGACAGTGACTCAGATGCATTGCTGATATTAAGGAAGTGTGAGGGGTAATACTTGAAGACTACTGGTAGGTACCATGGTAGCTAAGTTTGGTAAGTTTTGTTTGTTTCATAGGTAGGTGTGTGCTTTCCAGTGAGTCTTGAACACATCACAGAGCATTGTATTGTCCAAGAGTACTGTTCAACCTCTAATTGGGAAAAATGTAAACTTTTTTCATGATGTTCAGGATGGTAAAAAATATGGGAACAGTCTATTTTTCCAACCTTCCACCCAGCAGCAGATGGTTTTGGCTTGTGAACTGCAAAACATCCAGAAGTGTTTATAGCCCATATAGCACAACAGTAATGGAGATATTACAATCCTTTTGTGTAGCCCAACCATTGACATATTTAATCTTGACTATTCATGTAATCCAACATAAAGACATAAAAGATAAATGCAACTGAGCCACAAGGGCCCTTCATTGGTTGCACTCTGAACTGAAGCAGCTACCCACCAAATCTGTTGATCAGCCCTCCCTGGAATACTGAAAAGCAGGTCCTGTATTCTTATAATGATTGTCTATGCTGTTTTTAAAGATGCCCAGTGTGCTGCTACTGACAATGCTTACTGACAGCTGGTTCCAGTGTTCTACTACCCTTTTGGTGAAGAAAGACTGTTGTAACCTTGTCCTGCTGTGATTAACTTTAATTTTGAATTGATCCCTAATTGCATCATTTCTGTTAAATTCAAACATTTCCCTGAGATATCCCTGTTCCTGACCATGAACAAATTTAAAGATCTCAATGAGATCTCCTTTTTGCATTATATCTAAGTGAAAACATATTCAATTTATTCAGCCTTTCCTCATATGCCAGGTTGCTTATACCATGGCTGCTAAATGACCTAGTAGTTGGTGCACCCTTAAACCCAAATAATCAATCAAGGTTGCTTATACCATTAACCACTTTTGTTCAATGTTGCCCTCTTTTGTACCCTCTCTCTAAAAGCCAACAATCTTTTTCATAACTAAGGAACCATGCTTGGACATAGTATCCCAAATGTGGTCTGATATATACACAGTAAAGCTTCCTGATGGCTTCCTCACTTTTGCATGATACATTCCTATTTATTGCCCCAAGCATTCCTAGTGCCTTCTTCCTGGCTTTTTTGGTCTGTTCTGATGTCCCCAATTTTGTGTTCAAAATAACACCTAAGTCCTGCTGAGTCACAGATAATACTTTGCCACCTGCCAAGTATGGAGCCTTCATTTGCTGCCTACCTACATGCATGATTTTGCACTTATAAAAATTAAATTTCATGTGCCATTCTTCAGACCACTTCACAAGTTTGTCACAAGTCTTTCTGCAGTGAGACATGCTCATTGTGTCCTGTTATTTCCCTAAACACCTTCAAATCATCTGAAAATTTCAAAACCTTACTGTTTAGGCCACTTTCAGTGTTATTTACAAATGTAATGAACAGTAGTGGCCCCAGTACTAATCCCTGGGGGACTTTACTAAGAGCATTTTGCCATGATGACTTTGTACCATTTAGCATCACTCTCTTCTGTCTATATAAAAGCCATAACTCTATCCATTTTAGGATGCTACCTGCAATAACATGGACCTGAAGCTGGATCATTATCTTTTTATGGGGTACCTTGTCAAAGGCCTTACTAAAGTCAAGACATGCTACATCAAGCTGATTTCCATGACCGAATTGTTCTGTAGCAAAGTTTAAAAAGTCCAAGAGATTTGTGAGACATGGTCACTCTTTTCCAAACATCTGCAGTTTTGGCTATTCTAGGATCTGTAGGTTTTGTCCAATCCAACATCTGTAGGTTTGGTGAAGTTTATGTTATGCCAGTATGATATTTTCAAGAGAAGTACATGGTAGAAGCATGCTTGTAATTATGATGAAGATGTGACTATTCATTCCTGCAGGAATTGCATTTTGTCCAAACTAATCGGGTTAGCGAGGCCAAACCTCGCATAGCTGTTCATTGGTCTTTTCTGCATATCCTCATACATTTTTAATCCTGGGTCATCTCAGGTCAGGTCACCAGGTCAGGCGAAGTGACCCAACTACACTCAGAGTTCCAGGTGGCATAATTTCCACAATAATTTGGCGATTGATTTCAAACTTATAGCATGCCATGATCTCATCAGGGACCATAATATGTATATCGTTTTTTCGTAGCATTGACCTTAGGTCAGGTCGCTGCCATGGCTTCTTTATTATAGGGCTATGGTAAAGTATACAAATGTTTCCTGGTTACATATTTGTGCTCGGAATGATCTCACAATGGTTGTGGCATGTTGATAGAAGCTATGCTCAATGCTACCGCTGACATTTTTGCTCAGTGACCTCACCAAGGTCTCTCAGGTCACCTGAGATCACTACACATTTATGCGCTAGAAGGCTGAAATTACCGTAATTGTGCTTGTATCGTCAAGACGTGTCGATTGATATATTACATAACCTCCCTATGCCTTGACCTGAGGTCATGACTTCATGACCTTGACCTGAGTTTCGGCTGACCTGACCTTAAATTACACCGCCTATTGTCTGTAACGCATTTCAAGGACTGCTGAATAACTTTGTCCGTTTATTTCTGTTTGTTACAGGTCCTGAGATATGTGTGAATATCCGAGTCCCACCTGATCTGGTCGAATTTGACCTATGATGACCCAGTGACATGAATGTTGACCTGAGCGAAAAAAATGACCGAAACACTTTCGATAGAGCCCATCACCAGCTATCCAACGCCGTTTTCCGTTTGTTGCTAGCTAGCATAGTTCTAGAGATCTTAGGGGGCAGACATCTGCCCCCCTCCGGACATGCGAAGTTGGCACGGACCTCCGGACGTGTGAGTGTTAACATTCGTACTTCCGGCGGTTGTTAACTGAATTGTGCTACCGACAATAGGCGGTGCGATTTAAGGTCAGGTGAACCGAAACTATGACCTCAGGTCACGGTCATGAAGTGGCCTATGGAGGGCATGTAATGTATCAATCGACACGTCTTGACGATGCAAGCACAATGACGGTAATTTCAGCCTCCAAGCTCAATGCAATGTGATATCATGTGCAGAAATGTGCCAGTGATCTCAGGTGACCTCAGATGACCTTGGTGAGGTCACTGAGCAAACGTCAGTGGTAACGTTGAGCATAACTTCCAACTACATGCCACAACTGTTGTGGTGTCATTCCGAGAGCAAATATGTAACCAGGAAGCATTTGTATATTTTATCATAGCCTTATAATGGGGGAAGCCATGGTCGCGACTTGACCTCAGGTCAATGCTTCAAAAAAAACAGATATAATGATCCCTGATGAGATGATGACATGCTATAAGTTTGATATCAATCCCCCAATTATTGTTGAAGTTATGCCACCTATAACTCTGAGTGTAGTTGGGTCACTTCGCCTGACCTGGTGACCTGACCTGAGATGACCCAGGGTTAAAAATGTATTAGGATATGCGGAAAGACCAATGAGCAACTATGCGAGGTTTGGCATTGCTAACCCGATTAGTATGGCGGCAAATTAGGAAAAACCGCATGGGGCAGATATCTGCCCCCCGGAAGTGCGCGTGTTGAACAAAAAGTTGTTTGACATACCATATCAGATTAGAGTGAAATATTCAGCAGGCTTTACACTCTCCAACATCCATATATTTCCAGTGATGGAACAGCAATGGGCTTCGGCATGTAAAGCCCAAATACTTAGCCAAGTAATCTTTATTAGTTGTTGACCATTGTCGACAAGATCCTCCTTGCATATAACATAGTTGGTATTCCCCAAGAGATCTATCTGGTCAATGTGTCCTGGTATGCACTGCACATGGTACAAGGAGGTTTTATACTTGCTTTTTGCTCTCAGGTCATGTGGGTTTAGGAACAAGATAGGGTGAGCAGATCCGGCAAAATGAGAAGCATAAATGTGAAGTAATCACTAACCCCAATTCTCAACAGTTTCAATAACAAAATAGGGTTTTCTAGTGACATTGCTGCATTAAGTATAATTGAACTTTTAAATATCAGTAAATAATTACACTTTGTTATTTATGTGGAGACTGCACTCAGTTCTACAGCACATGTCAGGCAATGCGTTATTGCCAGACGACAAATTGCCACTATGGTTAAATTTGTAAATGATCAGGCTTGAAATCAATTTCAGGGGTAACAGTAGATTAAATGACAACGAGAATATGCTTCCTCATTGTGAATCTCGTTTGATATATCTGATGCAACATGTTCACACCTTACAAACAATACATATTCACACCACAACTCATGGGTCTTCCCTGTCCTGGCAACACAGGGTTTGAGTCCCTTCACGCACTCGCGTTTAGCAACCGGCTGGGAGGGTCAGTTGGCAGCTGGCCCGATAAGGCCGAGGCGAGCTACCAGGCGGCCGTGTCAGTGTATTGGCAGTAAAGATTCTGCCGACGAACTTGAATTCATGCATTGGGTGGTGGGGCCGGAGTACACGAGACAAGCTCTGTTTAGCAAGAAGACCCTGGTGCATAGAGCCACCCAAACAAGAACCTGGATTACATTTATACAATGAATGAATAATAATAACTGCTCCTGTCTTTCTTGTTCCTTGTCCACGGTGCTCGGCTCGACTGGCATGAGCCCGGTGACGGTGGCCGCCGGTTTGACCCGAGCGCGCTGTTCCGCCAGTACGAGGTTGGCGAGGAGACCGTGCTGTGGATGAACACGGTCGGGCCGTACCACAACCGTCAGGAGACCTACCGCTACTTCTCGCTGCCCTTCTGCAAGGGCAACAAGGCCGGCATCAGCCACTACCACGAGACGCTGGGCGAGGCGCTGCAGGGCGTCGAGCTGGAGTTCAGCGGACTCGACATACAGTTCGGCAGTGAGTACTGAGTGCTGCGGCGGCGCCAGGGTTAAAGTACTGGCTTTTCGTTGGGTGTGAGATGTCGGAACGAGCACAGTGGGGGGCCGCGGTAGCTCAGTTGGAAGAGAGCCGGGCTCTTGGTCGCAAGATTGTGGGTTCGAGTCTCACAACCGACGGAATTTACCGAGTCCACCCGCGACCAATCGGCGTGAGAGGTTGGCGACGCCATATATGTAACCTAGCTGTTGAATGCATCGTAAAAGAACCGAGGGTCCAAGATCAAGCACAGTAGGATGTCGAAATGTGCACAGTAGGATGTCGGATGGAGTTAGTGTCATTTACAATGATTTTAACGTCTTTCAAACTCAAATTCGAATCAATGGTGTAGGTACTTATGACTATACTTCATCATTCGTTTTGAGATTCAGAATTTAGGAAGAGTTATATTCAGGATAGGGCAACCTATGCTGGAAACTTGGATGTTATACCAAATCAAATTTTGGGTAATCCCTTTACCTGAAGTTGCTTTCCGAAATGTTCGTGGATCACCATTCCTTATCGAGGGCATGGACATGATACTTATAAATGGGATGGGGTCGGAATGGAGACACCAAGACTTCATAAGCAGGCATCAAGGAGCGGGATGTGGATACTTCTTGGAGAAGGATGTCGATTCAGTGTTCAGAAAGTGGTATATTTCACCATATTTCACAAATGATTTATCACTGCGGTGCCGATCCTGGTCCAGGTCCAAGTTGTGGTCCTGCTCTCTGTCCAGCTCCCGGGCCTTGTCTTTGTCTCTGCCACTCTCCCTGAAAATTCGAGTGAACCCCTCTATTTTTTTCATCCAGGGCGCCCCTCCGGGAAGGCTCGAGGGCGAGCCTTCCCGGCTCGCATTCGAGCCGGAAATTTTTTTTCACTCGCACTTATTTTTTCAGTCAGAGGCGCCCATCGAAAGTGAAAGGCGGCCCTCAAAGTACTTTCGCAGCGGCGCCCCTTCAGACATGTGCCCCCATGACCATCCTGGACCCGCCTTTGGGCTGGCTGGATGGTTGACCCCGGAAAGATGAACAGCTGACCCCCTATGGACGAACAGTTGACCCCAACTGGATGGAACCTTGATCCCAGCTGGGAGGACGGCTGCTTCCTGTTCTACCACCAGGTGACATTGGTCACAGTACCAAACTCCAATGTGTCGGGCTATGTATGTCTCAGTACCATGCTCCAGCGTTACAGGTCATGTTGGTTCGCAAGACCAAACTCCAGCATATCTGGCCATGTTGGTCGCAGTACCAAACTTCAATGTGTCAGGCTATATTGGCTGCAGTACCAAACTCCAGCGTGTCAGGCTATATTGGTCGCAGTACCAAACTCCAGCACGTCAGGCTATATTGGCTGCAGTACCAAACTCCAGCGTGTCAGGCTATATTTGTCGCAACACCAAGCTCCAGCACGTCAGGCTATATTGGTTGGAGTACCAAACTCCAGCGTGTCAGGCTATATTTGTGGCAGGACCAAACTCCAGCGTGTCAGGCTATATTGGCCGCGGTACCAAACTTCAGCAAGTCAGGCTATATTGGTCGCAACACCAAACTCCAGCACGTCGGGCTATATTGGCTGCAGTACCAAGCACACCGCCGGCCGACTGTCACATCTTTGTGCAGATTTCTGGACGTTGCTTCTATCAGGAGTCTCCGCCCGACCTCGGCAAGGACGAGTTTCCCTGTGACCTGCGTGTGCGCTTACGGCGCCACCTCATCCATGCCAGTGTTGGGCAGCTGCTAGCTGGCGGGTCACCTGTCGCTGCTGAAGGCTGACGTGTGGTCATGCTGAAGGCTGACGTGTGGTCCTGCTGGCTGGTGGCTGCTGAAGGCTGACGGTCTGAAGGCTGACGTGCGGTCCCGCTGCTGGTGGCGCTGAAGGCTGACGTGCGGTCCTGCTCGCTGGTGGCAGCTGAAGGCTGACGTGCGGTCCTGCTCGCTGGTGGCGCTGAAGGCTGACGTGCGTCCTGCTCGCCGGTGGCGCTGAAGGCTGACGTGCGGTCCTGCTGGCTGGTGGCTGCTGAAGGCTGACGTGCGGTCCTGCTGGCTGGTGGCTGCTGAAGGCTGACGTGCGGTCCTGCTGGCTGGTGGCTGCTGAAGGCTGACGTGCGGTCCTGCTGGCTGGTGGCAGCTGAAGGCTGACGTGCGGTCCTGCTGGCTGGTGGCTGCTGAAGGCTGACGTGCGGTCCTGCTGGTCGCTTCTCTGGCTAGGCGGCCGGCTTCCGTGCCTGGAACACGCCCCACACTTGGCTGCCCTCGATGACACGGCGGATCTTGCTCTCCCAGCCGTCGACTATGTCGTCATAGTCCTTCTCACTGAACGTCTGCAATAGGAGAATGCAGGTGGGAAGTCATGTGCAGCCTTCATCGGGCGCCCGCAACTGGGGACGAGTGGTCTAGGGGTAAGTTGCTCGTTCCACAATCGAAAGGTTGTGGGTTCGAGTCTCACCTGTCGCTACTCTTCGCCCGCGACCAATCGGCGTGAGAGATTGGCGACGCTACATGAGTCAACGGTCGACGTGCCGTAGAATCAATAACCAACCAACCAGGAGGACACAGCTGAGGAAGCACGCGTATTATCAACTGGACGTCTGTAACGGGGAGACAGCTTGGGGAACACGTGTAGCCTTCACTGGGGATCTGCAACGGAGAAACGTAGCCGGGTTAGCTTCCCAAGTCGATTCTGAAGTCAATGTTTTGCAAGAATCAAGAACCCAAGGAACCTTTAATCGCTACGTGCGTAAAAGCAAGAACAGATACGCGCTTAAGACGTTCATTCAGCGTAGTGTTCTTGAGTGCATTGTGATAACACCGATGTGCGCGTTGTTGTGTTTGGACCGGTAAGTCAATGGTGATTCGAAGTCAAACTGATGATCTCTTTGCAACTTTGAAACTGAAATAGTACTATACCCACTACCCACCCAAGGGTAAGATTAGCGCAATATTTAGCTGCGCTGTCCAAATAAGTGACTCACAACCAAAAGGACAATAAGCGAAACAACATCATCTGGGGCGTATTGTAATTTTGTCGATTTTTGATATCGGGAAGCGGTTACTGTCGGCGCTGACGCACCGCGAGCTAAATGTGCACCTACCTTGAGGAAGTCGTCGCGCTGCTGTTTGAACCGGGCCACCTCGCCCTCGAGGATGCGCAGGTAGTCGACGCTGGCTGCGGCCTGGACGTCCTCGAAGCCGGCCGCGCTGATGCACTGGCCGTACTCGGCCACTGTCAGCAGGTGGTAACCTGTGACAGACGGTGGTAACCTGTGACAGACGGTGGTAACCTGTGACAGACGGTGGTAACCTGTGACAGACGGTGGTAACCTGTGACAGACGGTGGTAACCTGTGACAGACGGTGGTAACGTTGGACAGACGGTGGTAACCTGTGACAGACGGTGGTAACGTTGGACATACGGTGGTAACCTGTGACAGACGGTGGTAACCTGTGACAGACGGTGGTAACGTTGGACAGACGGTGGTAACCTGTGACAGACGGTGGTAACATGTGACATACGGTGGTAACCTGTGACAGACGGTGGTAACCTGTGACAGACGGTGGTAACCTGTGACAGACGGTGGTAACCTGTGACAGACGGTGGTAACCTGTGACAGACGGTGGTAACCTGTGACAGACGGTGGTAACCTGTGACAGCAGGTGGTAACCTGTGACAGACGGTGGTAACCTGTGACAGACGGTGGTAACCTTGTGACAGACGGTGGTAACTGTGGTACTGACAGACGGTGGTAACCTGTGACAGACGGTGGTAACCTGTGTGGTAACGTTGACAAAAATACGGTGGTAACCTGTGACAGACGGTGGTAACCTGTGACAGACGGTGGTAACGTGTGACAGACGGTGGTAACTTGGACAGACGACGGTAACGTTGGACATACGGTGGTAACCTGTGACAGACGGTGGTAACGTTGGACAGACGGTGGTAACGTTGGACAGACGGTGGTAACCTGTGACAGACGGTGGCAGCGTCGCTGTGTAACCTCTGCAGTTGATGCCCCCCCCGGCGGTGGTAGCGTGCTACATGACTCAACGGTCGAAGTGTCGTAAAACCAATAGCGGCGGTAGCGTGGGAGAGACGGTGATGGCCTGTCGCGGACGGTGGTAACGTGTCGGACAGTTTACCTAATACGATACATTGAAGTATCGTACATCAATGCACCGGGTGCTGCACCTCTGTGCCCAGTACCGTACCTTAATGTACCAGACACGGTACCTCTCCGTGTCCAATACCGTACCTCAGTGTGCCCGGTACGGTACCCTCAGTGTGCCCGGTACGGTACCTCCCGTGCCCAATGCCGTGCCTCAGCGTACTCCGTACGATACATCCCCGTGCCCAGTGCCGTACCTCAGTGTGCCCGGTACGGTACCTCTCTGCGCGCGGTACTGGAGGAACTCGCGACTGAGCGGCCGGTCCGCCTGGCAGTAGTCGGTGACCAGCAGCACTCCGCCGGGCCGCAGCCAGTCGAAGCAGCGTCGATACAGCCGCGGCTTGTCGGCGATGTGCAGCAGCGTGTCCCTACTGTAGATGACGTCATAGCTGGCGGCCGGGTACTCGGCCGTGGTGCAGTCGGCGATCTGGAACCGGAGCCGCGACCGCAGCTGTGGACAACAGGGGGGAACCGGAGCCGCGACCGCAGCTGTGGACAGCGGGGAACGGGAGCCGCGACCGCAGCTGTGGACAGCGGGGAACCGGAGCCGTGACCGCAGCTGTGGACAGCAGGGGAACTGTGGGAACTGGAGCCGCGACCGCAGCTGTGGACAGCGGGGAACCGGAGCCGCGACCGCAGCTGTGGACAGCGGGGGAACTGTGGGAACCGGAGCCGCGACCGCAGCTGTGGACAGCGGGGAACTGTGGGAACTGGAGCCGCGACCGCAGCTGTGGACAGCGGGGAACTGTGGGAACTGGAGCCGCGACCGCAGCTGTGGACAGCGGGGGAACTGTGGAACTGGAGCCGCGACTGCAGCTGTGGACAGCGGGGAACTGTGGGAACTGGAGCCGCGACCGCAGCTGTGGACAGCGGGGGAACTGGAGCCGTGACCGCAGCTGTGGACAGCGGGGGAACTGGAGCCGTGACCGCAGCTGTGGACAGCGGGGAACCGGAGCCGCGACCGCAGCTGTGGACAGCGGGGGAACTGGAGCCGCGACCGCAGCTGTGGACAGCGGGGAACTGTGGGAACTGGAGCCGCGACCGCAGCTGTGGACAGCGGGGAACTGGAGCCGCGACCGCAGCTGTGGACAGCGGGGGAACTGTGAACTGGAGCCAAGACCGCGACCGCAGCTGTGGACAGCGGGGAACTGGAGCCGCGACCGCAGCTGTGGAACTGGAGCCGGACCGCAGCTGTGGACAGCTGGGGAACTGGAGCCGGACCGCAGCTGTGGACAGCGGGGAACTGTGGGAACCGGAGCCGCGACCGCAGCTGTGGACAGCGGGGAACTGTGGGAACTGGAGCCGCGACCGCAGCTGTGGACAGCGGGGAACTGGAGCCGTGACCGCAGCTGTGGACAGCGGGGAACTGGAGCCGTGACCGCAGCTGTGGACAGCGGGGAACTGGGATCGTGACCGCAGCTGTGGACAGCGGGGAACTGGAGCCGTGACCGCAGCTGTGGACAGCGGGGAACTGTGGGAACTGGAGCCGCGACCGCAGCTGTGGACAGCGGGGGAACTGGGAGCCGCGACCGCAGCTGTGGACAGCGGGGAACTGGAGCCGTGACCGCAGCTGTGGACAGCGGGGGAACTGGAGCCGTGACCGCAGCTGTGGACAGCGGGGAACTGGAGTCGTGCGACCGCAGCTGTGGACAGCGGGGAACTGGAGCCGTGACCGCAGCTGTGGACAGCGGGGAACTGTGGGAACTGGAGCCGCGACCGCAGCTGTGGACAGCGGGGAACTGTGGGAACTGGAGCCGCGACCGCAGCTGTGGACAGCGGGGAACTGTGGGAACTGGAGCCGCGACCGCAGCTGTGGACAGCGGGGAACTGGAGCCGTGACCGCAGCTGTGGACAGCGGGGAACTGGGAGCCGTGACCGCAGCTGTGGACAGCGGGGAACTGTGGAACTGGAGCCGCGACCGCAGCTGTGGACAGCGGGGGAACTGGAGCCGTGACCGCAGCTGTGGACAGCGGGGAACTGGAGCCGTGACCGCAGCTGTGGACAGCGGGGGAACTGTGGGAACTGGAGCCGCGACCGCAGCTGTGGACAGCGGGGGAACTGTGGGAACTGGAGCCGCGACCGCAGCTGTGGACAGCGGGGAACTGGAACTGGAGCCGCGACCGCAGCTGTGGACAGCGGGGGAACTGGAGCCGTGACCGCAGCTGTGGACAGCGGGGGAACTGGAGCCGTGACCGCAGCTGTGGACAGCGGGGGAACTGGAGCCGTGACCGCAGCTGTGGACAGCGGGGGAACTGCCGACCGCAGCTGTGACAGCGGGGAACTGGAGCCGTGACCGCAGCTGTGGACAGCGGGGAACTGTGGGAACTGGAGCCGCGACCGCAGCTGTGGACAGCGGGGGAACTGGAGCCGCGACCGCAGCTGTGGACAGCGGGGGAACTGGAGCCGTGACCGCAGCTGTGGACAGCGGGGGAACTGTGGGAACTGGAGCCGCGACCGCAGCTGTGGACAGCAGGGGAACTGGAGCCGTGACCGCAGCTGTGGACAGCGGGGGAACTGGAGCCGTGACCGCAGCTGTGGACAGCGGGGAACTGTGGACACTTATGGAGCCGCGACCGCAGCTGTGGACAGCGGGGACTGAACTGTCGGGGAACTGGAGCCGCGACCGCAGCTGTGGACAGCGGGGGAACTGGAGCCGCGACCGCAGCTGTGGACAGGGGAACTGGAGCCGTGACCGCAGCTGTGGACAGCGGGGAACTGTGGAACTGGAGCCGCGACCGCAGCTGTGGACAGCGGGGGAACTGTGGGAACTGGAGCCGCGACCGCAGCTGTGGACAGCGGGGGAACTGTGGGAACTGGAGCCGTGACCGCAGCTGTGGACAGCGGGGGAACTGGAGTCGTGACCGCAGCTGTGGACAGCAGGGGAACTGGAGCCGTGACCGCAGGTGTGGACAGCAGGGGAACTGGAGCCGTGACCGCAGCTGTGGACAGCGGGGGAACTGGAGCCGTGACCGCAGCTGTGGACAGCGGGGGAACTGTGGGAACTGGAGCCGCGACCGCAGCTGTGGACAGCGGGGGAACTGTCGGAACTGGAGCCGCGACCGCAGCTGTGGACAGCGGGGAATGGGAACTGGAGCCGTGACCGCAGCTGTGGACAGCGGGGAACTGTGGAACTGGAGCCCGACCGCAGCTGTGGACAGCAGGGGAACTAGAGTCGTGACGCAGCGGGACAGCGGGGAACTGTGGGAACTGGAGCCGCGCTGCAGCTGTGGACAGGGGGAACTGTGGAACTGGAGCCGCGACTGCAGCTGTGGACAGCGGGGAACTGTGGGAACTGGAGCCGTGACCGCAGCTGTGGACAGCAGGGGAACTGTGGGAACCGGAGCCGCGACTGCAGCTGTGGACAGCGGGGAACTGTGGGAACTGGAGCCGCGACCGCAGCTGTGGACAGCGGGGGAACTGTGGGAACTGGAGCCGCGACCGCAGCTGTGGACAGCGGGGGAACTGTGGGAACTGGAGCCGCGACCGCAGCTGTGGACAGCGGGGAACTGTGGGAACTGGAGCCGTGACCGCAGCTGTGGACAGCGGGGGAACTGGAGCCGCGACCGCAGCTGTGGACAGCGGGGAACTGTGGGAACTGGAGCCGCGACTGCAGCTGTGGACAGCAGGGGAACTGGAGCCGTGACCGCAGCTGTGGACAGCGGGGAGAACTGGACCGCGACTGCAGCTGTGGACAGCGGGGGAACTGGAGCCGCGACCGCAGCTGTGGACAGCGGGGGAACTGGAGTCGTGACCGCAGTGTGGGCAGCAGGGGAACTGGAGCCGCGACCGCAGCTGTGGACAACAGGGGAACTGGAGCCGTGACCGCAGCTGTGGACAGCGGGGGAACTGTGGGAACTGGAGCCGCGACTGCAGCTGTGGACAGCGGGGGAACTGTGGGAACTGGAGCCGCGACCGCAGCTGTGGACAGCGGGGAACTGTGGGAACTGGAGCCGCGACCGCAGCTGTGGACAGCGGGGAACTGTGGGAACTGGAGCCGTGACCGCAGCTGTGGACAGCGGGGAACTGGGAACTGGAGCCGTGACCGCAGCTGTGGACAGCGGGGGAACTGGAGTCGTGACCGCAGCTGTGGACAGCAGGGGAACTGGAGCCGTGACCGCAGCTGTGGACAGCGGGGGAACTGTGGGAACTGGAGCCGCGACCGCAGCTGTGGACAGCAGGGAACTGTGGAACTGGAGCCGTGACCGCAGCTGTGGACAGCGGGGAACTGTGGAACTGGAGCCGCGACCCAGCTGTGACGAGCCGACCGCAGCTGTGGACAGCGGGGAACTGTGGGAACTGGAGCCGTGACCGCAGCTGTGGACAGCGGGGGAACTGTGGAACTGGAGCCGCGACCGCAGCTGTGGACAGCAGGGGAACTGAGTCGTGACTGCAGCTGTGGACAGCGGGGAACTGTGGGAACTGGAGCCGCGACTGCAGCTGTGGACAGCGGGGGAACTGTGGGAACTGGAGCCGCGACCGCAGCTGTGGACAGCGGGGGAACTGGAGCCGTGACCGCAGCTGTGGACAGCAGGGGAACTGGAGCCGTGACCGCAGCTGTGGACAGCGGGGAGAACTGGAGCCGCGACCGCAGCTGTGGACAGCGGGGGAACTGGAGCCGCGACCGCAGCTGTGGACAGCGGGGAACTGGAGCCGTGACCGCAGTGTGGGCAGCAGGGGAACTGGAGCCGCGACCGCAGCTGTGGACAGCAGGGGAACTGGAGCCGTGACCGCAGCTGTGGACAGCGGGAGAACTGTGGGAACTGGAGCCGTGACCGCAGCTGTGGACAGCGGGGAACTGGAGCCGTGACCGCAGCTGTGGACAGCGGGGAACTGGAGCCACGACCGCAGCTGTGGACAACAGGGGAACTGGAGCCGTGACCGCAGCTGTGGACAGCGGGGAACTGTGGAACTGGAGCCGCGACCGCAGCTGTGGACAGCGGGGAACTGGGGAACTGGAGCCGCGACCGCAGCTGTGGACAGCGGGGACTGTGGAACTGGAGCCGCGACCGCAGCTGTGGACAGCGGGAACTGTGGGAACTGGAGCCGTGACCGCAGCTGTGGACAGCGGGGAACTGTGGAACTGGAGCCGCGACCGCAGCTGTGGACAGCGGGGAACTGGAGTCGTGACCGCAGCTGTGGACAGCGGGGGAACTGTGGGAACTGGAGCCGCGACCGCAGCTGTGGACAGCGGGGGAACTGTGGAACTGGAGCCGCGACCGCAGCTGTGGACAGCGGGGAACTGGGGAACTGGAGCCGTGACCGCAGCTGTGGACAGCGGGGAACTGTGGGAACTGGAGCCGCGACTGCAGCTGTGGACAGCGGGGAACTGTGGAACTGGAGCCGCGACTGCAGCTGTGGACAGCGGGGAACTGTGGGAACTGGAGCCGTGACCGCAGCTGTGGACAGCGGGGGAACTGTGAAACTGGAGCCGCGACCGCAGCTGTGGACAGCGGGGAACTGTGGGAACCGGAGCCGTGACCGCAGCTGTGGACAGCGGGGGAACTGTGGGAACTGGAGCCGCGACCGCAGCTGTGGACAGCGGGGGAACTGGAGTCGTGACCGCAGCTGTGGACAGCGGGGGAACTGTGGGAACTGGAGCCGCGACCGCAGCTGTGGACAGCGGGGGAACTGTGGGAACTGGAGCCGCGACTGCAGCTGTGGACAGCGGGGAACTGTGGGAACTGGAGCCGTGACCGCAGCTGTGGACAGCGGGGGAACTGTGGGAACTGGAGCCGCGACTGCAGCTGTGGACAGCGGGGAACTGTTGGAACTGGAGCCGCGACCGCAGCTGTGGACAGCGGGGAACTGTGGGAACTGGAGCCGTGACCGCAGCTGTGGACAGCGGGGAACTGGGAACTGGAGCCGTGACCGCAGCTGTGGACAGCGGGGAACTGTTGAAACTGGAGCCGCGACTGCAGCTGTGGACAGCGGGGGGGGGGGGGAACTGTGGGAACTGGAGCCGTGACCGCAGCTGTGGACAGCAGGGGAACTGGAGTCGTGACCGCAGCTGTGGACAACAGGGGAACTGTGGGAACTGGAGCCTCAACTGCAGCTATGGACAACTGACTACACTGCCACAAGCGTTTTCGTCACGTAGTTGAACATAGTAGGTCTCATCTACATCTCGTAATCTGAGAAATATGGAATACTCGTAGGCGTGAGCCGTGAGGACGTAGTGTCAATGATCACAAGTGGAGACAGAGCGGGACTCCCATCAACCTCTCCTACTATCCCCTCTCGCAACCATTGAGTGGGTGTCATCGGGATGGGCAATGGTGTGGAGAGCGGATATTGGGCTACCTCCATTAATAGAGCCGGTGATATGCATGTGGTTGCCATGGTGATGGTATGGAATCGGTGTCGTCACTATGGCAACGACACCGATTGGCCATGCCGGTATATTGTGTATACACTCAGTTCAGAGAAGGCCATGCACAGAGACTGTCGCTGACGAGAACCAGCGGAGATCAGAAGTCAGGAATCTCGAACTTTGTTTACTGAGAACTTCGTCCTCGCTGAGGTCGGACTGCCAACGCACAGCAAACATGCGGCGAAAGCAGAGAGGGGACGGCGCACTTCCCGTTTGTCCCCTTCTCCCCTCCTACTCTAAGCGGGCGTTATCTGACCTGACCTGAGATGGTCTGACCTGATCTGACCTGACCGAATCTGACCTGACCGAATCTGACCTGACAGAATCTGACCTGACCGGGAATGGCCTGACCTGTTCTGGAAGCTGCTGGCGGCGTTCTTCGGCGATTTGCACCATGTTGGTGGACAGATCGACGCCGGTCACGTGACACCCGAAGTGGCGTGCCATGTAGAAGGCGGAGCCGCCCGTGCCGACGCCCAGGTCCAGAACTCTGGTGTCGGGTCCCAGCGGCAGCCGCCGGCACAGCTCCTGAGGACGGGTCACGCGTCAGGGGTCACGAGAAGGCCGACACCCATGTCAGCGGCAGTCGCCGGCACAGCTCCTGAGGACAGGTCACGCGTCAGGGGTCACGAGAAGGCCGACATCCAAGTCAGCGGCAGCCGCCGACACAGCTCCTGGGGACGGGTCACGCGTCAGGGGTCAACAGAAGGCCGACATCCAAGTCAGCGGCAGTCGCCGGCACAGCTCCTGGGACGGGTCACGCGTCAGGGGTCACGAGAAGGCCGACACCCATGTTCAGAACCGTTCTGCCTTTGACCAGGTCCTTCCGTTCGGTGGCACGTCCCTAACCAGGCCAGGGACGGCACGTCACTGGCACGGCATCGCCTCTAACCAGGCCATTCCGTTCGGCTGCACGTCTCTTTGGCACGGCATCGCCTCTAGTCTGGCCCTTCCGTTGGAGTGCACGTCCCTGGGGCATGACATCGTCTCCAACCAGGTCCTTCCGTTCGGCTGCACGCCCCTAGGGCACGGCATCACCTCCTGCCACCCGGGCATTCCTCTGCTCATCGGGCCAGATATATTTTGGTTTAGGCCCGCTGTGCGCACAACGTGCTGCGAGGTTAAACCTCAGAGCAAGCAAAGCAGTTAAAGTTCAGTATCGGGGGGGGGGGGTTGAAGACCCCCTCTAAAATCCAAACTAAGCATCGCACGAAAACGAAAGAGGTGTCATCGAAAAGCGCTCGACGAGTAGGGTCCGGGTCCACCCTCCAAAAACATTTTCCCCCAAAAGTGACGTCACCAGGGGGCTAGATTTTCACGACTTTTCGCGTCTTACATTATGTTTTGACTCTGGGAAGTTCATTTTGTGGGATATATGAAAAAACAAAATTTATTTGGAATGGGAAAAGGACAGCGAAGTGGAGCAGGGCTACAATTTTTTGCCCCCCAAAAAAAAAAAATTGAGTTCAAGTTTTTTATTTTCCCTTTCCAATGGGTAGAGCAGACCGAGAAACGTTGGAAGTCAACTTGCCCCAGTAAAAAATGCTTACTTTAGCCAGAATCCTGTTTGAATTGCAATTTGGCAATTACGCAAAATTTGTATGTAGTCAAAAACGAAAAAAAAAATAATGAAACCTTTCACTCGTACGTTTTGTTGCATCCGTAAAGATAAGCAAATGCTGAAAGTTTCATTAAAATATCTGTATCCGTTAAAGCGTGACGACTGGTTTAACTTTTTTGGAGGTGACCTCACTTGACCTTGACTAACTCGTTGACCCTAGATGACCTGACCTAAACTTTTTGAATAAGCATGTCAAATTGATGTGAGAAAAGGTATGCCAAATTTGGGCGTGCTGCCGCGCGCCGTTCGTCCGCTATCCGCGAAAAACCTGAGGGGGCGGTTGAAGACCCCCCCCCCCGAGACGGGACGGGTTAACACTCGCACGTCCGGAGGTCCGCGCCAACTTCGCATGTCCGGGGGGGGGGGGCAAATGTCTGCCCCTAAGATCTCTAGAACTATGCTAGCTAGCGACAAACGGAAAACGGCGTTGGATAGCTGGTGATGGGCTCTATCAAAAGTGTTCGGTCATTTTTTTCGATCAGGTCAACATTCAGGTCACTGGGTAATATGTCAAATTCGACCAGATCAGGTGGGACTCAAATATTGACACATGTGTCAGGACCTGTACCAGATAGAAATAAACGGCGAACGCTATTCGACAGTCCTTGAAATGCGCTACCGACAATAGGCGGTGTAATTTAATGTCAGGTCAACCGAAACTCGGGTCAAGGTCATGAAGTCGCCTATGGAGGTCATGTAATGTGTCAATCGACACGTCTTGGCGATGCAAGCACAATGCCGGTAATTTCAGCCCTCTAGCTCAGTGCAATGCGACATAATGCGCAGAAATGTGTAGTGATCTCAGGAACATCAGATGACCTTGGTGAGGTCACTGAGCAAAAATGTCAGCGGTAGCATTGATCATAGCTTTCACCTACATGCCATAACCGTTGTGAGATCATTCCGAGCGTAAATATGTAACCAGGAAACATTTGCATATTTTACCATAGCCCTATAATGGGGAAGCCATGGTCCATGCGATCCCTAGACCTAAGGTCAATGCTACGAAAAAACCCGATGTACATGTTGTGGTTCCTGGTGAGATCATGACGTGTTATAAGTTTGAAATCAACCGCCCAATTATTGTGGAAGTTATGCCACCTAGAACTCCGAGTGTAGTTGGGTCACTTCGCCTGACCTGGTGACCTGACCTGAGATGACCCATGGATAAAAATTCATGAGAATATGCCGAAAAGACCAATGAACAGCTTTGCGAGGTTTGGCCTTGCTAACCCGATTAGTTTAGCGGCAAATGAGGAAAAACCGGAGGAGGAGATATCTGCCCCCCGGACGTGCGCGGTTTAAGTTAGCATTGCCTTGGGGTTTTATCGTCTGGCGAGTTTTTCTCTTCCCGAATATACACTTCACGTAGCGTGTGACAGGTTGTCATAGGCGACTTCAATGTTTTGAGGTGCACATATGAAGACACAGCCTTGTTTTGGTTGGTTATTAGTTTTACCGTTGAGTCATCGACCGTTGAGTCATGTAGTGTCGCCAATCTCTCACGCCGATTGGTCGCGGGCGAAGAGTAGCGACAGGTGAGACTCGAACTCACAACCTTTCGATTGTGAGACAAGCAACCTACCCCTAGGCTACTCGTCCCCCACAGCCTTGTTTTAAATGCACTGTAGCCTGATAAATGCTCGTAAACCTCTCATTCCAACCAGCCGTAGGTCTGTGGTCCCTGTTTGTTTATTTGGTGGTTCACGACGCACTTTATGCACATTCGTGGCTAATGGCGCCGCCCACACTGTTTCGCCGGTGGGCCGCGGGATTTGGAAATGTCCCGAGCGGCGCTAGTGTCGAACCAGGGACCTCTGGTACCCAGAGCCCAACGCCTTAGCTACTCCACCATCCCCGCCCCAGTCTCGCTCTGTGCCAGGCATCCCTGGCGCCCGGCTCACCTCTGTGACGCTCTGTCCTCCGGTGCTGACGAACGTGTCGCCGAAGATCCTCTCGTAGCGCAGGATGCCGCTGCGAGTGTACTGGTTGTCGTCCAGAAACTGTTGTGTTGTGTCCTGAGCCATGCCGCTGACGAGACGCGGCGGATACTGAGACGGAGACGGAAGATGAGACTGAAGATGAGACTGGAGACGGAGACGGAGACGGAAGACGAGGCCGAAGACGGTGACGGAGACGGAAGATGAGACTGAAGATGGGGACGGAGACGGAGACGGAGACGGGTACGGGTACAGAAGATGAGACTGAAGACGGAGACGGAGACGGAGACGGAGACGGAGACGGAGACGGAGACGGAGACGGAGACGGAGACGGAGACGGAGACGGAGACGGAGGCGGTGGTAAAGCCAGAAACGAAGGCGGATACCGGGCGGTGGCGGAGACAGCGACCCGGACCGAGACTGGGGCTGAGGCGCACGGACGCGGCGGCTGAGCGAGGTGGGGAGATCAGTCAGCAGCCAGGTCAGCGGAGGAACGCCGTGCAGGAGACTGCGTGTCACAGAGAGCGGGCCCCTCCTACCGCCGCCGGCCGCCCGCCGCCCGCCGCCACTGGTTGGCTGATCTACCTCACGTGATCCGTGTTGGGCGGGACCAGGCACCGATTGGCAATGCTGTACAGCCGTCTGTTTAGGTTAGCAAGACGGTGGCTCGCGTGCAGGGCGGATGGACGCTTTTGCCAAGCCCTTTTGAGGGGAGGGGCTGCGTGAAAGTGTGGAATAGGCGCCACCTTTCGCCATGGAAACTTCCACGACACCAGGCGCCACATGACCCGGTGTGCTCGTGTCATCCGGTGGTGACGTTCGAGGCTCGGGTTACGCGAGCGACAGGAGTTCGAATCAATCACAGCATGCTGGCCGGGCTGCCAGGGGCGGATCCAATAAATTATCGTGCGAGGGCCACATTCACTGGGGGTGGGGGGACCTTCGGTGCAAACCTGCGTCAAGCAGGGGAGCGGGTGAACTTGGGCATGTAAAGGGTGCCGTTTTCGGCTGGAGAGCTGTCACCTTCCCATAAGGTGGGGGAGAGCATGTTCCCCAGTGTCCATCTCTATAGCTGCCCCCGCTGGCTACTGCGGGAGGACGACAAGTCTAGGGCCTGTCTCGCAGTCTAAAGATTGTGGCTTCGAGCCTCACCTGTCGCTACTCTTCACCCACGACCGATCGGCGTGATAGATTGGCGGCGCTGCATGACTCAATGGTCGACGTGCCGTAAAAAACAATAACCTAACCTGGCTACTGCGGTGAGTCACGTGATGCTTGACTTGATGAGAATGGGACACTTCTGCTCTCCTGAGCGCTTCCATATTAGATGGTGGTAGTGAGACGCACTGTTCTGCTTTCCTGATAGCTTCCGTATCAGGTGGAGGTAGTGGAACGCACTGTTCTGCCCTCCTGACCGCTTCCATATCAGATGGTGCTGCGTGGCCGACGCAGTCGATGCGCCCTTAAACTCCATATCAGGTGGAGGTAGTGGAACGCACTGTTCTGCCCTCCTGACCGCTTCCATATCAGATGGTGGTAGTGGGACGTACTGTTCTGCTCTCCTGACCGCTTCCATAGCGGATAGTGGTAGTGGGACGTACTGTTCTGCTGTCCTGACTGCTTCCATATCAGATGGTGGTAGTGTGACGTACTGTTCTGCTGTCCTGACCGCTTCCGTATCAGATGGTGGTAGTGGGACGTACTGTTCTGCTGTCCTGACCGCTTCCGTATCGGATGGTGGTAGTGTGACGTACTGTTCTGCTGTCCTGACCGCTTCCGTATCAGATGGTGGTAGTGTGACGTACTGTTCTGCTGTCCTGACCGCCTCCGTATCAGATGGTGGTAGTGTGACGTACTGTTCTGCTCCTGACCGCTTCCATAGCGGATAGTGGTAGTGGGACGTACTGTTCTGCTGTCCTGACCGCTTCCGTATCAGATGGTGGTAGTTGGACGAGCTGTCCTGTCCCGAGCGTCTCGGTGTGAGCAGCCGACGACCGCCATAGTGGACTGGCCTCTGGGGGGGGGGGCGTGGTGCACCGATCGGTGTTGCGTGGCTCGTGCAGCAGGGGTCGTCGCGGTGGTGGGCGGACAGTCGGTGGGTAACATGTGCGTGCCACAGTGGTCCGAGGTTGTGGGGGGGGGGGGGACGAAGCGGAGGCCATATGGTGCCGCTGCCACCGTTATCGGTCTGGGCCGTGTCCAGAGCGTTTCAGCATTGCATCGACGGTCGGCCTGGTTTTCAAGGCAATGGTTGAGTGGAAAAACCCACGGTCCACTGCAGACATCCACTCGAATGGCTACGTATGTCTGGATAAGGCCGTTTACTACGGAGTGTGTGCTCTTTTCTCGATGCTTTGTACGTGTTTCTGGCACACACTATTCAGTGTGGAGTGTGTGCTCGCCTTTGTAACTTGTGTGCACCGTGTTGTGTTTGGAAATCACCGAAGGAGGTGGATAACTTTACTCAGCTATATAGCTCAGTCGGGACGAGGAGGGGGAGACGGAACACACAGGGAGCGGAATGGCTAACTCTTCCGCTTTCACAATGAACTATGTCTCCGATGATAAAGGAATGACATTGTTTCTTATTTCAAATCCGGCCGGAATATAGTTTTTCCTAGATCAACAGAAAGAAATAAGGTCGGAAAACAGGATAACGCTATCCGCAACTGATGATGCATTTTACACATAGATGGGCATCCGGTGTGCTCTTTCACCCACCATTTTCACCGTCGCCGTCCGCATTGCACGAAAACTGCACCGTCATTGCACACGTCCCAAGTCTTCGATGCCATTGGCCCACCCTTGGTGGTGGGAACTTCCACGGGCCGCTGGGCGCCGCATGGGCCGGGTCCACGTGTGCGCGTGTCGTACGGCGGTGAGACGCGCCAGGCTCGCTCTGCGCCGCATTCGCCGCCGTCCGCAGAGCGGCGCCGTAGTCGGCGGCCGACTATCACGTGGCGGCCGACTGTCACGTGACGGCCGACTGTCACGTGACGGCCAGCCGGCATTTACACGTGGCATGTGGCACGTGTGGTGCGTTTGGCACCAGTGACCTGTCGACACGCTGACGCTACCGGTCGAACGTCTGGTATAGCGCCGGCTACCGGTCGGACGTCTGGTATAGCGCCGACTGACGCTACCGGTCGGACGTCTGGTATAGCGCCGACTGACGCTACCGGTCGGACGTCTGGTATAGCGCCGACTGACGCTACCGGTCGGACGTCTGGTATAGCGCCGACTGATACCGGTCGGGCGTCTGGTATAGCCCCCCGCCGCTACCCGCCGGGGGGTCGGGAGGAAAGCCGCCGGCCGCTACCGGTCGGAGCGGATAGCGCCGGCTGCTACCGGTCGGACGTCTGGTATAGCGCCGGCTGACGCTACCGGTCGGGCGTCTGGTATAGCGTGTGACGCTACCGGTCGGACGTCTGGTATAGCGCCGGCTGACTACCGGTCGGACGTCTGGTATAGCGCCGGCCGGGCTGAATGTACCCTCAGCTGGGCTGACTCCAGGTCGCTCCCGATTCTGGCTGGCACGGTACTCGCGCGCGCCAGCGAACCTCAGTCGTCGGTGCGGGAGCGTCAGTATTGCACCCGCCAGCTGCATCATCGGCTTCACCAGCTTCATCGACTTCACCAACTTCATCGGCTTCGTCAGCTTCACTGGCCACGGCAGTGTCGCATATTGTGCGTTGTCACGGCGTTAGATGTCGCTGAGCGTCGGTGGTGCACTCCCGCAAAGGTTTTCCGTGGTTGACGTGGATCTTCACAGGTGTGTCGCGTCGCAGGTGTGTCGCAGGTGTCACCGGTGTGTCGCAAGTGTCACAGGTGTCACATATGTCACACGCGTGTCACAGATATCAAAGGTGTGTCGCAGGCGTCGCAGGTGTGTCGCATGTATCAAAGGTGTGTCGCAGGCGTCACAGATGTCGCAGGCGTCACAGGTGTCGCAGGCGTCACAGGTGTCGCATGTGTCACAGGTGTGTCGCAGGCATCACAGGTGTGTCGCATGTGTCGCATGTATGTCGCATGTGTCACAGATGTGTCGCAGGCGTCACAGGTGTCACATGTGTGTCGCAAGTGTCAGGTGTGTCGCGGGTGTCGCAGGTTTCGATTTCCGCCAGTCCGCTGTCGCTGCACCGTGCATTTCGAAACATTGGGAACATGCTCTGCGTTCGGAGTCGGAGCCGAAGGCTAACCGACCCGGGTGTTCTGTTGCAGCGCCGCAGGCGAAGGAGACCTACTGCCAGATCCAGCTGGACGAGGAGGGCCTGGCCGCGTTCCGGTACGCCGTGCGCAACCACTACTGGTACCAGATGTACATCGACGACCTGCCCATCTGGGGCATCATCGGCGAGTCGGACGACGACGGCGACTACCTGTGGACGCACAAGCGCTTCGACATCGGCATCAACGGCGGCCAGGTGGTCGACGTCAACCTCACGTCCGAGGCCAAGGTGGGTGGCAGCCTCGCCTCCCGGGTCGCCTCGCCTCCGCGGCCAAGCCTTCGCCGTCACGCCAGCTCAAGGGCGTGTTAACCACTGCAGTCGATGCCCTAAAACCAAATAACTGACTAAACCAGTTTATCTGCTGCACAACAATTTAGTCTCGTTTTGCCGATCAGCGGCAACCTCGCTGAAGCGCGGCGGGATCCGCAGCGGAACTCGCAGCTACACTGCCTGCAACAGGCGCGTGTTCCAAAGCTGGCGATCGGTATGCTGTGGTGGGTAGCGGCGCCGACAGTTGGCGCCAGAACTTGACCGGCTCAGCTGAGAAGCGCGCCAAATGTGGGGGGCGGGAATGGCCGAGTGGTTAAGGTGTCGGGCTATGGGTACCAAAGGTCCCGGGTTCGACTCTAGCGCCATTCAGGACATTTCCCAATCCCGCGGCCCACCGGCGAAACAGTGTGGGCGGCGCCATTAGCCGTGAATGTGCATAAAGTGTGTCGTGAACCAACCAATAAACAAACAAACAAGCGCCAAATGTGGCTCCCCGAGCGAGAACGTCGCCAACGTTGCACACGAGGTCACGGCGAGGCGGCACGGCTCCCAGTCATCATCACCAGCACCGGATCAGGCTGTCGGGGTGGATGTCCGGCCGTCAGGATGGATGCTAGGCTGCTAGGGTGGATGTCCGGCTGTCTGAGCAGCAGTCTGGCTGTCTGGGTGGATGTCAGGCTATCCGAACGGCTGTCTGGCTGTTAGGGTGGATGTCCGGCTGTCGGGATGGATACACCCTAACGTCCACCGTAGGCTGTTAGGGTGGATGTTAGTCTGTCAGAGAGCCTGCCAGGCTGTCAGGGTGGATGTCAGACTGTCAGTGTGGCTGTCCTGCTGTCAGGGTGGATGTCAGGCCGTCGGTGGTTTTCAGTACGCCTGCCTGCGTGCGTGCGTGTGTATGTGCACTAGGACTCATGTGTTTGCAGGTGAAACTCACCAACGGCGCACAGATCCCTCTCACCTGACATGGTGTCGTTTGCAGGTGAAACTCACCAACGGCGCACAGATCCCTCTCACCTATGAGGTGGTGTGGAAGAAGTCGCCGGTCAAGTTTGAGGACCGGTTCGACAAGTATCTGGACCCGAGCTTCTTCCAGCACCGGGTGAGAGGGCGTGGTCGGGCGGGCGTGTTGGGCTGGGGTGCTACGCACAGGCCGGGCAGGCGTCGACTGACGGACCAGCTCAGGCGCCAGACAGACCAGCGACTCCCGGGGGCGAGACGTTGCCTGCCATGTGGTCATGCTTGCACGTCCAGGATGGACGTGGATAATGGATGTGGAGGATTGGCGTGGAGGATGGGCTTGGAGGATGGGCATGACGGATGGACATGACGGATGGACGTGGAGAATGGATGTGGAGGATAGGCGTGGATCCGCCATGTCCATCCGCCATGGATGGACATGGCGGATGGACGTGGAGGATGAACATGACGGATGGACGTGAAGGATGTGCCGATGGTGTGCGGTGCCACGCTGCCCAACGTGTCGTGTGGTGTCCAGAGTAGCTGCAGTGTTCTGACTGGGAGGGCTGGTGCTGGACGGTGGCTGCGATGTAGCCCGTGTATGTGACCATAGAGAGCTCAGTGTTCCTCTGCTGCACTGTGTTGTCCTGCGTGCCTGTACTGAATCCGGGACGGGAGCTCCACACGTCCTGGCTGTGACCTGTGCCACCGGATCCACTGGGTATGGGCCCGATCTCGTCGATCCACTGGTTCTGGCAGTCATCCCACCAGGCCCGCTGGTTCTGGCTCTGACCTCAACAGGTCCTCTGGCTCTGGCTCTGACCTCGCCAGATCCTCTCAATCTGGCTCTGACCTCAACAGGTCCTCTCATGCTGGCTTTGGCCTCACCAGATCCTCTCATTCTGACTCTGACCTCACCAGATCTTCTCATTATGGCTCTAGCCTCAACAGGCCCTCTGGTTCTGGCTCTGACCTCACCAGATCCTCTCATGCTTTCTCTGGCCTCACCAGATCCTCTCATTCTGGCTCTGACCTCACCAGATGCACTGGTCTTGCAGCTCTGACCATGATATGTCTTCGCCAGATCCACTGGTTCAGCATCTTCAACAGCTTCATGATGGTGATCTTCCTGGTGGGCCTGGTGTCGATGATACTGATGCGGACGCTGAAGAAGGACTACCAGCGCTACAGTCGCGACGAGGAGATGGATGATGTGGTGAGACTCCCCTCATACCCCTGTCGATGCGGGAATTTGTTTGATACTGTTGGCTGACGGGAGCGACGCCGTCCATTGACAGACCTCAAAGGGGCCTTTCTGGCTATCCGATCATCTGAGCGAAATGATCCCAAAGATGGTAAGATCCGATCGTTCTTTGGAATCATCCGTGTCGCGGATCCTCCAATGCGACAGACTTGGGTGAAGCGCTTGCTTTCTGGAAACACGCTGCGCGGTCTGGTGAGAGGTTTGTGATGGTCTAGGTGTTGGTCGAATGCACTCGAAAGCTACTTCGTTCGCAAAAAGGAGATATGCGCTGGTGCGTTGACAGACTTCCCCTGACCTGACGTCAGGAGTGACTGTGACTGTGACCGTGACATGTGACCGTGACATGTGACCGTGACATGTGACCGTGACATGTGACCGTGGCATGTGACCGTGGCATGTGACCGTGGCATGTGACCGTGGCATGTGACCGTGACATGTGACCTGGTGGCCGTGACCCGTGACGCTGACATGGCGTCAAGAGCGTATGCCCCGTGGTGCTGACCTGTGACCGTGACCTGTGACCTGTGACCTGTGACCCGTGACGCTGACCTGACCGCAGGAGCGCGACCTGGGCGACGAGTACGGCTGGAAACAGGTGCACGGCGACGTGTTCCGGCCGGCCAGCCACCCGGTCCTCTTCTCGGCCCTGATCGGCACCGGATGTCAGGTGAGATGTCGCTGCCGGCTCCACAGAAACGCGCTCAATCCCGCAGGCAGCCGTCACACAGGTGAGATGTCACCGCCGGCTCCACAGAAACGCGCTCAATCCCGCAGGCGGCTGTCACAGGTGAGATGTCACCGCCGGCTCCTCAGAAACATGCTCACTCCCACAGGCAGCCATCACACAGGTGAGATATCACACAGGTGAGATGTCTGTGCCGGCTCCACAGAAACACGCTCACCCCCACAGCCAGCTGTCACACAGGAGAGATGTGTGTGCCGGCTCCACAGAAACACGCTCACTACCACAGGCGAGATGTGTGTGCCGGCTCCACAGAAACACGCTCACTACCACAGGGATCCGTCACACAGGTGACATGTGTGTGCCGGCTCCACAGAAACATGCTCACCCCAGTGATGTCACACAGGTGAGATGTGCCGGCTACAGAACTCACTACCAGGGATCCGTGGTGAGATGTGTGCCGGCTCCACAGAAACACACAGGCAGTGAGCGTGTTTCTGTGGAGTCTGTGTTTCTCTCTCATCGTCATCAGTGTACTGGACATGCTCGAGGGCAATGTGGCAGCACAACACCCATGCATTAAACACACAGCTGCATGACCGACGCAGTCGATGCACCCTTACACTCCTGGTTTAAACACATAAATGCATGGGCGCTGTATGACCAACGCAGTCGATGCGCCCGAAAGCCCAAATAACCAACCAAACACATGAATGCACGACACGGGTTGATGGACTAACCTAGCCGGCCGGACAGCAAACCGATACGCCGACTGTTGGGTGTCGGGGCGGAATGGCCAGTGGAAGTCAGCTAGTCTCTGTACCGTCACTTGGAGCTCGGCTAAGGCCGCCAGCTGACGGCAACACTGAACGGCCGCCGTCGCCCACCGCGCCACCTGTGCGGGCGCGTGCTAACCACTGATTCGCCGTGCGTCGGACAGGTGGCGTCAGTGGTGCTGCTGGTGGTGCTGATCGCCATCGTGGGCGAGCTGTACACGGAGCGCGGCAGCCTGCTGAGCACGGCCATCTTCGTGTACGCCGCCACCAGCCCGGTGAACGGCTACTTCGGTGGCGCGCTCTATGGCCGCATGGGCGGGAAGGTGGGTGTCGGCAGCGCGGTCCGCCAGCTGCCGGGCGGAGTAGTGGCGCAGTAGTGGCGCATTGCTGGCGGAATACAGACTTGTGCTCGACTCGAGTTGTGGGTGCACTATAATCCACATGGATTGACCCACCCTGAAACCCCAATAATCATCATCATCGACTCGAGTTGAATCGAGAATCGACTCATGAGTCAATCGTTTTTCAGTGAGTCATGAGTTGAATCGATTTTTTTCCTCAAAATGTATCTCGAGTCGTGAGTTGAACATCACATCTTTCTGAGAAAAATTAGTTGAATCATGAGTCGGTCATTCAAATATCTTGTGTGGCCAGTGCATACTGAATCATATGGCTCATGAGTCTGATACCACTGAGCCGGATCTAAATCGATTCAAATTTATGCCAGTCTGTTTGGGTCGTGAGTTGAATCGGATCTCAAGATCTATGGGTCACATGTGAGTCAACGAAAAAATGTGTCAACTCAAAAAAATTGAGTCGAGCGCAAGTCTGGCGGAATATGGTGGACTATACCACTTTCTGAACATGCAGTCGACATCCTTCTCCAAGAAGTGTTCAAGATGCTGTTCAAGAAGAACAGTATCTTGTTCATAGGTGTCATGCCCATGCTCTTGATAAAGGATGGTGCTGCACGAACGTTTGGCAACGCAAATTCATGTACATGGATTACCTATAATAGCACACAATGCCAGTTCATAGCATATGCATTTTTTTCGCTATCCCGAATTTAGCCCTTCCTAAATTATGAAACCCAAACGAAAGATACGATACAAAAGATCCAGTCATGAGTACGACATAGGCTTCAATTTAACCTGAATGGCATTAAAGGCATATTAAAACATGCTAGTTCCATGGCAAATTTCGGCATCCTACCGTGCTCGTTTCGAGATCTCACAACGAAAAGCCATTATTTTAACACTGCGGTGGGACCACATGCTGGGTATCCTGACCAGTTGGCAGAGGGCTGGTCGTGAGGCGTGCCCGTGGCTATCACGAGAAACAGTGTACCGGCTGGCCTCAGTGGTAAATTACTCGTGGGATGGGGGGACGAGTAATCTAGGGGTAGATTGCCGGCCTACCCCTAGACTGTCGGTGTGTCCGTCGATGTCGACTTGCCAGTCGATATGTCGTAAAACCAAAAGCCACCAGTAACAACCACTCGTGAAATTGGCATCTTGTACCACAATGATAAGTGAAGGTGCCGCGTATGCCGTACCATTCTGTTCGTTCATAGTATGTTGTTATTACCGTTTTCCGTAATATAGGTACGCCTACGTTCGGTGTCTATCAAAATAAACTACAAACGTTCACTTATGAGTGCGCCTTCAAGGATTTCAACGACATTTTAAGTGAAATCGTTTCCATTTCGGATTTCGACATCCCACTGTAATCGTTTCGACATCTTGCGCCTAACGAAGAACCATTATTTTGGCACTGCGTTGTCTCGACCTGACCCGCCGCACTGCGACAAATGTTGCTGTGCTTTGCTTAACCTGCACAGAAACATTTGTCAACTGGTCCGGAATGGGACCGTTTTGGCAGATCCACACTTAAGGCACATGGGGTCAGACCCCATGTGCCTTAAGTGTGGATCTGCAAGCACGGTCCCTATGCCCGACCAGTTATACGTTAGGTGTGGACCGGCCGGGTGGTAGTGTCCCCAGCCTGACCTGACGTAATCTGTTATGTCTTGGGCATGGACCCGCAAGATGGTGGTGTCCCTGACCTAACCTGACCTGACCTGACGTGATCTGACTCGCCGTACCTCAGGTATTGATCCGCCAGATGGTGACGTTCTGACCTGAGCTGACCTGACATGACCTGACCTGACCTGACCTGGCCTGCTGTACATCAGGTGTGGATCCGCCAGATGGTGGTCTTCCTGGCCTGACCTGACCTGGTCTTGCCTGCTGTACCTCAGGTGTGGATCCGCCAGATGGTGGTGTCGGCGGCGCTGCTGCCGGCGCTGGTGTGCGGCACCGCCTTCCTCATCAACTTCATCGCGCTCTACTACCACGCCAGCCGCGCCATCCCGTTCGTGACGATGCTGGCGGTGGCGTGCATCTGCCTGTTCGTGATCCTGCCGCTGACGCTGGTGGGCACCGTGCTGGGCCGCAACCTGGCGGGCCAGGCGGACGCGCCGTGCCGCGTGAACGCCGTGCCGCGGCCCATCCCCGAGAAGAAGTGGTTCATGGAGCCGTGGGTGGTGGTGCCGCTGGGCGGCGTGCTGCCGTTCGGCTCCATCTTCATCGAGATGTACTTCATCTTCACCTCGTTCTGGGCCTACAAGATCTACTACGTGTACGGCTTCATGCTGCTGGTGCTGCTCATCCTGGCGGTGGTGTCCGTGTGCGTGACCATCGTGTGCGCCTACTTCCTGCTCAACGCCGAGGACTACCGCTGGTGGGTGGACCGCGCGGCCGCGCGCCGGTGCTCTGTGTGTCGGCACCGTGCGCCGACGGGTGTCGGAGGGGGTGGCTGTGACACTGGCTGTGTGTCGGAGAGTGTACTTGTGCTGTTGGGTGGTGTGTGACACCGGCTGTGTGTCGGACTGGCTGTGTGTCGGAGAGTGTGCTCGTGCTGTGGGGTGGTGTGTGCCACTGGCTGTGTGTCGGAGAGTGTGCTCGTGCTGTGGGGTGGTGTGTGCCACTGGCTGTGTGTCGGGGAGTACTCGTGCTGTTGGGTGGGGTGTGCCACTGGCTGTATGTCGGGGAGTGTGCTCGTGCTGCTGGGTGGTGTGTGACACTGGCTGTGTGTCGGAGTGTGTGCTCGTGCTGCTGGGCGGTGTGTGCCACTAGGATGAATGTCGGGAAGTGTACTCGTGCTGTGGGATGGTGTGTGCCACTGGATGTGTGTCGGAGAGTGTACTCGTGCTGTTGGGTGGTGTGTGTCGGGGAGTGTACCCATGCTATGGGGTTGTGTGTGCCACTGGATGTGTGTTGGGGAGTGCACTCGTGTTACTGGGTGGTGTTTACCACTGGATGTGTGTCAGAGAGTGTGCTCGTGCTGATGGGTGGCGTGTGCCACTGGTTGTGTGTCAGGGAGTGTACTCGTGTTACTGGGTGGTGTGTGTGTGTGTGTGTCTCACTGCATGTGTGCCAGAGAGTGTATTCGTACTGCTTGGTTGTGTGTGCCACTGGACGTGTGTCAGGGAGTGTACTCGTGCTGTTGGGTGGTGTGTTAGAACGTGTACTAGTGTTGTGGGGTGGTGTGAAGAAAACGCACTGACTACGAATCACGGGAACTATATGATCAACATGGTCGATGCACTCTAATGCCCAAATAATTAACTAACCGCCTTTGCGGATCAATCGAAAATCTACCCCATGGGCGGAAAATGACCGACGTAGTCGACGTGCCCCCCGGAAAAAAATCCACCACCACGAGGATCTAACAGTGCGCTGAGGTATCACGACACTTGTGGTATGGTACGTCACAAATTGTCAGCTTCACGTAGTCTTGTGTCGGAGAGTGTACTGGTGCTACGCTGTCGTGTGGCACACATTGTGCGGGATGTTATGTCGAGGAGTGTACCAGTAACAACTAGTCAAATCACCGAATTGTTTGTTTGTTGGATGATTCACGACGCACTGTATGTACATTCACGGCTAATGGCGCCGCCCACACTGTTTCGTCGGCTGGCCGCGGGATTGGGAAATGTCCAGAGGTGTGCGGGTGTCGAACCCGGGACCTTTGGTACCCAGAGCCTAACACCTTAACCACTCGGCCACCCCACCCACCCACCGTCCAGTTGTGTTGTCAGAAAGTGTACGTCGCGAGATGACGTGAAGTCCAATTAGCTGCCAATGGTACCAGGCCAGACAGCGTAATTCAGCCACTAACATTATTCAATATTCTCGATCAGCCTTTTACTCTTTAGCGAATGGATGTGGGGGTGTGGGTAAAGCGCATCGACTGCAGCAGTCATGCAGCAACGGATGTGTGCGTTGTAACCATAGAGATGATGTGCCTGAATGCACACGCAGCTAACGATTACCAGCACCGCTGTAGAGTTCCAGTGCTGATGTGCGTGTGGTTGGCGATTTGCAGGCAATCAATAATGTTTTGTCGAATTGACTGGCGGTTGGCAGAGCTCACGTGCAGCTTTGGGCATTTGATAGGATTGGCCGTGAGGCTGATGACAACGGTAATCCCACGCTGCATGGTGTTCTGCGAAATGAGGGAAACGTTGAGGCGTCAGCCAGCATCAAGAGGATGGTTCTGTAACGCATCCCCAGACACATATCACAGGTAACTCACCTGTGTGTGCGTCTTTGCGGGAGTTCATATTCCAGACAGTTGCCGTTTATCACATCGGTTAGTCCCGTTCTGTACGACACCTATGTGATCTCGAGCACAGACGATGCATCCGAGGGAGCTACACCCGCCGCTTGCCTCGGGCATGACCCCTCTGGCCGGGAGCGGCCTGTAGTGACCTGTGCTGACCTACGCTTCAGGCAGTGGACCAGCTTCCTGGCAGGGTGTTCCACCTCGGTGTACGTCTACCTGTACTCCATCTACTACTTCTTCTTCAAGACCAAGTGAGTGCCGGGCGCTCCGCCGCTGCAGTGGGTGGGAACGAGTAGTCTAGGGGTGAGTTGCTCGTCTCACAATCGAAGGGCTGTGGGTTCGAGTCTCGCCTGTCGCCACTCTTCGCCCGCGACCAATCGCCGTGAGAGATTGGCGACTCTACATGGCTTAACGTTCGATGTGTCATAAAACCGATAACCAACCAACTAACCGCTGCAGCGGCGGCCACGAACACTGATGGATCACCAGTGTTGCTGTTTATCGGTCACGACCACACTTCAAGGAATTGCAGCGTGTTGCTGTGCTTTTGTCAATAGTTGGCTTACACTACAGTCACTACAGGACAGCTCGTTACTATTGCAGCGTGTTGCTGTGACTTCGCCGATAGTTGGATTGTACTACAGACACTACAGGGCAGCCCGTTACTACTGGGACATTGCAGCATGTTGTTGTGCCGCTATCAATAGTTGGCTTACACTACAGTCACTACAGGACAGCTCGTTACCACTGGGACAGGGCAGCTTGTTACTGCTGGGACATTGCAGTAACGAGCTGCCCCCTAGTGACTGTATATGAGCATTTCATCAGTTGGCTTACACTACAGTCACTACAGGACAGCTCGTTACTACTGGGACATGGCGCCGGGTTCAGGAGGCGATAATAGATTCACGGCCATCGTACGCTGCATATAGTGGCACTGGTGTATAGAGATCCGTAGTGTGGTGGTGCTGATGATGGTGAGGGGTGGTGTCAGGTGTGTAGCTGGTGCTGGTGATGGTGATGGGTGGTGTCAGGTGTGTAGCTGGTGCTGATGATGGTGAGAGGTGGTGTCAGGTGTGTAGCTGGTGCTGATGATGGTGAGAGGTGGTGTCAGGTGTGTAGCTGGTGCTGATGATGGTGAGGGGTGGCGTCAGGTGTGTAGCTGGTGCTGGTGAGGTGTCGTAGCTGGCGCTGATGATGGTGAGAGGTGGTGTCAGGTGTGTAGCTGGTGCTGATGATGGTGAGGGTGCGTCAGGTTGTAGCGTGTGTGATGATGGTCAAAGGTAACGTAAGGGTAACTGGTGCTGGTGATGGTGAGGGGTGGCGTCAGGTGTGTAGCTGGTGCGAGTTGAGTAGAGTTGGAGTACTAAGATGAGCAACATTGCTTCAGCATTTTTATGTTAACCCCAAAAGATTAGTGTATTAGGTTATGTTGAGGCCGAGAGCATCGGTAACGATGCGCCCTGAAGCCCTAATCAGAGAACATCAGTAACATCGTCCCATTTTGCAGGATGTACGGGCTGTTCCAGACCGTGTTCTACTTCACCTACATGGGCTTGTTCAGTTCGGTGCTCGGCATCATGTGCGGCACCATGGGATACATGGGAACCAACTACTTCGTCCACAAAATCTACAGCACCGTCAAGATCGACTAGCGGTGCGGCGCGCTACGGCCGGGCACATCCCCCCGGCAGTCTGCTGAACAAGCTGACGGCCAAGGTCTGGCCGAGGCCGACTACCTACCACGCGAAGCCCGGCGATGACGAGGTGTCTACCACAGGAATCCCGGCGAGGGCGAGGCATCTACCACGCGAAGTGAGCGCGACTATGTAGCGGAGCCCGAGTGACGGCGAGGCTCCACCCGGGTGGCGCGACGCGCCGAGGGGGGCGGGCCCCCGGCAGTGACGGCGAGGTGTGTGCCACCTGAGGTGGTGGACGCACCTGGGGTGATGCCTGCACAGGTGGCGGACAGCTGTGTGTGTGCTTGTGTGCCAGCGACGGCGGCGGGCTCCGACGCCGGCCCGACCGCGCCTGGGCCGGAGGGGACGGCGGGTCACGCCGCGAGAGGTCGGGTGTGCGGGGCCGGCCGGGGACGCAGCGCACGTGGTGTCCGCTGGGCACGGCTGGACGCCGCTGCCGGACTCGACCCCGCTCGCCGGGGCCGGCTGGGTCACGTGGTCGCGTGGTCGCGCCGCCCAGACGGGCTGCGATGGCCCGAGGCGGACCGCGCGGCGTGAGATTCGGACTGGCCGGCGGCGGCGAGGCGCCGGCTGCCGTCGGCATTCGTGCGCCGGCGTCGCGGTCACAATGAGCGGCGGTGTGTCGCGCCGTCGGCAGTCGTGGCGCGCCGCCGTCCCGCCATCTGTCGTGGTGGCGCGGAGCTCGCGGCCGCCGCCCGTGCTGGGGTCGGACTGCTGGGCCGATGCACAATCACGTCACCACCGACGACTGGTGCCGCCGCAGCTGTGATAGCGGACGGGCCGACCTGTGTGTGTGTGTGTGGACGCTGGGATCGGGTCGGGCGGTGCTCTGTTTTGACGGCGGGCCGCGAGGTGTCTCTGCTGTCGCGTGAGGCGCACGCACACGCCAACGGCCGGTGTGTGTTGAGTGTGCGCGCGTCATGTCAGCGGCCGTGGTGCCGTTCGCTTGGTGGCCGACGGACCCGGACACTTGCCGTACTGACGTGGTCGTACAGTGGGCGAGGTCGGGAGGTGGGCGTGGCCAAGCGGTGGGCGTGGTCAGGTGGTGGGCGGGCTGTTACGGCCGCTGTGTGCGTGCCGCGAGAATGTCCGTCGCCGACGCCCGACGCGTTACGGCAAACCTCTGTCACGAAACGTCGCGATGGCCGGTTCCGGTGTGATGACCCCCTCCCCTCCCCGTGGTCAAGTGCGTGATGCCGGTGTGGTGACCCCCCCCTCCCTCCCGTGGTCAAGTGCGTGATGCCGGTGCGGTGCGTATGCACTGGGGAAGTGTCTGACGTCTGAGAGAATAGCCACGACAGGCTTAGTCTGTCGACTTATATGCGCCTCCCCACCTCTACGCACTGTTGGAAGCTGTTCCGCCACGCTAGGCTGGTCCCCTGCGGGGGTGCCGTCGCCAGGCGGGGCTCGTTTCCCTGTGGATTTCCTGTGGACTGGATTGGTGCTGCCACTGTGTCGCTTATCGGTCCGTCGATGTGACGTTTTTGTTGAGGACGGTACGCCGGCGAGCTGAGAGCCCGGCCGATTTGTAGCCAGCTGGCCGTTGCCATGGAGACGGCAGGCGGCTTGCGTCGCGGTAACCGAGGGGATGTGTCATGCTCGTTGTTTGCTGTGCTGGTATGTAACAGGGCGTGGTATCGGGCTGAATGAAATCTGTGTGGACCGTTTGATTGCATTATTTAACGTTTCACCGAAGTTTATGTTACGTGTGTTTCTCCAGCACTTGCGATGAGGATTGTAAATATACCATAAAAATAGTGTTCGGTCTACGTGTGGAGATGCAAATTCACGCACACCTGACAACCGCTCCATAAGGTTGAGGGGCCGGGACCGACACCCCCTCCTACCAAAGTGATTGAGATTGAGACATGGGTAGAGTTCAGCAATTTTATATTTATTCTATTTCAGTAAGTCTATTTTAGCGACACTAAGGATGATCCATGGCAAACATGCTAATCATGAATGTGTTAGGTCTTTGGGTCCGTGGACCACAATTGCACCCGTAGCAAATTAACACATAGATTATGTCGCCACGTATAAAACGCAGGTATGCAGAGTAGTCGGTAATAAGCTGGTCACGTGCATATATTTGAATTAGTACCTCTTTGGGGAGCAAAACAGGTCTCTTCTATGGGCGAAGCGCGACTTGTGACCATATAAGTGCACCAGCCTTGGTTCGCGTCGCGTAAGTGACACGCAAAAGAACTGGATTTAGCTAGAAACTGTAATGGGACAGTAAAAGTTCTTTAGTTTCTAAAGCTGAGTAAAGTTTCTAGCACAATTGGTCCACTGAAGTAAACGGGACTACATTGGGTGAGGAGAGTGAGATGGTTAGGAGCTGAGCAAGCAGTTTAAATTAGTGTTTACATTGAAGATACGATCAATTGCCACCTACACCATAGTTCAGTACATGTACTATAAATAATGTTGATTTCATCATATACCTGTTTACAATCATATCAGAAAATAAACCAAAAAGGCAGCAGACTATAAATTTATGCAGGGTGTTTTGAAACTGAAAAGAACTGCATTTCACTTATATAATATTTTTAGATCAGTTTCACAAATAAATTCCAACCATTGAAACGGGCAAATGTAGTTCCTATTTTCAAAAAGGAAAAGAGGAAATTAAAACTATAGGCCATAAGTCTCACATCTAGTCTGCAAGTACCCGAATCAATTATCAAGATAAATATTAGTTACTGAAGGTGCAATTGATTCAAATACTCAACATGGGTTTAAAAAGACATCGTGTCTCACAAATCTCTTGGACGTTTAACTTACAAACAATTTATCAGGAAATCAGGTTATTAGCATATCTTACTTCATAAGGCCTTACAAGTACCCATAAACGTTAATATACAGCTTCAGTCATGGTATTGCAGGTAGCATCTTAAAATATAAGTTGTGCTCAATAGACACAAAAGTATGCTAAATGGTTCAAAGTATATACAAAATTCTTTTTTTTTTTTTTTTTTTTTTTTTTGGTTTTTTTTTTTTTGGGGTTGGTTTTTTTGGGGATCTGGAAATGTTTGAATTGAACAGAAATGATCATTGGAGGTCATAAATTCAAATTAAAGTAACACAAACAAGTAAAGACAGACTGTCTGCACCAACAGGTAAGAACACTGGAACCAGCTGCCAGAAACCATTGTCGTAGCAGCACATTGAACGTCTTTAAAAACAGCGTAGACAATCATTATAAGAATAAGGGCTTGCTTTTCAGTATTACAGGGAGGGCTGATTGACAGATTTGGTGGGCAACTGATTCAGTATATAGAGTGCAACAAAGAAGGGCCCTGTGGCTCCATAGTGGCACTAATCTTTTTTTTTCTTTATGACACCAGCCTTAAATAATGAATACCAAGAATAGACCACGGACAACGGTGTATCGCACCACACGCTCAAGCGGGTTAACCTGCTTTCCGGTCAGATCCTTACACCCAATGTTTTGTGAGGGGGAGGGGGTGGGTCATTATATGCCCGTTCTAATCCCAAACTAAACGTCACACGCGAACGAGAGAACTGCGATCGGAAAGCGGCGAGTAGGGACAGAAACGGCCCTTTTTTTCTCAAAATGCGATGTCACTAGGGGTATGAAGTCACGACTGAAGTCATACTTTTGGATCTGAGTTCATTGTAAGGAGGATTTTAAGAAGAAAACTGATTCGGAATCAGTAAAGGAAGGCAAAATTGCGTACGGTGCCAACATGTTTGTTGTTTATTTTTTCAAGATATTCATGATTCGATTTTTTATTTATTTCATTTTAGTGGGTAAAGCGCACCGAGAAACTTTGCTTCAAGTAAGCTTGATCCCATAAAAAGCGCTTACTTTAGCCAGAATTATCAATTTTAGTCCTAATGTGCAAATATGCAAAACAAAGGAGTCATGCAAAGCGCAGCAATTCAACAAACAAAAATCATATGGTGCGTTTTGTTGCATCCATAAAGATAAGCAAATGCTGAAAGTTTCATTACAATATATTCACACCTTAAAGCGTGACGACTAGTTGAAATTGAATGGAGGTCACATCATTTGACCTTGACTCACTTTGTAATCGTGGATGACTTGACCTCAAAATCCTCACACATGTTAAATTTATGTGAGGAAAAGTATACAAAACGTTGGCACGATGCTCGCGCGCTGTTTTTTTTTTCTCTATGGGCGGAAAACCTTATGGAGACGGAAAAAGACCCCCGAGACAGCTTGTGCTAAGGGAATACTGCGCTCGAGACGGTGAGGAGCAGCACAATACTGAAATCACTGACGATTCTTAGTAGGGGTGCAGGTTGGGGTACAGGAGGCATGGGTCTCGAAACTAAAGACTATTTGTGCGAAGTTCTGTCTGAAAACAACACGTTGTCGAACATTCTATTATATAAATTTTGTCTCAAGAGGACCCGGATAGTCCTACCTGTGCGAAGCTACAGTTCTTCTGAATATGATAAATTTATTACTTAATAATCTTAATAATATCACTTAAGTTGTCCTCTTAACTATCACTTAAGTATCACTTAACTATGTAGACAAATTGGGTCGTTAGTTGAAGTGGTGTCCGGTATTGGGTCGTGTTGATCCTGCAGATGTTAGATCGCATAAAACAGTTTAGGCGACCTTAGGCCGTAATAAACAAACGGATCGCATACAGCATACGAATGCTGGATCGCGTGAATCCCTGCTGATGCTCAGTTAGGAAAAACCTGTGGATGTTAGACCGTGTATTGTTACTCAAATAGGCCATGAACGTATCCACAGTAGTGACGTCATGGCTAACTAGACCCAAGGACTAGACCAGTGCCGCCATGTTTAATTTAACACCTCGTGATATCATCAATCGTTGAATAGGTTTGCAAAGTGTTTGTAGCCGGTAACGGTACTTTGCTATGCTTTTTTGATGAACTTGTTGTTGCAAGTTAGAAATGTCTGATATTGTGCTATAAGTGTAGAAGACATGAATGAATTATGTTGATGTAAGAACTTTATTTATTATTTTGGTGTTGAAACATTTTCAAAAGCTGCTCATTCTAGGATAGGTTAGGTTGTGTTAGCTTTATTTGGAAAATTTTCAAATAAATTGCTTGATTTTATGTGTCCATTTTTAATCCAAAACAGGCTAGACTAGGCTAGGTTTTAGGCTGGGTTACATCCCATTTTTATTTAATTATTACAGCATTTCTTTTAATGCCATTCTACCTAGCTCATCCATTTGTTGGTGTTATTTTGCTCACTACCTAAAAAGTAAGCATTTGTGCAGAAAGTGAGTGATCTCATCTTTGTCACTTTCATAAGCATTGCACTGGAAATATAGCCATAGGGTGTTTAGACCTAATAAAAGCCACCAGGTCCCATCCAGTTAAGATTAAATGGAAGATAACATAAGCCTGGTAAAACAACACAGCCCAACCATCATCACATCCAAAGAAACCATCCAACATCCCACATGCCTGTCAATAGTCGGTTTTACAACAGCAGTTTGTTCTGTCTGCTTTTGATCCTTCCATGTCAGTCCCTCCTTTAACTAAGCATTCCAAACATGAAGTAAAACATACATCAGAGAACATTTATTATCAGTTAGAATTGGTTTCAAACATTTTTTTTCTTCTTCATTGAACATAATTGTTTATTTCTGGTGAAAATATAGCGATTTTAGACAGATTATTTTAGTATAATTTTACTTAAACTATTTTAGATTAAAAACCCCACATCCAAATGAACAGCAAGCAAAATATCAGTTGGTGCACAAACATCCCACTCATTGGGTGTGTTGTGAATATCTTCCAAAAAATTATGAAATAAAAACTAAACATAACCTAAGCAATACCTGACCTAGCCTGACCTGTTTTTTTTTTAAAGAAAGAAATGATATTTTGTGGAATATTTTCTCCTAAATTATAAAAATTCACAACTGCAAAGGCCTAACCAAACCAAACTAATCCTAACTCATCTGCTTCAGTGTATACAAAATGTATGTGATGGATACCTTATACTGAGTTAATACTGCTTAGGTCAAAAAAAAAAAAAAAAGAAAAAAAAGGACAATGAAAAAAAAAAAAAAATTTTTTTTTTTAAATTTATTATTTTTTTTTTTATTTTTTTTTATTTTATAATAATATACCCAACAAAAAAAAAAAAAGAAAAAAAATAAAAAAAAGAAGAAAAAAAACAATTCCATTAAATTAAAATTTTCAGGTCACATGGTTAATTATTTTACACTGAGCTGATGTAACCAAAATATATATAATATGCATATATTATTCTGGCTCCTACTGATTACTGAATGTACTACTGAATGTGTCACTCAAAGTGCTGCCAACTTCTGTTGCATGCTGAAAGTGAGATTTGCATGTACAAAGATGTACTGTCAATGCAAATTTATGTAGCAATGCATCTGGTTGCATACTAGGCATATTGTAGCACTTTAATTTCTCTCATTTTGTGTCACAATGATTCATAAAGGGCTGTGAACCTTCATCTCTCAATAACAGTGTATGAAGGGCCTGAATCATTGATAATAGCATGTTTCAACCGAAGGGTTGGAATAATGGCAGCTCAATCTGTATGTCCCCAGACTAGATCATAAGCAAATGGTTTGAACTCCATAATCAATAGGGCTAGTGAGTCCACCAGCAACCAATCAGCTTAAGAGGTTGGTGACCCTGTATGCCTGGCAGTGGAATACATTATAAAATAATCAAAGGTTCTTCTCAGCCTGAGGGTTGAGATACCCAAGGTTCTTCTCAACTCAAGTGTTGAGATACCCAAGGTTCTTCTCAGCTTGAGTGTCAAGGTACCCAAATTTCTCCTCAGTTTGAGTGTCAAGATACCCAAGGTTCTTCTCATCTTAAATGTCAATATACCTATAGCTAAAGCTAAAGTGTCAATATACCCAAGGTTCTTCTCAGCTTGAGTGTTGAGATAACCAAGGTTCTTCTGTTTGAGTGGCAAGATACCCAAGGTTCTTCTGCTTCTGCTTCCCAGTCCGGGGATGGCGACGTCCGCACGGCTGATGGCGACGACGCGCCTGCTGGCCAGCCTGCCGCGGCCGCCCGGCCTGCCGCTGCTCTGCGTCGGCGGCGACGACCGCGGCCGGCGCCGCCTGTCGGTGTCGACGCGGCGCGCCGGCGTCGCCGAGTTCCTGCAGAGCGTGGCGTCGTCGCCGCCAGTGCAGGCCGTGCAGCAGGGTCTGGTGACGGCGCACGACGCCTCCGGCCTGCCGTGGTGGGCCACCGTGATGGTCGCCACGGCGGCGGCACGCGGCCTCGTCACATTCCCGCTGGGACTGTACCAGGTAGCGGCGCGCACGCTCGCGTTGTGTGTTCGTTTGTTGGGTGGTTCTGGACGCACTTTGTGTATTTGATCACGGCTTGTGCATGACCACGGTCGCCTACACTGTTTCGCCGGTGGGCCGCGGGATTGGGAAATGTCCCAAGTGGTGTGAGTGTTGAACCCGGGACCTTTGGTACCCAGAGATGAACACCTTAGCCACTCGGCCACCTGCCACTGCTGACGCTCGCGCTTGGAGAAGCGTCAAGCTCATTTGAGACCAAGTTGGAGTGCATAAAGGCATTCAGGGTCGGGTCGAATGAAGATGTTGCTGCAATTCCCGAGGAACATTCGGCTTTATAAAATTCTCACGTTCAGCATGGCATGGGCACAACTTTGGCACCGTCGTGTTACATGCCCATCCAAAGTATGCATAGCAACACACATATGTGATATCATATTGGTACCATGGGCGCAATATGACCTCAGCAGTCGGCGCGCCCTAAAGCCCTAATAACTAACTAACTCATATTGGTACCTGTGGCTCGTCATACCCAAGGAAGCAGCCACTCCTCAGCTATTTTTATGAGCAAAAGTTCGTACACCCGAAATTGAGTTGCCTCAATCTCAACAACTGGCTTGAGTTGCCATTCACTACTTATTATATCAATTTCATTGGGCTACTGTGCTTAGAATGTTTGTGCTCTTTAAGTTTTGCTGCAGATGGATGCTTGCTCGCCATTGTATTGGAGAGCATTCCCTCCTGGGTGCCCGCCCCTGCCGACGTCTGACACTGCCAGGGAAACCTGACTCCTGCAGGGACATGGGCCCACATGAGCTTGCTGCCCCTGCCAACATCTGACCCTGCCAGGAGACCCTGACCTCTGCAGGGGCAGAGTCCCACAAGAGCACCCCACCCCTGCCAACACCTGACCCTGTCAGGGGACCCTGACTCCTGCAGGGACTGGGACCACAAGAGCACCCCACCACTAACAACATCTGACCCTGCCAGAAGGCTCTGACCCCTGCAGGGACCGGGACCCGCGAGGGTATGCCGCCCTGCCAACACTTGACCCTGCCAGGGGGACCCTGACCCCTGCAGTGACTGGGACCCACGATGACATGTCGCCGCTGCCGACGAACCCTGACGGCTGCGGCGGTCGACAGCTGTCGGTGTTGGCGAAGTTCGAGGCACTGCGGCCGCAGATGGACGCCACCGTGCAGGAGATCAAGCGGGAGATGGCGGTGGCCGTCAGGAAGTACAGCTGGAGTGAGAAGACGGCCCGCGTCGTCTTCAACAGGGCGGTGAGTGGGCGGGCCCTGGAGGTACTGGCTGTGGTAGTGGTAGTGATAGTGGGACTAGTTGTGGTAGTGGTCTTGTTAATCATAGTAGTTGTGGTAGTTGTAGTGGCAATGGGTAGTAGGACTAGAGGAGGTCTTCAACAGGGCTGTTGGCGGGGTAATTTTCATAACACTATTCGGATGTCCTGGCGTTGGTCTTGGGTGCCACGTGCTCCCACTTTTTCGTTTTCGTATGTGGCCATTCGTGTTCACTTGTTTCTGCTCTGGCCAGGTTGGTATGTGTTTGGTGGGCTGGTAGGATGTGCGGTATGTGGTCAGAGGCTGTGGATTTCATAATTAATTTTTTTTTTTTTTTAAATTTTTATTTTTTTTTTTTTTTTTTTTTTTTTTTTTTTTTTTTTTTTTTTTTTTTTTTTTTTTTTTTTTTTTTTTTTTTTTTTTTTTTTTTTTTTTTTTTTTTTTTTTTTTTTTTTTTTTTTTATTTTTTTTATTGTAGGGGTGGGGTTTTTTTTTTTTTTTTTTTTATTTTTTTTTTTTTTTTTCTTTTCTTTTTTTTTTTTTTCCCAAAAAACTTTTTCCTTCTTCCCCCCAGTTATTGGAAAGTAATTTTAGGACACTGTTCCAGATAGATGGCGAAGAAAACCGCCGCTGGTCAAACAGGCAACCAGCGTTAGTGTTAAGCAAACTGGAACTGGGATGAATGTGATTTGATCACATCATGTTTTTATTTATATGTTTGTCAGACTGTGACCTTACTACCTCTGATGACAGGTGTGGGATCTGTGACATGACCCTCACCTCTGATAACAAGTGTGGGCGTTTGACCTGATGACATACCTGACAACCTCTGATGACAGGTGTGGGATCTTTCATCTGACCCTGGCCCCTAATGACATGCCCTAAGTGGATCTGTGACCTGATACTGACCGCTGGTGGCAGGTGAAGAAGCAGATGCCTGACCTGACCCCGATCTCTGATGACTTGTGTGGGACCTACGACCTGACACTGACCGCTGGTGGCAGGTGAAGAAGCAGATGCCTGACCTGACCCCGATCTCTGATGACTTGTGTGGGACCTACGACCTGACACTGACCGCTGGCGGCAGGTGAAGAAGCAGATGTCTGAGCTGATCGCCGTCAACAACTGTCACCCCATGAAGGCGGGCATCGTGTTGTGGTTCCAGCTGCCCTTCTGGGTGGGTCTGTCCATGGCGCTGCGGAATCTGGCCTGGGCGCTGCCCGCCCGCGACACAGGTGACTGCCAGCCAATCAGCTGACACAGGTGACTGGGAGCCAATCAGCTGACACAGGTGACTGGGAGCCAATCAGCTGACACAGGTGACTGGGAGCCAATCAGCTGACACAGGTGACTGCCAGCCAATCAGCTGACACAGGTGACTGGGAGCCAATCAGCTGACACAGGTGACTGGGAGCCAATCAGCTGACACAGGTGACTGGGAGCCAATCAGCTGACACAGGTGACTGGGAGCCAATCAGCTGACACAGGTGACTGCCAGCCAATCAGCTGACACAGGTGACTGGGAGCCAATCAGCTGACACAGGTGACTGCCAGCCAATCAGCTGACACAGGTGACTGCCAGCCAATCAGCTGACACAGGTGACTGCCAGCCAATCAGCTGACACAGGTGACTGACAATCAGCTACACAGGACTGGGCCAATCAGCTGACACAGGTGACTGCCAGCCAATCAGCTGACACAGGTGACTGGGAGCCAATCAGCTGACACAGGTGACTGGGAGCCAATCAGCTGACACAGGTGACTGGGAGCCAATCAGCTGACACAGGTGACTGCCAGCCAATCAGCTGACACAGGTGACTGCCAGCCAATCAGCTGACACAGGTGACTGGGAGCCAATCAGCTGACACAGGTGACTGCCAGCCAATCAGCTGACACAGGTGACTGGGAGCCAATCAGCTGACACAGGTGACTGTCAGCCAATCAGCTGCCACAGGTGACTGGGAGCCAATCAGCTGACACAGGTGACTGTCAGCCAATCAGCTGACACAGGTGACTGCCAGCCAAGGCCACAGCTTAGCCGGGGACGAGTAGCCTAGGGGTAAGTTGCCCGTCTTACAATCGAAAGGCCGTGGGTTCGAGTCTCACCTGTCGCTACTCTTCGCCCGCGGCCAAGCGGCGTGAGAGATTGGCGGCGCTGCATGCCTCAGCGGTCGATGTGTCGTAAAACCAATAACCAACCAGCCGGTGCCACAGCTCAGCTGACTCGCCACCGACCACCAGTCACAGGGGCACAGGTCGACGACACTGGTTAGCCAAACAGGGTGGACAGGTCTATGGTGTCCTGGAATCCCAACAGTTAGGTGGGGTCCATGACCTGGTAGGAGCGTGTGTGTTTTGAGCTGGGACACAGCACTGAATGGTTACTGTGACCCGGAAGGTAACGCCGGATGGCCCCGAAAGGTGACGGCATTCAACTGCTACATTGTCGAATCATTCCCATTTCACCATCGACATTGTCAAGAAAATTTGTGATAACAATTGTTATTTTTCATATTTTCAACATCCATTGCATGTTATGTTCAAGACATGAGTTTTTCAGCTGAGGTTTATACTCCACTGTGCATATTATTATTTTCAGGACATTGACTTGTGCGGTTATTTCTAGTGCAATTACTCGTCGGTGCCGGGTGATAGCAGCAGTGAGTGTTCGCAAAATATGGTGGAACATACCACTTACTGAACTCTGAGCCCAGCATCCTTCCCAAATAATTATCGACATCGTGATTCTTGGTGCGTGCTTGTGAAGTCATCATGCCTAGTTTCTAACAGTATCCAGTTTGCATTCCCCATGCTTATGCTCATCATAACGGATCCGGGATCGTAATAACGAACATCCCGTAGTGCAACTCCAGGTAAAGGGATTGTCTATGATGTACTATGTTATAAAGTACCAGTTTATAGCAGTGGTATTTGTATCGTTATCGTTGGTATCGGTACCTCCAAATTAGATGCCTCTTAAAACACGGAAAATGGATAGTTCTATGCTGACTGTTCTTCGGCTGACGGTTGTTCGGTTAACTGTTGTTCGGCTGATGATTGACAGCTGCTGAGTTGATTGTTGTTCGGGTGACGATTGTCCGGACGACGGTTGTTCGGGCGACGTTGACTGTTGTTCGGTTTACTGTTGTTCGGCTGACGATTGTTCGGCTGACTGTTGTCCGGGTGACGGTTGACTGTTGTTCGGGCGACGATGACTGTTCGGCTGACGGTTGACGGCTGTTCGGGTGACGGCCGTTCGGCTGACTGTTGTTTGGGTGATGGTTGTTCGGCTGACGGCTGACTGTTGTTTGGGTGACGGTTGCTCGGCTGACGGCTGACGGTTGTTCGGCTGATTGTTGTTTGGGTGATGGTTGTTCGGCTGACGGCTGACTGTTGTTTGGGTGACGGTTGCTCGGCTGACGGCTGACCGTTGTTCGGCTGACAGTGTTCGGCTGACGGCTGACGGTTGTTCGGCCGACGGTTGTTCGGCTGACGGTTGTTTGTGTGACGGCTGTTCGGCTGACGGTTGTTCGGCTGACGGTTGTTCGGCTGACGGCTGACGGTTGTTCGGCTGACGGCTGACCGTTGTTCGGCTGACGGCTGTTTGGGTGACGGCCATTCGGCTGACGGTTGTTTGGTGACGGCTGTTCGGCTGACGGTTGTTCGGCTGCTCGGGTGACGGCTGACGGTTGTTCGGTTGACGGTTGTTTGTGTGACGGTTGTTCGGCTGACGGTTGTTCGGCTGACGGCTGACGGCTGTCGGTACGGTTGGCTGTCGGTGACGGCTGTTGCGGCTGACGGTTGTTCGGCTGACCGTTGTTCGGGTGACGGGTGACGGCTGCTGTGCTCGGTGGCTGCTGTCGTGCTGCGGTTGTGCTGGGCGGCCGTGAGTGTGGTGCGGCTGTGGCTCCCAAGTCCACCTCGGCAGCCGCTCGTGCTGGGCGGCCGTGTGTGTGGTGCGGCTGTGGCTCCCAAGTCCACCCCCGGCCCCTCGTGCTGGGCGGCCGTGGGTGTGGTGCGGCTGTGGCTCCCAAGTCCACCTCCTCGGCAGCCGCTCAGTGCTGGGCGGCCGTGGGTGTGGTGCGGCTGTGGCTCCCAAGTCCACCCCTCGGCAGCCGCTCAGTGCTGGGCGGCCGTGGGTGTGGTGCGGCTGTGGCTCCCAAGTCCACCCCCTCGGCAGCCGCTCAGTGCTGGGCGGCCGTGGGTGTGGTGCGGCTCTGGCTCACAAGTCCACCCCCTCGGCAGCCGCTCAGTTGGCGTGTGTGTTCGGTCGGCCGTCGGTGTCGTGCAGGGCTCTGGCTGTGCTCAGCAACACTGGATGTGGATAGGAAAACTTGTCGCTATCAAATTCAGCGATGAGGGTTTGTGTTCTATTTCCGACGTCGCCAACTGCTCTTTGTGCTTCCCCGTGAGCTTCTGCCTTTTTGTCAAGGCCCAAGAGATGTGCGGTCATTGTAAAACTGCACCATTGCATGCTTTGGCAATAAGAGCAGATGAGCATTGTGTGGAGATGATAATGCTCTAGATGACGCGGATCCAGGACATGGCTGTCTTTCCAACCGTTGGAGTCGCGCGGCTGTGGTTCCCAAATCTGACTCTTCCGCAGCCGCTCAGCTGGTGCGTCTTCAGCTGGCCGTCGGCGGTCTTCTGTGGTTCCCAAACCTGGCGTCTCCGGACCCGACGTTCGCCCTGCCGCTCCTCTTCGCCGTGTGTAACCTGTGCGCCATCGAGGTGCGTACGGTCATAGTTGCGAACCTCCGGTTCCGAGGGAGTCCCGGTCGTGAAGTCTATGTTTGAAAGCAACAACCCGGTGTCATTGTTGAGTAATTTTGACCTCCGCCACGACCTCAGTGGTAATCACAAGTGCGTGTTGAAGAATTCGTGGAGTTGTGATAAGGTTACGCTGCGTCATTCCATACGTGCCCAGCCCCAAGAAGGTTCATGCCAGCCGAAAATGGATATAAGAGGGTGTATTAATTCACGCCCCTTGTTGCACCTGTTATGCACCTCCTGCACTGACCTGAAAAACATATTGCTTCAATTGCCAATGGCTGATATTCTCCCGTATCCTTTATCCCGTGGCTTTTATGCTTTCCGCCATTGCCTGTATTGAATGAAGTTGTAGCACGTTGCCGACGCATAGCTTTAGTGTACTTTTCTTTACTTACACTGCTCATTAAAAAATAATAATCACCTCCTTATGTATGACTTCTGATTATGTACATTGACCTCATTGATAAAGTTCTGATTATGTACATTGACCTATTTGAGTATCTGACCTCCAATGACCTATACTGGCAGTATCTGCTGTTGATACCTGTTGACCTCTGCTGACCTCGTGCCGGGTGACTATTGACCTTTGGTGACCTTGTGCCAGGTGAGTATTGACCTCTGCTGACCTTGTGCCAGGTGACTATTGACCTCTGCTGACCTTGTGCCAGGTGACTATTGACCTTTGGTGACCTTGTGCCAGGTGACTATTGACCCTTGGTGACCTTGTGCCAGGTGACTATTGACCTTTGGTGGCCTTGTGCCAGGTGGGTATTGACCTCTGCTGACATTGTGCCAGGTGAGTGTTGACCTTTAGTGACCTAGTGCCAGGTGAGTATTGACCTCTGCTGACCTCGTGCCAGGTGGGTGTGCTCAGTCGCACTCAGCGGCGTTCGCGACTGCAGCGGATCATGACCAACCTGATGCGTGGAGTGACCGTCATCGTGGTCCCCATCGCCGCGCAGCTGCCCTCGGTACGTGACGTCAGAGGTGTGGTGACGTGGGCACGTAACGTCAGGTTAGTTAGTTGGTTATTAGGGGTTTAGGGCGCATCAACGGCAGTGGTCACACAGCGCCCATATGTTATGTCAGGTGTGTGGTGACGTGGGAATGGGGTGTCAGAGGTGTGGTGACGTGGACATGACACGTCAGACTTGTACATGCCCGTGTGATGACGTGTAAATTCAGCGTCAGGGGGAGAGGGGTGGTGACGTGGCCATGATCATGGTGTGTCAAAATTCACTCACTTAGGATATGACTGAAAAGTGATTCCTACATAATTTCTGACAGAGAATGTACATGCTACCACATTCAGTTCGTACGTTACCTCGAAATACGCAAAAATGGATTTTGATGACCATGCTCTTCATAATTTGGAAGATCTCTCAGTTTGAAGTCGCATTTGCGTACTTGCCGGGACGCCTGAAATCGCAAATTTGTATGCACTGCTCAATTGATTCGTCCGATGGTTGTGCTACGTTACACACGTGGCTTACCCAATGTCGCTTTTCGCGATAATTTCAACATGGTGAGTCCTGTGGATCTGTGTGACTGTTCGAAGAGTCTGACGTTGTGATAAGACTGATGATCTCGGTTTCGGAGGCGTTAATATCTGCCGGTGTTGTTACTGCCTTGTCATGCGGTGACTCCAGCGGTGTGCTTGGGTTCTGGCGTGGCGGTGATGGTGTTTTGTATGTCGGTTGGTGGTGGCGTATGTCGGTTGGTGGTGGCGTATGTCGGCTGGTGGTGGCGTATGTCGATTGGTGGTGGCGTATGTCGGTTGGTGGTGGCGTATGTCGGCTGGTGGTGGCGTATGTCGGCTGGTGGCGTATGTCGGCTGGTGGTGGCGTATGTCGGTTGGCGGTGGCGTATGTCGTCTGGTGGTGGCGTATGTCGGCTGGTGGTGGCGTATGTCGGCTGGTGGTGGCGTATGTCGGCTGGTGGTGGCGTATGTCGGCTGGTGGTGGCGTATGTCGGTTGGCGTTGCTGGCGATCTGTGCCTGGGGAACAACCGATCATCACCACCTCGTGGTGTTGTCCAGCGGAACAGATGGTTGCGTTGGTGCCAGGACTGCGCCAGTCTACCTGACACCGATGTCAAGACTACGCCAGTCGCCGTGACATTGGCACCAAAGCTCTCCCAATCTGCTTCAACGATCCCGGTTTCCCGAACCATCTGTCGGATGAGGGGAATGCCCTCTAAACTGTTTTCAAAATATGTTTGGTTTCCCTCCACTATCCAGTTAGCTTTTTGCATTTAGATATTCCTCTTCTGTTCAGGCTGATGCTCTCCAGATTCGGTTCGCTTCTTTCTTCCAATTTTGGAGACGTGAACCACAGATGGAGATCCCTGCCTCTTTGCAAGGGCAGCGGCTCCTCCGGTGTTCGGTTGGGTCCATCTAATAATTACACATTTTAGTATCGGGCCCTAAGGACTAGTTCTCTGGAATTCATTTTGAATTCAAGAGTTGTAGCATCGTTGAGCCATCCCAATAATTTCCTTAAAGTTCCACCCGGACACTTTTTACCTATTGACACCAGTATGTGAAAGACCACTGTATGAATTGACGTTGTGCTGAAATTGATTTTTGTTTTGTAGTAGATGGAGATGATGGATCATGCTGTTTAAGTGAAAAGTGTGCTAATGTATGTGGATGATGCCTATTGATGAGTTGCTTTCTATGATCTTTGTCGATAGTTTGATGATGGTGATGTCAGTGTAGTACCTGCTGCTGTATCTGTTGTATAGCAGTGCCGCTGCCAGAAGCCATGCATGCTTTTAAAGATGCAAATCTCACTCATAGTATGTAGCCAAATAACAAAAATGACACTCACTTATGTCAAAAAGAGAAGTGTGGTAAGCGTGTCCATTAAGTGTGGGTCTCCACTCAAATTTACGATTTTCAAGGCACTGTGTGCGGATGTGCTTTCAATGTATGCACTGAGCTTGCGCAGTGTTAACTGCGCAAGCCCCCAACGTCCCGGCAAGACAAGCTTTGAGTTTCCCCGCGTTGGCGTCGCCAATTCGGCGTTGATGGTGACAGCGGTAGTGATAATGACAGTGGTTGTGGTTGTGGCAGCGGTAGTGATAGTGGGACCGGTTGTGGTAGTGGTCTTGTTAATGGTCGTGGTAGTGATAGTGCAGTGATAAATTATTCGTGAAATAGGGTGGAATATACCACTTTCTGAACGCTCAACATACATGCTTCTCCAAGAAACATCGACATCCTGCTCCTTGGAACCTACACCATCAGTTTGAAGTGCTTACACCATGAGCTCAAATTTGAGTGAGGGATCAAAAACATTTTAAATGACACTTATTCCATGACAAATTTCGACATCCTACTGTGCTTGTTTCGACGTCTCACACCTAACGAAAAAGCATTGTTTTCACCTTGTGATAGTGTGACTGGTTGTGGTAGTGTAGTGTGAACGGTTGTGGTACTGGTGGTGATAGTGTGACTGGTTGTGATAGTGGCAATGGTAGTGGTAATGATAGTGTGACTGGTTGTGGTACTGGTGGTGATAGTGTGACTGGTTGTGGTACTAGTGGTGATAGTGTGACTGGTTGTGATAGTGACAATGGTAGTGGTAGTTATAGTGTGACTGGTTGTGGTACTGGTGGTGATAGTGTGACTGGTTGTGATAGTGGCAATGGTAGTGATAGTGTGACTGGTTGTGGTACTAGTGGTGATAGTGTGACTGGTTGTGATAGCGTGACTGGTTGTGATAGTCGCAATGGTAGTGGTAGTGATAGTGTGACTGGTTGTGGTGCTGGTGGTGATAGTGTGACTGGTTGTGGTAGTGACAATGGTAGTGGTAGTGATAGTGTGACTGGTTGGGTGCTGGTGGATAGTGTGACTGGTTGGGTAGTGGCAATGTAGTGGTAGATGATATATGGACTGGTTGGTAGTGGCAATGGTAGTGATAGCATGACTGGTTGAGGTAGTGGCAATGGTAGTGATAGCATGACTGGTTGAGGTAGTGGCAATGGTAATGCGTTGTGGTAGTTATAGTGGGACTGGTTGTGGTAGTGGCAATGGTAGTGGTAGTGATAGTGGTACTGATTGTGGTAGTGGGGCTGGTTGTGGGAGTGGTAGTGGGACTGGTTGTGATAATGGTTTTGACAATTGTATTGGTTGTGGTAGTTATAGTGGGACTGGTTGTGGTAGTGGCAATGGTAGTGGTAGTGATAGTCGGACTGGTTGTGGTAGTGGTAGTTATAGTCGGACTGGTTGTGGTAGTGGGACTGGTTGTGGTAGTGGCAATGGTAGTGATAGTCGGACTGGTTGTGGTAGTGGCCTTGGGACCGGTTGTGCTAGAGGTAGTGGAACTGGTTATGGCAGTGGTAGTGGGACTGGCAGTGGTAATGGCAGTCACAGTGGCGGCGGTGACCTCCGCAGCAGTGTCCGCCCAGTGAGCGCGCTGACCCGACGAGGCCGCCCCGACCGCGACAGTCGGAACACGCACGGCTCTGCGGCAGGGTGCAGACTAGTCAGGGTCGCAACGGTGACGTGACGCTCACCTGTCGCCACTCTTAGCCCGCGACCAATCGGCGTGAGAGACTTTTTGACTGATTTTCGCTGCTTTCACTGTCTGATGGGCCATATGTGGTTCGGAGTGGACTGTTCGAGTTTCTCTTACAAATACGATTTACTGTCACCTATCCAGGGCAGTAATCGTATTCCACAATGCATTTCACCCCATGACATGTCTTTCTGACTGATTTTCGCTTGCTCTCACTGTCTGATGATGTGACTTCCATTCCAATGTCGACTGATGATGATTGCATCTCACTGTTTCACTGGTGATGTTATGGGCGCTGCATGACCGATGCAGTCGATGCGCCCTTAATCTCAAATAACTAACTAACAATCGGCGTGAGAGATTGGCTACGCTACATGACTGAACGGTCGACGTGGCGTAAAACCAGTAACCGACCGACGGCGGCGTGACGCCGGTCGCCGGCAGGTGGTGGTGTTCTACTGGACCGTCTCGTCGTGCTGCGGACTGGCCTCCAACCTGGCGCTGATGTCGCCCCGCGTCCTGCGCGCCGCCGGCGTGCCGCTCACCGGCCGGGAACAGCAGCGCCCCTACCGGCAGATATGGGAGAACGCGATGGCCCGGCTCGGCAAGAGATGACGCCGCCAGTCGGCCGGCAGTGTGTGCAAGTGTTGCGTGCCGTCGGTGTGTGTGTGATTTTATCATGATCGAATGCTAAATAGAGGCGGATGAGTATGAGGCCGTTTTGTGGTGGCGCGCTGGTATCCTGAGCTTGCGGTCCCCGAGTCTGACAGGAATCTTGGCGGACTTGTTCGTAAGAGGGCAAGAGGTTCTGGTGGATCTGTGTGCTGTGCAGCTTTTCGGGAAAGCAGACGTTTGGTCAGTATTGCTGACATTGAGAGTGCTTTGCAGACTGCAAGTTCCGTTTGAGAAAAAGGTGTCGTATATACCAAAAGTATCCGTTTTTCTTTATTGGGACCAAGAAGACAGACTGATATAACCGTGTCATTCATTTTATGGGATTCACTTCCAGATGTTCTACTTCATTTCCTTATATATTCAGTGGCGTACCAAATGGGTGGGGGCACCTCCCCCTGAGGGCTCCCCTCCCCCAATGGCTCCCCCTGAGGCTCACCTCCCTGAGAGGTTGCGGTGCCATAAAAAATCGCGCCGAGGTTCAGAAGAAATTGCGCCAGATCAAAAATCACACTGGGTCCCTAGAAGTCCCATTTGGGACCACACAAGTCGAACAGGGGCACCTAAAATGACCCTGGGTGCCCCCAAGATGGCACCTAGGCCACTAAAAATCACATTGGGACCTACAAATCGCACCGGGCCCCCAAAAATAGAATTGGGACCCAAAAAAGCCCTACGGCGCCCCGCTGAAAACGATGCTGAAAAACGACGCTGGGGCTCCAAAATCGCACGAGGCGCCCAAAAATAACGTTTGGGGCCGGAAAGTCGCTCGGGATCGGTGTCGTCCCGCCGTATGGACGCCAGAGGCCACTGTTAGCTGAGGAGTGGAATGTCCGCCAATGCCGACATGCAGCCGACGCGGGGCCGCCGTCAGGCTACTGTCTGTGCGCTAGGGGCTCTTTCGGCTGGGGAGCGAAATGTCTGACAACGGTCCGACGTCAGCTGGCCGCTTTTGATATGCCTAATTCAACTGGAAATATGCCAATATTCCAGGGGCTGGGGTTGACCGAGTGGTTAAGGTGTCGGGCTATGGGTACCAGAGGTCCCGGATTCGACTCTAGTGACACTCAGGACATTTCCCAATACCGCGGCCCACCGGCGAAACAGTGTGGGCGGCGCCATTGGCCGTGAATGTGCGTAAAGTGTGTCGTGAACCAACCAATAAACAAATAAACAAACAAACCAATATTCCAGGCCAGTATGCCGACGTGCCGAGAGCGGCCCGATGCGGCATACGGTTTACGAGAAGCCGAGCTCGTTCCGATTACGGGATGCCGAGCTCGTCCTGACACACGCGGACAGTGGGCCGACATTGGCATGCTCACTGAGTGAAGGGTTAAATAATCAGAAAAACAATTTCTGAAGGTAGTGTCTGTCTAGTGTACTGCTATTTCACTTCGACAGTTGAGAATTTGGCTGCGCTGTGATGGTGAACCCTTGCCGGTGGAAACATGAACATTAATTAGTGTCATTTTCACATAATCCGTCCCAATCGTATCCACTCCCACAACATTACTTGCGAATTATCAATGTTTTCTTTGGCCCGGACATCATTTCCAGTGTTGATCGTCATCTTGGAAGAAATCGCACAGGACGGGGCTGAACAGCTATTTTTCAGTTAGCACGTCCCCGCGGAATCCGCGAAATCTGGACGTGGAATGGACAAAAACGACATATGACGCCAGAGTCCACCGGATCCGTGATCGGTGCGTGACAAAGAACGCAGCCTCATTCCCCTCCCCTTGATCAGTTCCGTGTAGCCCATGACGGATCTTCGCCTGGGCTTTAACATAGTTTTGGTTTTCCGCTACCTGGTGGGCCACGGAATTTGATAGGATAATTTTCAAGTATTTTAATGTCCAACTTTCAAGTATTTTAATGTCCAACTTTCAAGTATTTTAATGTCCAACTTTCAAGTATTTCCCCTCCAACTTTCCTCTTATCACCGAGGTATCTAATTCATCGCCAGTTGACCGCCAGTCAGCTGGCAGTGACGTAGAGCAAATGCACCGCGAAGTCGCTCCATTATGGTGCCCCGAATTGACCCAGAGGCGTCACCAGGGGCTTCCGTCAAGTGGGGAAGTCAATGTAGGGCCTAACGTACCGACCAACAGCCATAAATGAACTGGCGGTGAAAAGACAGCACATCACTGACCCACAACAAGTCGTAGACCACTTGAAACTACACTACGCCAGCGTACCTGGCTACAGCAACTACGACACCACTACAGTAAGCGCTCTAGACGCCATTTCCTCCAAAGCAAATTTTAGCTCTAGCAATAGATAAATCTACAATCAGCCGTTTACTATGCACGAATTACACGTTGCCCTCAGCAAGTGTGGAAACACGTCGGTTGGGCCGGACGACATTCACTACCAGTTTCTTAAACGTCTTAGCAAAACTCACTGGCTAACGTACCTACTGGCGGCTATAAATGAGCGGTACCAAAGCGGCACGTTTCCCGCATCATGGCGGGAGAGCACTCCATTGTGAAAGTCGCACGAAGATCACTCCACACCGAGGGCCCATCTCACTCACTAGCTGTGCGAGCAAGTTGGTCGAGCGCATGGTGAACACAATATTGAGGAAATTTCTGGAACACTACGGCCTGCTCGACGAATTTGAGTGCGATTCCAGCGTCAAAAATCGGGGGACGAGTAGCCTACCGGTAAGTTGTTCGTCTCACAATCGAAAGGTTGTGGGTTCGAATCTCACCTGTCGCTGCTCTTCGCCCGCGACCAATCGGCGTGAGAGATTGGCGACACTACGTGACTGAACGGTCGATGTGTCGTAAAACCAATAACCAACCAACCAACCAGCGTCAGAAATCAACTACAGACAATCGCATTAGATTAGCGCATGACATCGAAAGTGGTCTACACATCAAGCGCACAATAGCTGCCTACTTGGTCATCACTGCCACATTCGACCGAGTACACAAGTCCGCACTGACACACAAACTCCATAAGATAAGCCTACGCGAACACATGCCACACCTCGTTCTCGCCTTCCCCAGAGACAGGACCCTTTGGGTCCGATGCGGCAGTGTCACGTCACACACCACAGCCCAGGAACGGGGGGGGGGGGGGCCTGGCGCAGACGAGCGTGTCCTCACCGAGCCTCGTCATCATCATGATGAACAACATACTTACTGACCGCACGGACACTTCGCTTCGATATTCACTTTTCGGGGACTACATGGCCATTGGGACAACATCACAATGCTTCCTTAAAGCTGAAGAAAAAAAACATTTAAGGAGGACTGGACCACATTGCAAAATAGCGCAAAAATTGGGGCTTCACCCTGCCCGCAGAAAATCGGCAACTGTCAGATGCAGACGTCTCTGTCCCACGTCCAAAACTCTACTTACAAGGGATGGAAAAGCGATTGAGCAAGTGAAAAGCTTCAAGATCTTAGGAGTGCATTTAGACGAAGACAAAACTCATCACCCACACCACTTCCATCTCGAAACGATACGCGAAAGCGCGTCAACATACGCCGTGCACTTGCAAGCACAGACTGCGGCGGAGACAGGAAAACACTACTGCGACTGTACATATCAATCATACGACCCATCCTAGAATACAACAGCATCATATTTTGCCACCATTTCAGAAAGTCAGAGCAGAAAGTTAGGAATCATCCAAAACAGACGCATCAGAGCAGCCACAGGTGCCCTCAGCACCACACCGATATCCAGTCTTCTAGTTAACGCAAACACGCCTCCACTGCATTTCAGGACACAACAGCTGTGCAGCTACCACATCAAAATCAAACTATTAAAAATAGTCCGGCACAGCGCTGCTTTATGCCTGACAGATACGACAAGAGCCAATATGGACGAAAAATTATGCCATGTAGTATTCAAATTGTCACGGCTCTCACAGATCTTCGCAATGCTATCCACTGCAGCTGGACCGCCCACTAGGCCATTCTGGACTTTCAGTGAACTAACGGTCGAGTACTTGTTCTCGGAGAAGAAATCCCCTTCCACATCAGCGGAAATTCTTGACATCTTCCACAAGTTCGCCGATTACTACAATCACAAATCACTCGTACTCCCGGATGGGTCGAAACACGAGGCTAAGGTAGGCATCGCCATCACTGGACCAGGTCTCAGACTTTCTAAGCGTCTACCGGACAACTTCTCCATGTACATTCTCCATGACGACTCCAGAAGGATTGGCCATTCTGGCCGCTATCTCCATTGTTATGAGGCGTAAAGCTAGACACGCAGTAATTTGCTCAGACTCCAAATCCGTCCTTCAGCCAATTAGCGACACCCACGACTGACCTAATCACTTCATTGATCGGATCCAACAAATCGTGGCCCATAACGTAAACATGAACTTTTCCTTCCTCTGGATTTCGGGCCACGCCCACATCCCAGGTAACGAAGAAGCAGACCGGCTCGCAAAGCAAGCCTTAGCATCGAACACCTACCCCAGCGTGGAATATTCGGTTGACGATTGGAAATCACTCCTACAACGCCACAATCGCCAACACCAACAGAATACATGGACACAACACAGGTAAACACAACATAAATCTAACCACGCCCACGCAATCAAACCAACGATAAACACATGGAACACATGAAATGAGCCTCACCGACAAAGAGAGGTCATCCTCACTAGACTAAGAACCGGTTGCACAAAACTAACAGCTTCGATTAGAGGATGACCAACACACAACACCTCACTGCGACACCTGCAACACCACGTTAAGCGTAGGCCACGTCCTGCTAGACTGCAGTAGCTTTAGCATTCAAAGTCAACCACTTAGGGCATTCTGCCAAAGAGAGGGTATCACCCTATCGCTTCCATCGCTTCTTGGTGACAAACACCCATAACTCAGTGCTTGCTATTTGGATATCTGCATGCCACGGAACTAGCACGGGCACTACAGGCACCACACCACCAACGCTCCCATCAACTCCCAATGCGTGACCGCGAAACACTCGTAGGAAACACGTAAATATTGTTGTTTATTGGTTGGTTCACGACACGCTTTATGCACATTTACGGCTAATGGCGCCGCCCACACTGCTTCGCCGGTGGGCCGCGGGATTGGGAAATGTCCTGAGTGGCGCTAGAGTCGAACCTGGGACCTTTGGTACCCATATCCCGACACCTTAACCACTCGGCCATCCCCGCCCCGGAAACACGTAAATAGCCTTGCACGCATGGCGTCGGACGTACATGAGACGACTTGCCTCCCAGCTAGAAATAATTGGCTATCTAGCAATGCCGTCGGAAGTAGATGGGTCGATTTGGTTTAGGGAGACATAAATACTAAAACGAAACAAAAATTAGCATAACGTAAAACGACTACCCCAGAGGAGCCATAGGACGTAGATGAGCCGATCTGTCTTCCGACTCATAACGTAAATGGCTACCAAGAGGAACAGCGGACGTAGAAGAGCCGAATTGCCAAACACCGTACTAACCCAACTGACAACCCTGCATGGCATGCTTAGACTAACCAGCTACCAACAACTAACACGCGGCGGCCGGCGTAAGAGGCGGTGTGGGCAATTGCCTCCTTGTTCGCACGGCAAAGATCCCTCGGTGCTCTTCGATAAGAGTAGGCCAAAGCCGGCATCCTGGAAAAATCAACTCGCTACTGTCGAAGCACCCCACCCCCACCCAAACTACAAATTATTTTGTGGAGGAGTAAAGTAAAATTAAAACCACCTAGACATCAAGGAGTTGTCCTCAACCCAGCCCCATCCTTCAGCACCTAAATATCTCACAAAGTATGACGTAAAATTCCCTTAACGTAGATGTCCACTTGCCTGTACCTTGATCGCAAACACTCGCCTTCATAGACTTATAACGCGACATATACTTGTAACGCGCTCCTTTAAAGGCGGTGCAAAGGACCTTCATGGTCCTGCACGCCTAAAAAAGCATTCTCCCCATGCGATTTAAACGCTCCCATGTATGTGTGACACATTGCAATGAGTCAAGGATGTGATGTCGACACGTGGCATGATGAGTAGTTCTTGACCAATATGAATAATGCTAATGCTTTCTTACCGATAGGTGATGATCTTTCCAAGTATAACTTTTTTTTCATGGTTTATGGTTGGGTCAGTGCCTGTTATTCGGTTGAAGCAATACTATGTTGGATACATGCATGAATTCCCAGGCATGCACCAGGTGGGTTGTTGTACGTACGCTTAGAGGGCACTTTCCCAGGGGCAGATACAAGGATGACATTAGGGGCACCTTCCCCATGGAAAGGTGGTGCCCCTCTTACCGGGAAAAGGTGCCCTTCCGGGCAGGCTACAGTGAAACCCGCCTCCCTTAGAGGATATTTCAACCAAAGGGCCTCTCAAGGACTTCAAAGGGTTGGTAACACGTGGTACATTGGGCTTATAGACGTATGTATGGCATAGGAATACATTTTAGTATGACGTAGGAATAAACGAGGTTTATGTGTCCAATGCGTAGGCGTATGAGTGTGTATTTGGATCTGTTGTTTTGGTTGGTGGTGTACTAGTGCTCATGTTTAGGTGTATCTCGTGGAGGGGTGTTTGTGAAGTCTTCCAAGCTTGATGAGTACCTGCGTTGATATATCGGTGTATTGTGGAACCACTGTTCCACAATACGTCAGATTACGAGTTCTGGCATTATGTTGTATGCTGTAGCGTCGTGGCTAGGTTTGCTTCTCCGTCGGTGTACTCGTTGCCGTCTATGTTTGTGTGGCTCAGAATCTAAAGAAATAGTGGTTATTGGTTGGTGTTGGTTGGTTGCGTATCCGAGGTACACTTGGCATGATGAGGTGTTTGATCGTAGTGTACGGCGGAATATCTTGTAGGGCTCAGCTTGCGTCGGCGGCGACAATGTCGTCTTTCATGTTGGTGTTGTAGACAGTTGAGCGTGCCGAATAAATTGCGTATGGTCCCGCGGTGTATGTCATCGTCCACGTGTCAACCTTGCACCAGCCTAGCCAGTGACCACTGGCTTTCACGGGCGGTCCACAGTCCGGATCGATCGCCCGCCGTGACAGCGGTCTGATCTTCTCTTGCAATACGCAACCACATGCTGATAACGAGCTGCTCATTTCGTACCCATGGAAACGGTAGGACTATATAAAAGATTGCAGCTGCCGCTGGCCGTGTACTCAGATGAGCTTCTGACTGTTCCGGACGCCTGATGCCGACTGATCAGTCGCGCTGAGTCCAGTGGTGTGAGAAGCCGGACGCAGTGGATCCGTACGCCGGATGTGCATTTGGTGACAAAAGTGCAGGCTCACCAGAGCCAGCCGTTGTCAGGGAATCTGCAAGCGAAGACAGGACGACGGCGCTCTGGGACCAGTGAGTCTTCAGATTACAGATCAGGTCAGACGCCGAATGCCTATCCAGGTGGTCAAGATTCTAGGTCGTTGCTAATTCTACGAGTGGTAGCCAGGTGCTCACTTCTGGAACGGACAGAACACGCATCAACTCATCTGCGGCGCCGACATCTCAGAATTCACCAACAGAAATCTGACTTCAAGATCTGTTCAACGAGAAGCCTTCAAAACCCCTTCAAAGTCCCTCAAAAGTATTTCCAACCAAAGTTTCTGAAGTCGGGATTTAGCGTACATCAGGAACCCTTGCCTGCGGAATCACTCCCGGTCATCGGCAAATTTCGTCAGCATGTGCGCGCGTTACATGCCAATGGGATCGGCCGTGGTGGGATATCTGGGCTCCCTCAGCTCTGCAGTGCCGGTGCTGTCGATCCTGACGTCGCCCAGCCTCCGCCGACGGCCCATGTTCCTGACCATCGCCAACCTGTCGCTGCACGAGACCGTCTTTCTGTTCCTTTGCGGCGTGGCCGGCACGTTGAACTGGTCCAGAAGGCTGGCGCCTATACACGTATGCGCCTACTTCCAGAGCATCAACGTCGGCCTGGGCAACGCCTGCACGGCGGCGCTGCTTTCGGTCACTGTGGAGCGTTTCGTCACCATCGTCTACGGCATGCGCTACCCCATGTTGTTGGACGGACGGCGCATATACGTGCTGCTGGCCTCGTCGTGGGTGTACGGCGTCGTATTCGGCTCGGGTATCGCCGTCGCCACGGTCCGGTGGCACGTGCAGCACAGCAACATCACGAATCGGGTGAGCTGCAACTACCTTCACGTGTTTCCGATACACGTTCAGATCGTCATCACGGGCACGTCCACGTGCATCAACATGATCATCATTGTCATCAACCTCTTCATCTCCCGTGTGGTGGTGCGCCACACCCGCGCCATCAACCATCAGCTCCGCACCGTCGGCCAGTCGGAAGAATCTGATGACGTGCGCGCCTATTGGGGAATCCTCAAGGTCACCGGCATCTGCCTGGGCTTCCAAATGCCCAGCAATATCATCACCGGCATCGAGCTGATGGGTGGGAACGTGCCCATGCCTCTCAAGGCGCTATCAATGGTGCTGATGATCGCTCTGTTCTCGGTGGACGGATGGTTCTTCGGCTTCTACAACAAAGAACTGCGCGACCACTACTTCATCTGCGGCCGAAACCGGCCGGTGCAGGCGCATGTGCAGGCGCTGGTGCTTCCGGCAAGTAAGACGACAGAGGGGCCAGGCGAACTGCACCATCCCGGAGATGGGCTTCCAGACCCTGAAGCGGCAGGCAGCGTCGACGCCGCTCTGCGTCCGGCGTCCATCACACGCCCGTGGTACGGGAGATTTGGAGCTGGGACAGCCGTCGACGGACGCACACGTCCAGACGTTGCAGCTCCGTAGTCACAGTCCAGACGTTGCAGCGCCGTAGTCACAGTCCAGACGTTGCAGCTCCGTAGTCACAGTCCAGACGTTGCAGCTCCGTAGTCACAGTCCAGACGTTGCAGCTCTATCACGTCCAGACGTTGCAGCTCCGTAGTCACAGTCCAGACGTTGCAGCTCCGTAGTCACAGTCCAGACGTTGCAGCTCCGTAGTCACAGTCCAGACGTTGCAGCTCCGTAGTCACAGTCCAGACGTTGCAGCTCCGTAGTCACAGTCCAGACGTTGCAGCTCCGTAGTCACAGTCCAGACGTTGCAGCTCCGTAGTCACAGTCCAGACGTTGCAGCTCCGTAGTCACAGTCTGCGGCAGTGCCACGGCACGGCAGCACGTAAACTGGCACACTTGCTTTTTGATGTATTGTATCGGAATTTGCCGTGCCAGTGCTCGTATGTCCCTAATAGGAAAACTTACAGCATAGATAGGTTACCTTACTTACCCAAGGTTCCAAATTAGCAAGTGGAAAAGCCTAATGCGCATTTTTGAAGAACGTTGAAATGTCAAGATGATGCTGGTTTGGTCATTGGGTGGAATAATTTGCAGCTCTCCTATTGTTTTGTTTTCTTCACGAGTCACAATTTTCACTCTTAAAATGGGTCGCTTTGCATGAGCCTTTTGGCGTGCCATCATCCAGCTAACCCTCCCATGTGCCGTGCCGGTGCCAGAATTTGCCGTGCCCGTGCTATGCCCCGTGCCATTATATATATATATATATTTTTTTTTTCTTTGGTGGGAGGAGGGGGAGGGGAAGAGAAAATGGTAGCTCTGTAGCATCACCATGGTAGCGACCGTGCGGATCCCAGAGCTCCTCACTGCCGGGCCGCTACGTCAGGCTAAGCGAAACCCGGCCGCTACGTCAGGCTAAAGCGTATCAGGCTAAGCGAGACCCCGCCCGGTACGCCGAGGGTCTCTTGGGTGGAAAGGGAAGCACGTGGTTGTTCCTAAGGTTGACTAGAACGGCTGCTTGACTGAAGGCTGAGGACGCAAGAGGTTCAACTCACGGAAGGTCGTGTCTTATAGCTATGGATTCAGGAGGAATTGGGCCAATCTGGTCGCTATGTCTTTAAGTATCGGCAGAATTGACGGTGTTTAGTAAACATCACATGATTCTTCATGCACCAGGTTTTGTCCTTAGGAATGCTGTGATGGCTGACTTTATTATTCTACTATTCCGGTGTAGGTTATTTCGAACTCCTCAACTCACGCCATATGACATAATTTTTTATAGCAAGTTTCGCTCGTCCTCAGCTGCGTCGGCGAGTAGAGATGTTGCAGGCGGTCTTGGAGGAATCAGGCGAGAAGAGGGGATGAGATTGATAGTGTCACGGAGAGCCGTACTGACCACTGTTGAATCAAAGACGATTTGATAAAAGTATTCTCAGTTGAAGTAAAATTTAATCACACATCAGGCTAATATGTTAATGATATATTATACCATGCTGTGATTCTATTTTACTGAAGGTGAACATCTGGATATATATATATATATCACATATCTATAGCCAGGGATGCGGAGCCGGGCAAATTTTGGACGGCTCCGGCTCAGACTCCGACTCCGGGGAAGTATCCCGGCTCCTGCTCCAGCTCCGGGCAAAATGTACCGGCTCCGGCGGCTCCGGCTCCGGCTCTGTACATCCCAAATGCGAGCCGCCCCGCTTTTGACGGCTCCGGCTCCGACTCCGGCTCCGAGTAAAATGTCCCGGCAGCTCCGGCTCCGGCTCCGGGCAAAATGTTCCGACTCCGGCGGCTCCGGCTCCGCATCCCTGTCTATAACACACTACACCAGATTGTGATTCCATTTTACTTCATACGGTTCCTTTTATAATCGCCTAGGAGATGAGATCCTCACCCGAGGAGCAGATGAGAAGATGAGGTGATAATTGACTGGCCGGTGGCAGGGATGGGCAGTGGATATTCCGCAGAAGCGACAGATGGTGGTGTAGAGCTGATGAGCCGCTTCGAACGGTGCAGAGCTGGGGTAAGGGACTGGCGGGTGGGATGGGTTGGGTCATCAGCATTCCCTATTGAACAATTATCGCACATGTTATGCATGCATGCATGGAGCGTTAATTTATATTTTATCTGGCCAACTCTTTTTTCTTTTGCTTCGATCTATTCGTGTTCTATTTTTATCTTGTACACCTTTTGTTCTTTGCCGTATTTTTTTTGCATTGTTTGGCATCGGTTTGTGCTTTGTTTTGGTTTGCTCATTTTGTTGCCTTTTTCGTTCATTTGCCTTTCTATTTTCAAAGATGATGTAGAAGGTGTGTAGGAGAAAGAAAGTGGAAGAGATGCTCGCGTAGTGTTGGATGGTCGTCGCTCAGGAGAGGGGTGATGCTTAGTAGGATGTTGTTTGTAGTGCAGTAGTCTATGTGTTGTCTCGCGTTGCTGTATTTAGTGCAGTGCGTGTGCATGTGTTTCACGTTAAGTAGGTGGTGGGATGCAGTGCATTGTGGGCGCGGTTGTCTTGACATGACGTATGAACTCGTGAATATGTTTTGTCTAATGCGTACGCTTGTGAGAATGCGTTCTTTGCGTCTGTTGGCTTTGGTTCAGAGTATTCGAGTGCACATGTTTAGATGCATTTCATGGATGGGTGTTCGTTAGGTATCTCATGCTTGTCGGATGCCAGTGTTGATAGTCCGGTGTACTGTAGGATAGTAGTTATATTGTGAATACGGGCATTGCGGGCGGGGATGGCCGAGTGGTTACGGTGTTGGGCTCCGGATACCAAGGTCCCGAGTTCAACACTCGCACCACTCGAGACATTTCCCAATCCCGCGGCCCACCGGCGAAACAGTGTGGGCGGCGTCATTAGCCGTGGCCGTGCATAAAGTGTGTTGTAAACCACTCGTTAAACAAACGAGCAGGGGCATTGGGCTCTCAGCTGCAGTGTAGTGGCTACGATCGGTTCTCTGTCGGTGCACTCGCTACCGTCCATGTTTGTGTGGCTGATTATCCAATGAAGTATTGACTGTCAGTCGGGAATTAATGCATTGTGCATGCGAAGTGTTTTTGGTATGATGAGATGTTTGACCGTAGTGTACGGTGTAATGTTTGTAGGGCTGATTTAGCGTCAGTGGTGACAATGTTCTGTTTCGTGTTGGTGCCATAGATAGTTGAGTATGCTGAATAAATTGCGCATAGTCTTGCGTGTCTGACATCGGCCATGCGTCATCCTCCCGCCAGCTTAGCCGGCGACCAGCGGTTCTCGCCGCCAGCTGACAGTCCAGGTGGACCGACCTGCTGTTCGCCCAGCATCCGACCGTCGCCAACCCACGGCCCCGCTACACGCCGCCGGACCAGGTCACCGGACCAGGTCACAGTCGCAGGAGCATTGCCCAGCGGCGGCGGCACACAGGCGACTCAGGAAGGCGCACCACTGACACAATGACAACATCGCCATTGCTGCTTACCTGGGCTGTGTCGCTCGACAGACGCTGGATGCCGGCTGATTGTGTTGGACGTCGCTTCTCAGCAACAAGATGCATGTTTTGCCTCCGTCTGTGCTTTGTGTCATCATTATCCAGGATTTTCCTCGAATACCCTTGTGAAATTGTGTACTTTCGAACCCAATTACTTGTGGAAAGTCCAGTTTGATCCGTGCCCATTGTGCAAGAGCCTGCTTTCGCGTTGCGCTTATCTTCGTGACCTTTTACCAGGATTTTCTTTATGAGTTCCTCTCCCAGTGTCTTAGAAACGCTTAAAATTGAATAGACCGTGATCCTTCGGGCTGATATTCTGGTAGCGTGGCTCACATTTACACTGTTTATGACGCAATCCTCGGTTTGGCACCACCGGGACGAGACGATGCCAGTATCATTCAGAAAGGAGTACCGAGTGCATCGAAATATGCGTCTAAGTTGATATAGTTTCCATTTTGCAGATCGACATATCTCAGACAGGTAAAAATTTGGAAATATTGTCTTATTAATCTGTTCAAAACAACTATTGCATCCTAAAATACATAATAAAGTTCATAAAGTTCATAAAGTTCACAAAGTGTTAAGGCTTAATAAGGGCCACAGGGCCCAATCTGCATTACTGCATGTAGAAAATATACTAGAAAAGTACGTGGTCATACTCTAATCAATCCATTATCCCAAGTTGCAAGGGAACTATGTATCCCAGCCTATATAGCACCATTTACCTGATATTGCATAGCACACTCCTCAACAATTTCAAACTACTCCAATCATGCCCCATTGTGCTACCGTATAGAATCTCAGCAGTATATGCATCCAGAAGGAAGGCGCTGAATCCACTGCTAGGTACACTTTATGTAATATAACATAATGCTAGTAGTATAATATACACTATATACCAAGTACAATATTAATTAATTAATTTATTTATTTATTTATTTTCAATTTATTAGCACGATCAAAAACATGAGGGTCAAAGTTTCAACAATAACACAGGGACCAGCATCCCCACATACATCAATGTCTTTCTGACTTACCTATCCAGACCTATTCACTTGATCTCATGAAACAAATGTGACCTGAGTGCCATACCAATAATTTTCGGACTCCATCCATGCCTGTCTAAATGGGCCCGTACAATGCACAGACACCTAGCATATATTTCATCGCATACACCACCCCTTAGAACTAAATAAACAAGATTTTGCAACCTAAAATAGTTGTCCACCCTATTTTTAAATGCATCCAATGAGGAACTCCCCACAACATCAGCAGGCAGGCTGTTCCACTTGATCAACAATCCTTTGACTTTAGACCTGTTGTCGCTTAGCTGTCCTACACCTTGATTTGTCTAATCTGATTGATGACCTACATGTGATAGTATAAATAGAGGGACGCCATGCAGATTGACTCGATCTAACCCTTTAACAGGTTTCTACATTTCAATCATGTCACCCCTTAATCTCCTGTACTTGAGTGAGTACATGTCTAATGCCATCGGTTTTTCCCTATATTCTAAGCTACGTAGTCCACCGATGAGCATAGTGGCTTTGCACTACACTGTCTAGCGTATCTATATCTTTTTCTAAGTAGGGTCTCCACGCCTGTACAGAATATTCAAAGTGGGGTCGCACATAGTTTGCTCTGATACCTCGCACTCCTTTTCCGATACTCCTAATGATTCCCAGCATTCTGATTGCCCCGTTTCTAGCTGAGAAACATTGTTATTTTTCTACTTTAAGTTCATCGGAAACTAACACACATAAATCTCTTCCTCTTCAATACCATGCAATCTCCTACCTCTTATTGTATAACTGAAAGTCTCACATCCAGACCCAAGATTCAAAACTTTGTATTTTTCATATCCGAAAGACATCTGCCATCTATCTTTTTAGGACCTTTTTAGGTCCTCCAAGTCTAGTTGAATATTGCTAGATTCCTCACTACTGTTAGCAACAACTATCAACTTGGTGGCATCAGCAGATTAAACACCCTATTCCTCAGCCCTACCTCAGTACTATTCACAAAGATGATGAAGATAAGTGGCCAAAGAACAGAAACATGTGGCACTTCACTCAGAACATCCTTCCGTTCATATTTACATCCATCTTACACTATCCTTTGCTTTGTATCTTCTTTCTCCTTTCTGCGGTTGGATTTGACGTTGTGTACTCACGCCAACAAAGGCAGCATACGGACGCTAAAACATCGCAAATTAACGTCGCCATGAAATGTGCTAACGTGTTGTGACCCCCAGTCCTCTCATTTACTCGACGCCGATACACTCACACTTGGTTTGACTGACGAAGTTATGGGCGCTGTATAACCTATGTAGTTGATGCGCTCTTAAACCACAATAACAACAACGAGGTTGGAAGATAATGCTTCAGTATCATATCACTTCACCTTGTGAACACATTATTTGTTAAGTACCAGCTTGATCATTTCATATATATATATATATATATATATATATATATATATATATATATAATATATATATATCAGTGGCCTAGGTGCATAGGGACTGGAAAGACCCTTGGGCCGAAGTCACGGGCCTCTGGCCCAACGTGAATAGCCCCTGGGCCTACTTGAAAGACTCCTGGACCGACGTGTAGAACACCTGGACTGACGAAAGGCTGAAGGAAAGGGCCCAGTCGATGAGGAGGGACTAAGCCAACGGAGAATGCACTCAGGAAGATGTTGAAGGCCCTTGTCTAGGCTAACGTGAATAGCTTCTAAATTGACGGAGGGGGGGGGGGGGGGCTCGTATAGATGGAAGGGCTCCTGGTCTGACTGAGAGGCATCGAACCAATGTTAAGGTTCCCTGGGCTGTCGGCGAAGCCCAAGCCGAGAAAGGGCCCCTAACATATAGACAAGGTTCAAGTGTTTTAAAAGGGGCCCCCAGCTTGCCGGAAAATGTTCTTGGTCGTCAAAGAGGCCCCTGAGACGACGGAGGGGTCCTAGATGATGGAATGGATCTAGGGTCATTAGAAAGGGCCCCTTTGTCGGTGGATGGGGCCCAAGCCGTGTAAGGGCTACTAATCTGACGGAGGGTCCCGTGCTGTTGAAAAAGGGTCCGCCGGCCTGACAGAGGAGGCTCCATATCGCTAAGGAGGGCCCTTGCACCCACGGAAAGGACCCCTAGCCGCGGTAAGACCCCTGTGCCATCGGAGAGTGTCCAGATCCGGTATGAAGGGCCTCTGGGCCGATTAGGGTCGGAACCACACAGTGGTGGAGGCCCAAACTTTTGAAGAGGGGACTGCAGACGGACGGAGTGTCCTGAGCCATGAAAGAGGGACCCTGATCCGACGGATGGGGGCTGGGCCGGACTGAAGAGCCACTGGGTCGGAGTTGGCTCACGCTGATGAAGAGGGGCTAGAATGGGAAGAGTTCAGCGATATAGTGTGACCCGTCACCTAGTAGTTCCACCAGGGTGGGCGATGGGGTTCCAAAGAAGCGGCGACGTTCCATTTCAAGGTGACATGTGCTAAGAATATGGGCCACAGACAGGCTGACGCCGCAACGTGGGCAGGCTGGTCGCTCTTCCGAGCATAGCAGGTAGCAGTGTGTAAAATATGTGTGTCCTAGACGTAAGTGGCACACAATCACTTTCTCACGCCTCGATCTGGGCGCAAAATGACCCTGGTAGTCGACGCGCCCCTAAACTCCAATTCACCATCATCATCACGCCTCGATCGTCGCGAGCAAGACTGCCATATACCCAGGCGAGGTTTCGACGCTTTCACTTTGTTGGCCCGGACAGCATCCCAGGAAGACTGCCACTTGTTGGGATTTAAGCAGATATACTGGGGTAAAAGTCTCTTGCAGGGAGTGGCAACCGACGCGTGAATCGTGCATTCGCCGAGCGTTTGGCTGCTGCGTCGGCGAGCACGTTCCCAACAATTCCCACGCGACTTGGGGTCCAGCACAGTACCACACCACTTCCCTCCTGAGCTAAGGAGGAACTGAACATCAAGATGTCTTGTATGAGAACGCTGGGGGTGGGGGTAAAGCGCTTCATGGCTGCTGAGAGAATCAGACAATATCAGGTTTAGGTCCTCGTCCCCAACCTGGATAATAGAGAGAACCTTAGTAATAGCCAGAAACTCTGGTGTGAACACGGATACATGGGTGGAAGCGTAAAACCCCGAGTAATGTTACCACACACAGACGCGCTACCGACACCTGTATCTGTTTCATAACCATCGGTATACGTGACTGTATACCAATGTATATACGTGGTCTCTAGAACTAGTGCTTGCAATTCTGATCACATATGACTTTGCTTGCAGATCTCAGCTATAGAAAGATCAACATTTGGGAGGTCAATTCCCATGGGGGCCTTCTGATGGGTGCTGTTCGGAGGACACCACGCAGCGTGATCCCACTCTCTTCTAGTAGTTCTCGAATTTGTACACAGAACGGATTCAAGTGTGGAGACCGTCTGTGTTGAAGCAAACGTAAGGTGTGCGGTGAAAAGACCGCTTGATATGTGGGATGGTCTGGGCAATGTGCCGGCTTGATAGCATACCGCGTGCCTGGCATCTGACGGTACATGGCGAGCGATGGTTCGTTTGTCTCAACAAGGAGGCTCCCTGTTGGCCAGGTGCGGAATGCGCCGGTCGCAATACGTACAGCCGAGTGGTGTATGGTGTCCAAAGCACGCTTGGCTGAATCGCTTGCACAGTCATACACAAAGCTAGCGTAGACAAGTCTTCAGCGCATTCAAGATCGATATAGGATAAGTAGGATTATCCTCTCCACCCCATAGGTAGTATGATATATACAGTTTAAGATGTTCATAGATTTAAAACACTGTTCACGCAAGACTTTAACCCACACCGTCTCAGAAGGGTGTTCGACTTCCCCCTAAGGTTTTCCGCGGATGGTGGAAGAAAGGCGCACGGCAGCGCGCCGAAATTAGGCATACCTTTTCCCATATCAATTTGACATGGTGTGTCGAAATTTTGAAGTCAGGTTATCTAGGGCCAAGAGTTAGTCTAGGCCAAGTGGGGTCATTTCCAAAAACGGTCAACCAGTCGTCACACTTTAATGGATACAGATGTTTTAGTGAATCTTTCAGCGTTTGCTTATCTTTGCTCGGGACCGTAGGTCCCGACCCGGCTGCCACTCGACACACAGAAGTAAACGGGGCGGGGATGACCGAGAGGTTAAGGTGTTGGGCTCTGGGTACCAAAGGTCCCGGTTTCGACACTCGAACCGCTCCGGGAATTTCCCAATCCCGCGGCCCACCGGCGAAACAGAGTGGGCGGCGCCATTAACCGTGAATGTGTATAAAGTGTGTCATCAGTCACCCGATAAACAAACAATAAGCATATGTATGACTTACTTCCTTTAAGGCGGTGCAAATGACCTTTATGGTCCTGCATGCCTACAAATTCACTCTCCCCTAGAGCTTCACAATGCATTGGTCTACGGAGAGCGGTGCTTCGGGTTTGATATACTGCTTCTTAGGACAGTTTGTTGCACCCCAAAATATTCCTGCTATTGGATATTCAGATATTTGGACGTGAAAGGCTTAAACATTCTGATTATGTTCCCGCCTCTTTCCCTCTACTCCCTCGACATCTGGAAGCATTGCTGTGTTACGTTTGAATCGATCAGCTGAGTGGCGCGACACACGAAAGTTGCGCAGCAGCGGTCGTTTTGTAATTGCATCGTACTCATATGTTTTATATCGCACCTGCCCTTGCCGTCGTCGGTTATTAACTCCCATCATTATTGCATCGACTGAATTCAGTTACCATCGTGTTCATAGCAAGAACACAAAAATAGTGGTAAGTAGAATGCATCATTGATGGTGCAGTAGTGTTAAAATAATGGTTTTTGTTAGGTGTGAGATGTGGAAACCAGCATATCTGGATGTCGAAATATGTCACGGAAACGATGTCGCTGAACACTTTCATCACAATTTTTTTCTCAAATAGCGCACGTGTACTTTTTTGCTTGTTGCCAGACACCTAGCCTTTGGATAACTATATGCTTACCAACTGATATTGTATGCCAGACATGGACAATTCTGTTGCCTGAAATTGTGTAAAAAGATATTTGTGTATCATGATCCACAATGGTGAGTGCTGGCATGCTGGCATGACTTCTTGATATCTTGTTGCATAAAACCTGCTGTGCATCATCAAAGATATGTGTTAGTGTATTATTTGCAAGGTTAGGTAACATTTCATCTGAAATTTATATCATCAAAGTCAATGTTCAGACTTAATAAGAAACTCACTGGCCCATGCAGGTTATTTATACAGCTCTTCACTTGATCCAATATAACACACATGGATCAAGTGCCTTGCACATATTTTTATGTCATTATGCAATTTATAATACTTTTTGATTTCTCAATTTCCTTTTCAATCCAATGTTTATAACCATGTATAACATGATGTGACAACTCATTTTCTCTCCAAATGCATACTTTTCAGTTGGAAGGCAAAATAACACCAACAAATTTGGCTTAAAGTTGGGTAATTTAGCATAAAAGTAATGTTCAAAATTAAAAGTGTAGGCTAACCTAACCTAACCCAGCATAATCTCCCATGCAAGAAAGGTCCTTTTTAACTGGAAAATTTCCAAACATTTTTTCTTTCTTAAAAACCTCCATGTTCCTAACCCTCCAAGATCCTAACCTAACATAAGCTAACTTAAGGTGCTTTGGAAGAAAAAGGTGTTTTTTTTTGGGAAAAATTTGTGTGAAAGATTTTTGGATTCTGTTTTGTATTGTGCTTTAAAGTGGGAACAAGAACAGTTTTCAGACACATTTACCTCCATGAAGCAAACAAGCATGTTAGGCTTTGTTAGGCTGGGTTAGATTAGGCTTTTTAGGTTAGAAAATTTGTTCAGTTTTTTAATTTATAAAATACCCAGTTAAATTTGCATTTGGACAGAATAATTGGTCTCATCATCCTAGTCATGTTTATCAAGACAGTATTCTGGATAAAAATACAAAAATAAAGAAAGACCTTAAAAAGTACAACTTTACCAACTTGTCTAACCTGACTTGACAACCCCTATGTGACACTCTAAATATTCAGATTGGCCTGATCTATCCTTTTAATGAATTTACACATTACAACCATATTACCCCATAATCTCCTATACTTGAGTGAATACATATCTCACTTGATGCGACATGCTATTGCATAGATTAAGATAGGCAGGCACCCAACAATGTACTTATCTAGGCTTGTACCTACCTGCTTATATAGGTACCTGGCTGCTTACATAGATATATGCCTGCTTATATAGGTACCTGCCTGTTTATATAAGTACCTGCCTGTTTATATAGGTACCTACCTGCTTATATAGGTACCTGCCTGTTTATATAGGTACCTGTCTGCTCTAGCCATCACATGTGGGATATGTCCCCATCACACAAGCCTGCATTATTCATGAAATGGAGTGGAATATACCACTTCTTGAATGCTGAATAGACATCCTCCAGATAAGTATCAACACCTTGCTTCTTGATGTGTGTTTGTGAGGTATTTTGGGCCTCATACCTGTTATGTTGGTATTACCTAGCTGTTGCAAGGTGCAGGGACTGTAATAACATGTGAACTGGATGGGGAATTTGCCTAAGTGATGGGGAAGTTCTTTGTTGAAATTTACTGGTGCATTTTTGGCCAAACTACCAAAATTGTTCATTTCTGTGCATATTCTTGGATAATTTTTTTCCATGGAGAAATTATTGTGTATAGTCATAGTTCTTGTGCAACACTAGCAAATTGTTATGGTTACACACTTCATTTCATGCATATATGTTAAGTTCATGAATTTGGCACATGCATGGATATTGATGGATGAATTCTGCATTCAGGCTACCTTAGCATGTCTAGATTCATGATTTGAGATGTTGAAGCACAGATGCAGATACAGTTCAATTTAAAATTTATATAGCATTAAAATTCTTATGATTATTTCTAGTCATTAAAATTGGAACTTACTCTGGTTTCTAGAAAAAGAATCAACTGAATGTGGATCCATGTTCATTGTTTGTCACAACGTCTCCAGAAGTGACAACTATGTGTATTCATGAAATGTATTACAAGGTATAAGTTTCTGGGTTTTCTGAATGCTAAAGTGATATTTATCCTTCAGAATTTCAGTCTGAGCTAAATCACAAATGACTGATCACACACTTCCTGGCAGGTTTTGATAGCACCAATCTCACTAACATTGCAGGGAAGGCCAGAAACAGAATCAACTCATTGTGTGTCAGTTCATTCATGCCTCATTTGCTGTTGATGTAGAAAGTAAAATTGTATCCATACAGGTTTTGCCTATGGCAGCTACAATGCTAGCTGATAGGTGATGAAGGAACCATTGAGCAACAACAATTTAAAGTACCAGTATCAAGTATTCAGTTTTGAGGAATGGTGATCCAGACTAAAAAATATGGTTAGTCTTGAGAAGCTACCGTGGGCATGAACAATTGGTAAGTTTGTACTTCACTTTGGATGTAGCATTTCAATATAGGTTGTTTCTACATGGAGACATGCTTCTTGGTGTAACTAGCAGTGAGGCCCCTCATTTCTGATGCAAATGCATACTGTTCAGTTGGTGGAGAAAATAATGTGAAAAACGTTCATTTCTGAGTATATTTCTTGGTAGAAATTTGTATGCACTTCCATGGCAAGGTGTTGTGCTTAAAAATTGAATATCTTGTGTAAAATTATAACTTTGAGTTGGGTTATACACAATGAAGAATAATGTAAGATGTAAAAAACCTAACCTAACCTTACATAGCAAAAAACTGTTCAGATTTTCTTTTGTCATGTATTGAAATGTAAAACTGCTCAAATGTCAGAAGTTGAAAAGACATGACCCACCCTGTGCTTTATGGCTGCAAGCCATGTGATTAATTTTTCTCATCAAACATAGCTTGTAATGATGCTGCACAGTGCTCCCATGGTGCATGCTGGGTCATGGAAGGAAGGATCATGCTGTGGCATTATGCATGTATGTGAACATGGCAAATGCTGTGTGCATCATCACTGCACCCAACACCTTTGCAGTATGGGTGATGGGCATCTTTAATATGTAAGGATCTAGATGCACATGCATGTAGTCCTTTATATGAACTATGCAACTATACATTTTTTATAATAACTATGTGGAAAGATAACATGAGAAAACATGTAAAATTTCTTCTAAAATTGCATTGTATGTTAGCATATTTATACATACCATAGATGTATAACAGGCTGCATATAAGTATATGCTGAGATATGCCTGGATGCAGTCATCACCTGACTGTACACTTATCCTAAATGAAGATGTGAAGTGCCCTGACATGTCTGGCAACATGGCTGCTTTCCAGGTTGTCATAGACAGAAGAACCCATGTAGTAGTTGTGTAGTACTTCCATGGGTGGAAGTTTGTTTACTTTTGGTATCACATGTGTAACAGGAATGAAAGCATTGCTGCAATACTGCGTGCTGCTGACCAATTTTTTATTACAGTGGTCACTCAATACTTGCATTCATTTCCTAAATGTCCAGGGTTCGCACTAGCGCCGCTCAGGACATTTCCAAATCCCACGGCCCACCGGCGAAACGGTGTAAGCGGCGCCATTAGCCGTGAATATGCATAAAGTGCATCGTGAACCACCCAATAAGCAAAGCAAAAAACAAGCATTCATTCCCTAAATTTGGAGAGGTCACCAGACACTTAAAAAAATTGTCAGGTGCTACTCAGTGCATCAGCATACAGCAGTCCTTCTTCATTGATAGACGTTGCTTTAATTCTTATTTAATACTAGGTGGTAGCTTGCAGTCTATTCAGGCTGGAAAACTGTTCTGTTATCTTTGTGAGGTGGGATTTTCTGCCACATATACACCAGATTACCCAAGGTCCGAGTGTTTGTCATTGCACCGAGCTGACTTGGCAAATGCTTAGATGGGCACATTTCCTCTCCAATGTGCTATGTTAGTGTTCACAAATCCTGGTGGGATTTCAATTGTCCCCTTTCGGGAGCTTGATGGCCCTGCCCCTATGTGACCAGTCACCATGCCAGAGACATATTGACTGCTGGACCGCCCACCACCGCTGACTCTGCCTCTGTGTGGCCAGTCTCCATGCCAGAGACATACTGACTGCTGGACCGCCCACCACCGCTGACCCCGCCCCTGTGTGACCAGTCACCATGTCAGAGACGCTGTACTGGCTACTGGACCGTCCACCACCACTGACCCCGCCCCTATGTAGCCTTTCGCCATGTCAGAGACGCTGTACTGGTTGCTGGACCGCGCCCACCACTGCTGACCCCGCCCTTCCGTGGTCAGTCACCATGCCGGAGAACGTGTCGCCGTACGCGGTGCTGGAAGGCCTGTACGAGCTGCACGAGACGGTGGGGTCGGGCGGCTTCGCCAAGGTGAAGAGGGCCACCCACCTGGCCACTGGCGAGCAGGTGGCCATCAAAATCATGGACAAGAAGCAGCTTGGGGTGAGTGGCGCTGTGGCGGGGTGGGGGTGATGGTCACGGTCGCCGGCGCCTGTCGTGATGATTGGTGGTGTGGGTGATGGTCACGGTCGCCGGCGCCTGTCGTGGTGATTGGTGGTGTGGGTGATGGTCACGGTCGCCGGCGCCTGTCATGGTGATTGGTGGTGTGGGTGATGGTCACGGTCGCCGGCGCCTGTCATGATGATTGGTGGTGTGGGTGATGGTCACGGTCGCCGGCGCCTGTCATGGTGATTGGTGGTGTGGGTGATGGTCACGGTCGCCGGCGCCTGTCGTGGTGATTGGTGGTGTTTGAGTGGGGTGGTGGGGGTGATGGTCACGGTCGCTGGCACTTGTCATGATGATTGGTGGTGGGAGTGGTTATGGTGATGGTCATGGTCGCTGGTATCTGTCATGGTGATTGGTGGTGTTTGGTGGTGTAGGTGAGTGTTAGTCCGCCTGGCTACTTAGAAACTGAAGGACGGATCGCAATGGACGTAAGTTGAATGGATATCCCACCGAAATTAGTCTGGCCAAGTTCAATTTTGTTATGTCAGGGTCACTGATTGTGCCACATGTCAGGCGAAATAAAGAGTCGGAATATTTCTGGAACGTGTTTGCAGCCAGTTCGTTTGTGTGCATGCTGATATAGAGGTCCCTCATTTGCAAATGCAGCATGTGCAAATCATGTCAACTCAGGCTCAGGTCATGGGAGGCCATATGAGGTCATTGTGCATTCGTGTTGAAATGCTGGACTATCAGTGCATCTGATAAGTCTTAACTGGACAGTCAAGACTTATCAGTGTTTATGAGTCAAATTGCTCGTTGAAGATGAATATTAATGCCATGGTGGTCATGGGCAGTAATTTTTAATGACTGAAAAGAATTGTAACATTCCTGCCTAACTTCCTCCGACCGCCGGCCAGGTCGACCTGCCCAGGGCATACCTGGAGATCATCGCCATGAAGGACCTGACCCACCAGCACATCGGCAAGCTGTACCAGGTGATCGACTGCGAGTTCAAGATTTTCCTCGTCATGGAGTACTGTCCAGGCGGCGAGCTGTTCGACTACATCGGTGAGCGTCGTCGGTGTCGACTATGCGACGGCGGCCCCCTCACTTCGGCTGGAGGCGTCGCCGGCGACGTCGTGTCCCACGCCGGGTGTCTGTGTCGACAGTTGAGAGAGAGAGAGAGAGAGACGAGGCCCCCTCCGCCCGCTGTTTCGCCACATGTCCCACGCCGGGTGTTTGTGTCGGCCTTTGGGAGGGACCGTCTGGCAGAGACGAGGCCCCCCTCCAACTGTTCCGCTACATGTCCCACGTCGTGTCTCTATATCTACAGTAGAGAGGGACCGTCTGACAAAGACGAGGCCCCCTCTAACTGTTCTGCTACATGTCCCACGTCGTGACTATATCCACAGTCAGGATGGACCGTCTGGCAGAGATGAGGCCCCCTCATCCCACTGTGCCGCCAGGTTCCCCATACGCCGTGCCTCTATGTCGACCGTTTAGAGGGACCGTCTGACAAAGACGAGGCGCCCTCCTCCCACTGTTCCGCCATGTGCCCCACGCCGTGCCTCTATGTCGACAGTTGAGAGGGACCGCCTCACGGAGGACGAGGCCCGGCTGTTCTTCCGCCAGATTGTGTCTGCAGTGGCCTACATACACAACAAGGGATACGCACATCGCGACCTGAAGCCGGTCAGTGGTCCACGGGCTGTGGCGTCCCGAGTCGGGCGATATGGTACGGGGCCTGTGAGGTGTAGCAGAGCTAGCAGTGGCGTAATGCGAAGGTAGTACGTTGACAAATGGCTGTGTTGAATACCACGTGTGAGAGATTAGTTGGGGACGAGTAGACTAGGGATGCTGAGATGCACGCTGTTATATTATAATACGAAAGAAGCGAGAACAGGGAAGGAGTAGTCTAGGGATAAGTTGCCCATCTCACAATAGAAGGATTGTACGTTAGAGTCTCAACTGTCGCTACTCTTCGCCCGTGGCCAATCGGCGTGAGAGACTCAAGCGACGCTACATGACTCAACGGTCGATGTATCGTAAAACTAATAACCAACCAGGAGATTAGTTGTTGAAGTGTTGTAATCTTTGCCCGTCGAGAGTTTGGTTTAATCGCTGATATGGGTGTGTGTGGATTTGGCGCGAGCATGCGCATTGCCGATATGGGGGCTGGTGGGTACAAGGGCAGCACAGGGAGCACTGGAGCTCTGGCAGCTCAGTGTCTGGCAAGCCAGCTGAGCGTCTGGCAAGCCAGAGGTACGGGGTTCGATTCCCCGCGATGCCCGCCCCTGCTGCCAGGGTGAGAGGCAGTCGACACCATATGGCCCCAGCTGCTGAGTGCGTCGTAAAGCCGCAATCCAATTAAAAAACTGGGGACAAGTTGTCTAGGGGTAAGTTGCCCGTCTCACAATCGAAAGATTGCGAGTTCGGGTCTCACCTGTCGCTATTCTTCGCCCGCGACCAACCGGCGTGAGAGATTGGCGACGCCTCATGACTCAACGGTCGACGTGTCGTAAAACCAATACCCCGCCCCCCCAATAAAAAAACTGCTGGCCAGACTCACCTGGTGTCCTGCGCGTGTATCTTCCTCGCCGTCTGGTGGGTACAGCGGTAGCACCTGGAGAACTGCTGGCCCAGCTCACCTGGTGTCCTGAGCGTATCTTCCTCGCCGTCTGGTGGGTACAGCGGTAGCACCTGGAGAACTGCTGGCCCAGCTCACCTGGTGTCCTGCGCGTGTATCTTCCTCGCCGTCTGGTCGGTACAGCGGTAGCACCTGGAGAACTGCTGGCCCAGCTCACCTGGTGTCCTGCGCGTGTATCTTCCTCGCCGTCTGGTGGGTACAGCGGCAGCACAGGAGAACTGTGGCCCAGCTCACCTGGTGTCCTGGCGTGTATCTTCCTCGCCGTCTGGTGGGTACAACGGCAGCACAGGGAGAACTGCTGGCCCAGCTCACCTGGTGTCCTGCGCGTGTATCTTCCTCGCCGTCTGGTGGGTACAGCGGCAGCACGGAGAACTGCCGGCCCAGCTCACCTGGTGTCCTGCGCGTGTATCTTCCTCGCCGTCTGGTCGGTACAGCGGTAGCACCTGGAGAACTGCTGGCCCAGCTCACCTGGTGTCCTGCGCGTGTGTCCTCTCCGCCGGACGCCGTCCCGAGCGTCTCCGTCAGTCCCGCGGCAGCCGAAGTAGGCTCACAGTCGGTGCCACGCAGCGGCTCAGCGGGAGTGGGCCTTCGGCAGTTTCCTCGTGAACTCGTGAGAAGCTTCGAGACCGCTGCACGGCGTTTTATTTTTAGAGACGAGAGACCAAGAGAGACGAACACGCTTTCGGCGAGGATGCCAAGTGCGGACATATTCGCGAACTCGCTGAATGCACTTGAGGCGCAGGTGGTTGGATAAGCGTGCGCTGTGTCACACGCTCACATCTGAGTCGCGTAGCCGTCGGGCATCTACGCTGTCCCAATAGCCTTTCGCCTGTTTGAACCGAAAACTGTTCACTTGCTCTGCTTTAGCTCTCTAGCTTCACGACTTTTCCAGCAATGGGCTGAAAATGTTGGAGATCATGGACAATAGACAATAAATACCATGTGCTGAAGCATGCATGCAGTACCAGCCCGCGCAGTTACGGTAGCATTTCTGCGGATTATTTTGCACTCGTTCAGGCTTAGTTTGTGCTTTTGACGGCGCCAGTATGGGAAAAGCCTTTACAAATATTGTCATTGTGTTGTGAAAGTATGACGTCACATCTCTGTTCTCAAGCGTGCTCCTCGCTCCGTTTCTCCAGAGCAGAATTCGGGGCTCGGGAGCTTGGTGGGTAGGTTGTTGCCGTGGGGTAGTTCTCATATCCGGTGTCAATATATGTCACCGTGCCTTCTTGGTCCGACCGCATGATCAGTCAACCGTAACCAGCCACAACCGCCGTTATTTTTTTCTCGAGCAATCACTGAAGCTGCTCTATGACAACCAACAAGCTTCGTCGCCCAAATAACTCGGTTGGTTAGGGCGCCGGCCTGTGCTGGTCGCTCCTGTTCTAGGAAGACAGGGTTCGAGTCGCTTCACGCGCTCGCACTTGGCCACCGGCCGGGAGGGTCAGTTGGCAGCTGGCCCACTAAGGCCGGGGACGAGCTACCGGGCGGCCGTGTCGGTGCATGATGGCACGTTGAACCATCGGTCGAAATTCTGTGGTTAAACTGAAATTATTGGATCCGGTGTTGGTGCCTGGGATCATACGACAAACTCCGCTTAGCGATAGCACCATGGTTCATAAAGCCACCCCAGGAAGAATTCTGACTAAATTTATTATAAAATAAACAACCTTCACTGGGAGGAGCTTAATCTCTGGCAACCACCATCGTCACAAGCGAGAATGAGATTCCTACCCCGGGCTGGAACTTTTTACCAGAAACACAAACTACCGTTGCAGCATACTTATTAGAGGTGTTTATCAGAGGCCTAATGGAATCATAGGGTGTGCCATGGATAATTACCCAGGTGGCTGCCAATTGGTTGGACCAAATGCAGGCTAACACTAATACTGAATTTATTGGATTATCTGATACCATTGCTTAGCTGTACTTGTTGAAGACAAGAGCTATACAATTTTCAAATGGGGATCTACAAGCTATTATTTCGCACGTCCTCGGTGCCGAAGATCACTGCATATTACGAAGGCTAGCACTGGACTGAATGTGAGCTATTCATATCGGAACATAGTAACGAAGCGAAAATTACCATGTCACGCCATATCGGAACATAGTAACGAAGCAAAAAATTACAATGTGGCGAGTGAAAAATTACAATGGTGTCATGTTCTCAAGTACCCTGAACTTAAATTATCAAACGTGCCTGGTGCACCGTAACACTCAAATAACCAATGAACCAAATTCTTGACATACGCGGTTGTTTAGTACGCCAGTTGTAGGCGCGACTTTTGTTGATGTGCTGCTTGACATGGCAAATAAAGTATCCATGCACGCCAGCTCATGGAAATGTTCAGCCCCAATGTGTATTCGAACCCGTGACCTACCTGTCCCAGCGCGGACGCCTGAACGCCCGACCACCGGCCCTCCGGTTGCAGGGGGCGGGATGGCCGAGTGGTTAAGGTGTCGGGCTATGGGTACCAAAGGTCCCAGGCTCGACACTAGCGCCACTCAGGACATTTCCCAATCCCTCGGCTCACCGGCGAAACAGCGTGGGCGGCGCCATTAGCCGTGATTGTGCATAAAGTGTGTCGTGAACCACCCAATAAACAAACAAACCCTCCGGTTGCAGGAGAACCTCCTGCTGGACGCCGACAACCAGCTGAAGCTGATCGACTTCGGACTGTGCGCCAACCCGTCCGGCGGCTTGGGCGCCCAGCTGCAGACTTGCTGCGGCAGTCCCGCCTACGCAGCGCCAGAGCTGGTGTCGGGTAAGGTCTCGGGACCAGCTGGGGGTATAGGGCGGATGGATGCAGCGGATGGCTCCCACACCATAACACGGCTCCGAGCAGAAGTTGTGTCATTGCGTTTCGGATGGAGCCGGCATAGGTCTGTTTCTGCCTCCCCTATGGGACCTGTGGAACCTGGTCAGAAACCCGGCGCAGTGCATTCAGATATGGAATGCCCGGCTCGATCTTTGGCGGAAGAACTCGATTGCGTCGGTGTTAATTTGATCTTTTCCTGCCGATCTGTACCTGCTACCTCCAAAGTCGCACAACTTCGAAATGCAGGCACTATGTTACTCATTGAAACAGAAGATAACTGCATTTTAATTTGCAATGTGTGTTCAGGGAACTGAAAAACGCAAGCAAGTTTGTTTTTCGGCATCACTGATGCGGAGACGTCCTCTAGCCAGCTGACTTCTCTGCTGTCTGGAGTGTGGTCCAGCCTCACCAGTGCCGTGTTCGGACCACCGTACACCATTCCCACCCGACGTGCCGTGTTCAGACCACCTTACACCAGTCCCACCCGACGTGCCGTGTTCGCACCACCTTACACCAGTCCCACCCGACGTGCCGTGCTCAGACCACCTTACACCAGTCCCACCCGACGTGCCGTGTTCGCACCACCTTACACCAGTCCCACCCGACGTGCCGTGCTCAGACCACCTTACACCAGTCCCACCAGTGACGCGTTCGCACCACCTTACACCAGTCCCACCCGACGTGCCGTGCTCAGACCACCTTACACCAGTCCCACCCGACGTGCCGTGCTCAGACCACCTTACACCAGTCCCACCCGACGTGCCGTGCTCAGACCAACTTACACCAGTCCCACCCGACGTGCCGTGCTCAGACCACCTTACACCAGTCCCACTCGACGTGCCGTGTTCGCACCACCTTACACCAGCACCACCCGACGTGCCGTGCTCGCACCACCTTACACTAGTCCCACCCGACGTGCCGTGCTCAGACCACCTTACACCAGTCCCACCCGTGCCGTCCGTGCTCAGACCACCTTACACCAGTCCCACCCGACGTGCCGTGCTCAGACCACCTTACACCAGTCCCACCCGACGTGCCGTGCTCAGACCACCTTACACCAGTCCCACCCTACGTGCCGTGTTCGCGCCACCTTACACTAGTCCCACCCGACGTGCCGTGCTCAGACCACCTTACACCAGTCCCACCCGACGTGCCGAGTTCGCGCCACCTTACACTAGTCCCACCCGACGTGCCGTGCTCAGACCACCTTACACCAGTCCACCCGACGTGCCGCAGGACTGCAGTACCTGGGCGCGGAGGCGGACATCTGGAGCATGGGTGTGCTGCTGTACGCTCTGCTGTGCGGCTTCCTGCCGTTCGACGACGAGAACATCGCCCAGCTGTACAGGAAGATCCAGGCGAGTGGCCGAGTGTTGATGACAGACGCGACGCCGGACCGGTGTCCATCGGGACACACACACCCCCTGCACTTCTGTCATCCAGACGTTTTGCTGTGTGGAGAGCCGCCCTCCCCGAATGCTGCATAGCGTTGCTTGGCGATGAACACCCGAATGCACTTTCGTAAGTCTCGCAGAGTCGGTTGGACCTTATGCTGCGCTGACCGCTCCTGCTGACGAGTCCTGCTGACCACTCCTGCTGACGACTCCTGCTGACTGCTCCTGCTGACCACTCCTGCTGACCACTCCTGCTGACCACTCCTGGTGACTGCTCCTGGTGACTGCTCCTGGTGACTGCTCCTGCTGACTGCTCCTGCTGACTGCTCCTGCTGACTGCTGACTGCTCCTGCTGACTGCTCCTGCTGACTGCTCCTGCTGACCACTCCTGCTGACTCTCCTCTGACCTCCCTGACTGACCACCCTGCTGACCCCCTGCTGACTGCTCCTGCTGACTGCTCCTGCTGACTGCTCCTGCTGACTGCTCCTGCTGACTGCTCCTGCTGACTGCTCCTGCTGACTGCTCCTGCTGACTGCTCCTGCTGACTGCTCCTGCTGACTGCTCCTGCTGACTGCTCCTGCTGACCGCTCCTGCTGACCCTCCTGCTGACTGCTCCTGCTGACTGCTCCTGCTGACTGCTCCTGCTGACTGCTCCTGCTGACCTGCTCTGCTGACTGCTCCTGGTGACTGCTCCTGCTGACTGCTCCTGCTGACTGCTCCTGCTGACCACTCCTGCTGACCACTCCTGCTGACCACTCCTGCTGACCACTCCTGCTGACCACTCCTGCTGACCACTCCTGCTGACCACTCTTGCTGACCACTCCTGCTGACCACTCCTGCTGACCACCTCACCTGGAGACGTGTGCCGGCGTGTGTGGCGACTCCTGCCCGCCTGTCCGCGGCGGGGAGTGGGGAGAGAGGCGCGCAGGTGCACGTTATCTATTGCTCGGCCTGAGCTGGCCGGGCCGGCGTTCGGCACGTAACGGTGACGACGTGCAAAATGTTTGCGCCGGCCGTTTTCGCGAGGCATTTCCTTGACGACTGTCTGGTGGGACGCGTTTAGGACAGGTTTACGCCATACCTGGTACCTTTACCTGGCACCCTGACCACCTATGACACTCGTGCAGTGTCCCGGAGTTAATTTTCTGCAAAATGGAGGACGTGGGTCCAAGTCATGAAAACCGGCTATGGCTGACTTTGAAGGATGTTGACAATGCTACATACAATTGTGAACGAAATGCGAAATACAGCAGTTTTCAGCAAAATATTTTCATGATGACTTCGACATGGAGTATTGTAGAAATAGGAGGAACTAAGCTAGCGTATTCAATCACATGTCACGAATGTCAATTCAAAAAGTCAAAACTGCTCGTGGAGGTCAAGACAAACTTATATTAGGTGTTGGTTTCCATGATTTTTTTTGGGAATTCCAAGACAATGCACTGGAGATGCACTGGCACACCATGTTCCCCCTGTGGAACCCCCATGTTCCATGCTGTGTTGCTCCCTACATTCTACGCCTCTACGTATGTGGGGGCCGCGGTAGCTCAGTTGGTAAAGTGTCGGACTCTTGATCGCAAGATTGTGGGTTCGAGTCTCGCAACCGGCGGCATTACCGAGTCCATCGACGACCAACCGGCGTGAGAGGTTGGCGACGCTACGTTACCTAGCCGTTGAATGCGTCGTAAAATAACCCAAGGTTCTTCTTCTCTACACTCTATGCCACATGCATTCCTGGGATCGATCAAGCATAGTTCTCGGGCGCTGCAAATCTCAGTAGGTGTGAGTCGATGCACTACGGGCTTGACCTGGCCTGACCTGACCTCAGATGGGCTTATCTCAGAAGCCTAAGTGGCTGTGAGTGGGCAGCCCACTGACCTGACCTGAACCAGGACGGGCGATTGCCAGAAGTTCGGGTGTCTGTGGGTGAGCCTCATGTTGACCTGACTTGACCCGACTTGACCTCAGACGGGCGACTACCAGAAGCCCGAGTGGCTGTCGTCGGGCTCCCTGCGCCTGCTGGACCAGATGCTGCAGGTGGAGCCGAAGCACAGGATCGTGGTGTCCGACCTCCTGGCGCACCCCTGGCTCACGTCCGGCTGTGGCGTGCCTGTAGAGTGGAAGAGCTACTGTCAGGTGAGGGGAGGGACAGCTGGAGTATCGCTGGTGGTGGGGTGGAAGAGCTACTGTCAGGTGAGGGAGGGACAGCTGGAGTATCGCTGGTGGTGGGGTGGAAGAGCCACTAGTCAGGAGGGGAGGGAGAGCTGGAGTATCGCTGGCTGTGGGGTGGAAGAGCTACTGTCAGGTGAGGGGAGGGACAGCTGGAGTATCGCTGGTGGTGGGGTGGAAGAGCTACTGTCAGGTGAGGGGAGGGAGAGCTGGAGTATCGCTGGTGGTGGGGTGGAAGAGCTACTGTCAGGTGAGGGGAGGGACAGCTGGAGTATCGCTGGCTGTGGGGTGGAAGAGCTACTGTCAGGTGAGGGGAGGGACAGCTGGAGTATCGCTGGTGGTGGGGTGGAAGAGCTACTGTCAGGTGAGGGGAGGGACAGCTGGAGTATCGCTGGCTGTGGGGTGGAAGAGCTACTGTCAGGTGAGGGGAGGGACAGCTGGAGTATCGCTGGTGGTGGGGTGGAAACTCGTGGGGGGGTGGAAGAGCTACTGTCAGGTGAGGGGAGGGACAGCTGGAGTATCGCTGGCTGTGGGGTGGAAGAGCTACTGTCAGGTGAGGGGAGGGACAGCTGGAGTATCGCTGGCTGTGGGGTGGAAGAGCTACTGTCAGGTGAGGGAGGGAGACCTGGAGTATCGCTGGTGGTGGGGCGGAAGAGCTACTGTCAGGTGAGGGAGGGACAGCTGAGTATCGCTGGCGTGGGGTGGAAGACTACTGTCAGGTGAGGGAGGGACAGCTGGAGTATCGCTGGATCTGGTGTGGGGTGGAAGAGCTACTGTCAGGTGAGGGAGGGACAGCTGGAGTATCGCTGGTGGTGGGGTGGAAGAGCTACTGTCAGATAAGGGAGGGACAGCTGGAGTATCGCTGGCTGTGGGGTGGAAGAGCTACTGTCAGATAAGGGAGGGAGAGCTGGAGTATCGCTGGCTGGGGTGGAAGAGCTATTGTCAGGTGAGGGGAGGGAGACCTGGGGTTTCGCTGGTTAACTAGTAACAGTATCTAGGACATCACGATTTATGCAGATGTGTCCATTTATATAATATCGCTGTGCATTTTTGTTGCAGCTTTGTCGCTCTTATTTGTTAGAGCTCTATTAACATGTTGTTAATAGAGCTCTAACGACGCTAACTTTTACAGATATGCCAAGAACAAAAGCTCGTTGGCATGCTCAAATATTGTGAAGATTGTGCATTGATGGCGTGATGGTGACCTGTGGTGGTGACATGACCTGTGAAATGACGATGGCCTGCGTCGATATGATGACATGCGATTTCGCGATGAACTGTGGCGATGTGATGACCTGTGGCGATGTGGTGACCTGTGACGATGACCTGTGGCAGTGTGGTGACCTGTTGCGATGTGATGACCTGTGGTGGTGTGCTGACCTGTGACGATGACCTGCGGCAGTGTGGTGACCTGTTGCGATGTGATGACCTGTGACGATGTCCTGTGGTGGTGTGGTGACCTGTGGTGGTATAGTGACTTATCACGATGTGATGGCCTGTGGTGGTGTGGTGACCTGTGACGATGACCTGTGGCAGTGTGGTGACCTGTTGCGATGTGATGACCTGTGACGATGTCCTGTGGTGGTATGGTGACCTGTGACGATGCACCGCCAGTCGCGCCAGCCCGACCACGACGTGGTGACGACGATGGCAGTGGCGGCCGGCCGCACCTGTGGCTGGATCTCGCGGCGCGTGGCGCAGTGGGCGTACGACGACACCACCGCCACCTACTGGCTGCTGTTGGCGGCAAAACGGCGCGGCGAGCTGGTCCGGCTGGCGCCAGTCCAGGTCAGTGGGCGCGCGCTCGCGGCACTGACCTTGACCTGGCCGCGGGCGTGGTCGCCGGGCGGTGGCCGTGTCATCGTATTGAGTGGCGCTTTGCAGTGGAGAGCGATCCAGTACACACGCATAGGAAGTCCCGGTTTGTGGTCCGGCTCACACCCGCGGGAGGTCCCGGTTTGTGGTCCGGCGCACACCCGCGGAAGTCCCGGTTTGTGGTCCGACGCACACCCGCGGGAGGTACCGGTTTGTGGTCCGGCCCACACCCGTGGGAAGTCCCGGTTTGTGGTCCGGCGCACACCCGCGGGAAGTCCCGGTTTGTGGTCCGGCGCACACCCGCGGGAGGTCCCGGTTTGTGGTCCGGCGCACACCCGCGGGAAGTCCCGGTTTGTGGTCCGGCCCACACCCGCGGGAAGTCCCGGTTTGTGGTCCGGCGCACACCGGCGGGAGGTCCCGGTTTGTGGTCCGGCTCACACCGCGGGAGGTCCCGGTTTGTGGTCCGGCGCACACCCATGGTAATGCATTGTTTGTGGTCCGGGCACACCCACGGGAAGGTCCGGTTTGGCACCAGTAGAAAACGCGTTTATCCTTTGGTTTGTGAGCATGGGTTCCTTAGACAAGGCAAACAATACAATTGCAGGTCCATTCGTCTAGAATAGAGCGGATAATGAGGGTATGGCCCAGAAAAACGGATTCATGTTCTCGGTTTGCCAACGCACACCTCATCTTCATCCAACAACGACTTCATTGCAACAGGATTTGTTTGTTTTGATTTAGCAAACCTGGTCTGGTGTCCCCTGCTACGGTCCTGATTGATCAGGTCAGAAAACCACAGGGCGTAACCCAATGGCGATGTTGATGTGATCAGGACAGGGCAGGACAGGTAAAGGCTGGTGTGATCAGGACAGGGCAGGACAGGTAAAGGCTGGTGTGATCAGGACAGGGTAGGACAAGGCAGGGCTGCCATCATCAGGACAAGAGAGTACTTAGAATATGACCTGTTTATAATTCATACCAAGGAAACCGCACAGACACTCTTTTGTTTGTGGATTAGCTGCCCAGGGACACTTCGTATTGATAGATTATATTTCTGTGTACCTTCTGTGTGCATCCACCCTGAATTTATGGAGCAGGTACCCAGAAATGCTCCCACAACCAAGTCTGTCTGTGGACCAAGCACACAGAGATTCTCCGATCGACCAGCTAACTATCGTTTGCGAGGTATTCATGTATTTGGTTGCGCCTTCCCGCGAATCCTCTGACCTGATTGGGTCAAATCAGACCTGGTGAGGCGAGACCTGCTGAGATGAGGTCAGGATCGGGTCGTTAGTCGGCTATTCAGGCTTTAGGGCGCGTGGACAGCTCATCATATTGTTCCCGTGAAGTGGTTGGGTCAGGATGTGCCAGGGTGGTGTATTGTGCTCAGCTCAGGTCCGCGACGATCCATCTGTCCATCACACACCCAGATCACGCCCTACGGCTGTCTGTGGCCGTGGCCTGGATCCCCCTGGGGACGAGTAGTCTAAGGGTAAGTCGCTCGTCTCACAATCGAAAAATTATGTTCGAGTCTCACCTGTCGCTACTCTTCGCCCGCGACCAATCTGCGTGGGAAATTGGCGACGCTACATGACTCAACGGTCGATGTGTCGGAAAACCAATACACCCCAGATGACGCTGTGTTTGTTTGTTGTTTGTTTATTGGTTGGTTCACGACACACTTTATGCACATTCACGGCTAATGGCGCCGCCCACACTGTTTCGCCGGTGGGCCGCGGGATTGGGAAATGTCCTGAGTGGCGCTAGAGTCGAACCCGGGACCTTTGGTACCCATAGCCCGACACCTTAACCACTCGGCCATCCCCGCCCCGACGCTGTGTTTGCGTCGGCGCCTGTGTGACGTGAAGAGCAGGATCAGCGGGTTGGGTCAGGATGTGCCAGGGTGGTGCATTGTGCTCAGGTCTGCGACGATCCATCTGTCAATCACAAACCCAGACCACTCTCCACGGCTATCACGTCTGTCTGTGGCCGTGGCTTGGATCCCTCCCCGGGGACGAATAGTCTAGGGGTAAGTTGCTCGTCTCACAATCGAAACGTTATGTTCGAGTCTCACCTGTCGCTACTCTTCGCCCGCGACCAATCGGCGTGACAGATTGGCGACGCTACACGACTCAACGGTCGATGTGTCGTAAAACCAATAACCAACCAACTAACCTGTAGTGGAGCGGGGATGGCCGAGTGGTTAAGGTGTCGGGCTATGGGTACCAAAGGTCCCGGGTTCGACTCTAGCGCCACACAGGACATTTCCCAATCCCGCGGCCCACCGGCGAAACAGTGTGGGCGGCGCCATTAGCCGTGAATGTGCATAAAGTGTGTCGTGAACCAACCAATAACCAACCGACTAACCTGTGGTCATGGCTTGGACACCCCCGCCCCCGCCCCCGCCCCCCAGCTGACGGTGTGTTTTCGGCCGCAGTCGTGCGACGGGACGGGCGGCGACGGCCTGGTGCCGCTGGGCGACTCGCCGCACGGCCGGGCGCAGAGTCTCGACACGGCGCTGCACACGCTCGGCGCCGAGCCCAGCCGCGCCGACGACGAGGCCGCTATCGAGGCGATGATGCAGCCCATCGGTGAGGGGTGGTTGAGGAAGGAGGAGAGGGAAGGGGACGAGAGAGGAGGGAGGACGAGAGAGAAGGGAGGAGGGAGGAGTACGACGAGAGAGGAGAGACAAGGGAGGGGAGGACGAGAGAGGAGAAACAAGGGAGGGGAGGACGAGAGAGGAGGGAGGAGGACGAGAGAGGGGGGAGGAGGGAGGAGGACGACGAGAGAGGAGAGACAAGGGAGGGGAGGACGAGAGAGGAGGGAGGACGCTATTAAGGCGATGATTCAGCCCATCGGCGAGGGAGAGGGAGGAATATGACGAAAAAGGAGGGAGGCCGCTATCGAGGCGATGATGCAGCCCATCGGTGAGGGTGGTTGAGGAAGGGGGAGGGAGGGGGACGAGAGGAGGGAGGAGGACGAGAGGGGGAGGAGGGAGGAGGACGACGAGAGAGGAGACAAGGGAGGGGAGGACGAGAGAGGAGGGAGGACGCTATTAAGCGATGATTCAGCCCATCGGTGAGGGAGAGGGAGGGAGAGGCAGGAATAGGATGAAAGAGGAGGGAAGCCGCTATCGAGGCAATGAGGCAGCCCATCGTTGAGGGGATGGGTATGGCGTCATTCTGACCGATTTTCGCTTGCTTTCACTGTCTGACGATGTGACTTCCATTTCAATGTTCGACCGATGATTGCATCTCACTGTTTCACCGACGACGTTAAGGTCGCTGCATGACCGACGCGGTTGATGCGCCCCTAAACTCCAATAACTAATCAAGGGGTGGCTGAGGGAGGAGGGAGGAGGAGGACAAGAGAGGAGGGAGGGAGGATGGATGGAGGAGGACGAGAGAGGAGGGAGGGAGGACAAGAGAGGAGGGAGGAGGGATGAAGGAGGGAGGGAGGACATGAGAGGAGGGAGGGAGAAGGACGAGACAGAGAGATAGAGAGAACGAGGACGAGGGAGTAAGAAAGAAAGGGATAGGGGAAAGGGAGGACGGCGGAGACAGACACAGAGGGAGAGGACTGAGGTTGTACTGCAGCGAGGGATGTATCATTCGTGCGGCGGTCGTCTGAACTGCAGACACCACTCGCCACTTCGACGTTGACTTGTTGCCATCAGGCTCACGAAGATACTGAGATGCACGCCGTTCTATTATAGCACGAAAGGGCCAAGAACAGAGCATTGAGTGAGAAAACATGCCTCGATATACCAAAGAATACATGGGCGTGATGGTAAGACCACGATATACCAAAAAATACATGGGCGTGTTGGCAAGGAGGTGAATATGACGTCGCACGCCCGAACGGCTGTGTTTGTCCAGCGAGTCCACTGGGCCACCTGCGCGGGGATGTCGAAGACAATCCCTGTCGGCCGGTCTGGCTCCGGCGAGGGACCGATACTGCACCGTCGCGCACACAGGCCGCAGACGTGGCGCTGCGCGTGCACTCGCGCGGCAAATGTGGCGCGGTGTTCGCGCCGCCACACTGACGAAGTCTGCGCGTCACGCAGCACGCGGACCCCAAACACCAACTAACTTGGGTTCAGCCCTGAGATGAACTCCGCGAACGTCAACGTGTTTCCCCCCTGAGATGAACTCACCACGGGCTTACCGCGAACTTCAACTTGTGGTTCACCCCTGAGATGAACTCACCACGGGCTTACCGCGAACTTCAACTTGTGATTCACCCCTGAGATGAACTCACCGTTCGTTGGCCGTCTGCGATTGCTATTGCAACGTCGGCCTTGTGTTCGTCCTTGTGTGTTCGGGGCCGCGGGAGCGAAGTTGGTTTGGCGTCGGACTCTTAATCGCAAGGTCGTGGGTTCGAATCTCACAACCGACGGAATTTACCGAGTCCACCCGCGACCAATCGGCGTGAGAGATTGGCGACGCTATATAACCTAGCTGTAAAAACCCAAGGTTCTTCTTTGTGTTCGTCCAACTACCAGAGTTAATATCCGAGGGTACGGCGAGTGGAACCTCTCCGGGCGACCGTGGTAACCTCTGCTTGTAATGTTTCTCCAGAGATGGAGCCGCTGTTGGAGCGCAACACGGCCCGCAGCTCCCAGCGGGGAAGTCGCAGCAGTCAGCGTCGGAAGCGGGCGACGCCGCCGCGTCCGGCGCCCGCCGATTTCGACGAGAACTTCCTGCAGCCGAAGGCGCCGTCACCCAACAAGAAGTCCAAACGCCGCGCCGCAGGTGAGGGCAGAGGTGGCCGGCAGCTTCAGCTGGTCAGGGTTGAGATGGCTGACGGCGTCAGCTGGTGATGGTTGAGATGGCTGACGGTGTCAGCTGGTGAGGGTTGAGATGGCTGACGGCGTCAGCTGGTAGTGGAGGGTTGAGAGGCTGACGGCGTCAGCTGGTGAGAGGAGGGTTGAGATGGCTGACAGCGTCAGCTGGTGAGAGTTGAGATGGCTGACGGTGTCAGCTGGTGAGGGTTGAGATGGCTGACGGCGTCAGCTGGTGAGGTTTGAGATGGCTGACTGAGCCAGGGGTGATGCTCGTTAAATTGAGATGGCTGACGGCATCAGGTGGTGAGGAGGGTTGAGATGGCTGACGGCGTCAGCTGGTGAGGGTTATGATGGCTGACGGCGTCAGCTGGTGAGAGTTCAGATGGCTGACGGCGTCAGCTGGTGAGGGTTATGATGGCTGACGGCGTCAGCTGGTGAGGGGAGGGTTGAGATGGCTGACGGGGTCAGCTGGTCAGACGAGGATCACCTGTCACACACGGGTTCATATCCCACACGGGTTCAGAGGCGAATGACTGTTGGCCTGTAATGCATTTGACTCATTTGCCCATGCTGAGATTATCGCTGACGACACTATGAGGTAATCTTCATTCTGTGGTAGGGCTCCGCATGTTCTTCCACACGGCGAGGGGCTCCGCATGTTGTCTTCCACACGCGAGGGGCTCTGTATTGTCTTCCACACGCGAGGGGTTCTGTATTGTCTTCCACACGGCGAGGGGCTCCGTATTGTCTTCCACACGGCGAGGGGCTCCGTATTGTCTTCCACACGGCGAGGGGCTCCGTATTGTCTCCCACACGGCGGGGGCTCCGTGTTGTCTCCCACACGGCGAGGGGCTCCGTATTGTCTCCCACACGGCGAGGGGCTCCGTGTTGTCTCCACATCGGCGAGGGGCTCCGTGTTGTCTCCCACACGGCGAGGGCTCCGTGTTGTCTCCACACACGGCGAGGGGCTCCGTGTTGTCTTCCACACGGCGAGGGGCTCCGTATTGTCTTCCACACGGCGAGGGGCTCCGTATTGTCTTCCACACGGCGAGGGGCTCTGTATTGTCTTCCACACGCGAGGGGTTCTGTATTGTCTTCCACACGGCGAGGGGCTCTGTATTGTCCTCCACACGGCGAGGGGTTCCGTATTGTCTCCCACACGGCAGGGCTCCGTATTGTCTCCCACACTGCGAGAGGCTCCGTGTTGTCTCCCATACGGCGAGGGGCTCCGTGTTGTCTCCCATACGGCGGGGGCTCCGTGTTGTCTCCCACACGGCGAGGGGCTCCGTGTTGTATCCCACAAGTCTGAGGGCTCCGTATTGTCTCACACACGGCGAGGGGCTCCGTGTTGTCTCTCGCATGACAGGGGCTCCGTGTTGTCTCCCACACGGCGGGGGCTCCGTATTGTCTCTCACACGGTGGTGGCTCCGTATTGTCTCCCACACGGCGGGGCTCCGTGTTGTCTCTCGCATGACAGGGGCTCCGTGTTGTCTCCCACACGGCGAGGGGCTCCGTATTGTCTCTCGCATGACAGGGGCTCCGTATTGTCTCTCGCATGACAGGGGCTCCGTATTGTCTCCCACACGGCGGGGCTCCGTGTTGTCTCCCAGGGGCTCGTATTCTCTCCCACACGGCGGTGGCTCCGTGTTGTCTCCCACACGAGGGGGGCTCCGTATTGTATCTCGCTTGACAGGGGCTCCGTATTGTCTCTCGCATGACAGGGGCTCCGTATTGTCTCCCACACGGCGGGGGCTCCGTGTTGTCTCCCACACGGCGGTGGCTCCGTGTTGTCTTCCACGCTGCGGTAACTCCGTGTACTCCGACGCGAGCTGACGGCGCCGTTCGTCTTCAGATACTCCGTTTAAGCTGTCGCCGTCCCGCTCTGTGGATTCTGGTCTGGACGCCGGCTTCAAGACGCCGCAGAGGAGGTAAGGTGGACTGCGGCATAGGCGGCGCACCTGACAGGAGGTAAGGTGGACTGCGACATTGGCGGCGCACCTGACAGGAGGTAAGGTGGACTGCGACATTGGCGGCGCACCTGACAGGAGGTAAGGTGGACTGCGGCATTGGCGGCGCACCTGACAGGAGGTAAGGTGGACTGCGACATTGGCGGCGCACCTGACAGGAGGTAAGGTGGACTGCGACATTGGCGGCGCACCTGACAGGAGGTAAGGTGGACTGCGGCATTGGCGGCGCAGGAGGTAAGGTGGACTGCGGCATTGGCGGCGCACCTGACAGGAGGTAAGGTGGACTGCGGCATAGTCGGCGCAGGAGGTAAGGTGGACTGCGGCATTGGCGGCGCACCTGACAGAAGTAAGGTGGACTGCGACATTGGCGGCAAGCGCATGACAGGAGGTAAGGTGGACTGCGGCATTGGCGGCGCACCTGACAGGAGGTAAGGTGGACTGCGACATTGGCGGCGCACCTGCGGCACCTGACAGGAGGTAAGGTGGACTGCGGCATTGGCGGCGCACCTGACAGGAGGTAAGGTGGACTGCGGCATTGGCGGCGCACCTGACAGGAGGTAAGGTGGACTGCGGCATAGACGGCGCACCTGACAGAGGTAAGGTGGACTCCATTGGCGGCCAAGGTAAGGTGATGGAATGACGGCGCAGGAGGTAAGGTGGACTGCGGCATTGGCGGCGCACCTGACAGACCGCTCCACGGCCGCTGCCGCGACGTAACCTATGACTGTTCCACGGCACTGTCTCAATGTCGGGCGCATGACGTTGATGGGTGCAGTAAGACCTCGTATCCTCGTGAGTGGAGCTCGCCACCTTCAGAGTACCTGCGCATGCCCTGGTAGGTGCGGAATATACGCTGAGGTGAGCTGGATGATATGTCTGCCATATGTCCGAAGAGGACTGCCGGCTGTATGAGACATCCCACTATTTGTCTTATATATGTATTAAGTCTTCATTAACATCGCCCTCGCACTGCTATGCTAATTATACATGCATTTGTATGCCTTGAGACTCCTCGCAAATTCTGCGGATATCCAGATTGATTGATTATTTGTGTTTAAGGGCGCGCTGACTGCATGATCATTTGGCGCCCAGCAGATATCCAGGGTACAGCTTTGAAAAACAAAGTAATCTCCATCTGTGATGGGTTGTAAATTGTGCTTTACTAATAGTTCGAACTACAAATTCAGCCCTGGTCGTTATCTGTGAGTTAGCCGTGTCTGCTGATTCGTCAGCTTTCGTTGAACCGTCAGCCGGCCGTGCTGGTGATCCGTCAACCTCTGGTGATCCGTCAGCCTCTGGTGACCCGTCAACCTCTGCTGGTCCGAGCTCAGCCTATGCTGGTCGGCCAGTCGGCTGTGAGTGACTGATCTGGTGGTCGGCCAGTTGTCAGTGACTGATCTGGTGGTCGGCCAGTCGGCTGTAAGTGACTGATCTGGTGGTCGGCCGTGGGTGACTGATCTGGTGGTCGGCTGTAAGTGACTGATCTGTTGGTTGGCCAGTCGGCTGTCAGTGACTGATCTGGTGGCCGGACTTGAGTGACTGATCTGGCGGTCCTTCAGTCGGCCGCGGCCCCAGTCGGAGAATTTCCGCACGCCGGACGTTAAGGCCCCGCCGCGAACACCGCTCTCCGGACGCAGAGTGTTCGGCTCCATCGAGAAGGGCCTCGACAAGATGAAGAACATGCTGACGCCTCGCAGACGGGCTGGCGCGGCCGCCGACCGGCCCACGCTGATCGACACAAAGGTACGACCGCGGGGTCAGTGGGGGTGTGGACCGTCAGAGACGGGGCAGGTCCAGTCCACGGGAGGAAAGTCACTGTCGTTTTGTTGTTTATTGGTTGGTTCACGACACACTTTATGCACATTCACGGCTAACGGCGCCGCCCACACTGTCTCGCCGGTGGGCCGCGGGATTTGGAGTCCTGAGTGGCGCTAGAGTCGAACCCGGGACCTTTGGTACCCATAGCCCGACACCTTAACCACTCGGCCATCCCCGCCCCGGAAAGTCACTGTCCAAGGGAAAAAGAAGCATGTGGACCGTCAGAGCTGGGCATGTCCAGTCCACGGGAGTAAGTTCAGTGTGCAGGGGTGACCCATTGGAGGCGGCACAGGGTAATGATTAGGGGAGTGAGGAGATGGCGGAGGAGGGGGATGACCGTCAGGGGTGGGACAGATCAGCGACCAGGGGAGAATGCTCAGTGTCCAGGGGAGGCAGGCCAGTGTCCAGTGGAGGCGGAAGCGTGTGGACGGTCAGAAACAGGACAGGCCGGTGTGCAGAAGTGAGGGTGTGTATGTACGTCGGAGATGGAACAGGCCAGTACACAGGAGACGTGCAGAGGGACGCACCGCCGGCGGCGGAGCAGGCCAGTGTCCAGGGATGATCCATTGGTGGTGCACAGGTTGATGTTCAGCGGAAGTGAAGAGAGTGCGGAAGGGGAGGGACGCATCGTTAGAGGTGGGACAGGTCAGCGTCCGGAGGAAGGGAAGAGGGGACGGAGGAGGGACAGGTCAGAGTGTTCAGAGAAGGTGGACGGGTGGGTGTCATTGGAGGTGGGACAGGCCAGTCCAAAAGGGATATATAGAGATGTGATTCACCTCCGTCACCCAAGCCATGGACGCTGTATGACCGAAGCAGTCGATGCGCCCCTAAGCCCAAATAACCAACCGTCACCCAAGCCGACCAGGCCTTGACCAGACCGGCCTTCAGTGAAGACCTCCGTCCCCGGCTCTGCCACGGTTGCTGGTGATTGGGGCTGGGGCTTGCGAGGGCACCACTGGCTGTCTGGCCCATCCGTATCTCAGCCCTATGACTGGCGCGCAGCACAAACCCATCGGGCGTCGATGGCTCAGTGGTTAAGCTGATCGTCTGGCACGTCAGAGGTACGGGGCTCGATTCCCCGCGATGCCCGCCCTTCCTGCCGGGGTGAGAGGCGGGCGACGCCATATGGCATCAGCTGTTGGGGGTGCGTCGTAAAGCTACAATCCAGTGACAGACCCATTTGTCGGCCTGGCATAGCCAACACCGGGAGCTCAGTGACAAACGCTATCATTGGTGTCTCCACAGACCAGTATTTGGATTGGGGGCTGGGGGAGGGGAGACGATGAGTCAATGCCGATTACTCTATTCAACGCAATGAGTGCAACGTTAATTTTCAGAATGTTTTCATGGGACGCAGGCCACCCGGCCCCCTTGACTGTTCCGTGCTCGTAGTATCGGTGGTTCGAGTTTGAACACGATGGAATCTTGGCCAATTCCACCAAGCTTGTGGAATTGCGCCAACCCGTAAGCCCATCATATGAATCTGTAAACCCGCGACACCAACCTGCAGACCCGCGACACCAGCCTGTAGACCCATGACACCTGATAACCTGATAACCCATGACAGAAACCTGCAAGTACCAGCCTGTGGCCTCTGTATCCGAGTGCCGCACCACCGTGCACTGCAGATGGCCGGCGTTCAGAACGACACTGTCACGCGGTCGGTGCGTTTCAGAAAATGCTCAACGTGAGCGCGACGACGAGCCGAGACCCGGACCAGGTGCTGATCGACCTCCAGCGCGAGCTGTGGAGCCGCGGCATCATCCTCAAACAGAAGGGGTACGTCGCCGGCGCAGACGCAACGCGCTCCGGCGTGGCCGCTCCGCCCTGGTGGGGTGTCGGCGTGACGGTGGTGTGGTGTTGTCTGGTCCGACCCCGGTGTGGCCCCGGCTGGTGTCTAGTCTGGTGTTGTCTGGTCCGACCCCGATGTGGCCCGGCTGGTGTCTGGTCCGGTGTTGTCTGGTCCGACCCCGATGTGGCCCCGGCTGGTGTCTAGTCTGGTGTTGTCTGGTCCGACCCCGGTGTGGCCCCGGCTGGTGTCTGGTGTTGTCTGGTCCGACCCCGGTGTGGCCCCGGCTGGTGTCTGGTCTGGTGTTGTCTGGTCCGACCCCGGTGTGGCCCCGGCTGGTGTCTGGTCTGGTGTTGTCTGGTCCGACCCCGGTGTGGCCCCGGCTGGTGTCTAGTGGTGTTGTCTGGTCCGACCCCGGTGTGGCCCCGGCTGGTGTCTGGTGTTGTCTGGTCCGACCCCGGTGTGGCCCCGGCTGGTGTCTGGTCTGGTGTTGTCTGGTCCGACCCCGGTGTGGCCCCGGCTGGTGTCTAGTCTGGTGTTGTCTGGTCCGACCCCGGTGTGGCCCCGGCTGGTGTCTGGTCTGGTGTTGTCTGGTCCGACCCCGGTGTGGCCCCGGCTGGTGTCTGGTCTTGTTGTCTGGTCCGACCCCGGTGTCCCGGCTGGTGTCTGGTCTGGTGTTGTCTGGTCCGACCCCGGTGTGGCCCCGGCTGGTGTCTGGTCTGGTGTTGTCTGGTCCGACCCCGGTGTGGCCCCGGCTGGTGTCTGGTGTTGTCTGGTCCGACCCCGGTGTGCGGTGTGGCCCCGGCTGGTGTCTAGTCTGGTGTTGTCTGGTCCGACCCCGGTGTGGCCCCGGCTGGTGTCTGGTCTGGTGTTGTCTGGTCCGACCCCGGTGTGGCCCCGGCTGGTGTCTAGTCTGGTGTTGTCTGGTCCGACCCCGGTGTGGCCCCTCCGACTGGTGTTGCTGGTCCGACCCGGTGGGCCCCGGCTGTGTCTGGTGTTGTCTGGTCCGACCCCGGTGTGGCCCCGGCTGGTGTCTGGTCTTGGCTGGTGTCTGGTCCGACCCCGGTGTGGCCCCGGCTGGTGTCTGGTTCTGGTGTTGTCTGGTCCGACCCCGGTGTGGCCCCGGCTGGTGTCTAGTCTGGTGTTGTCTGGTCCGACCCCGATGTGGCCCGGCTGGTGTCTGGTCCGGTGTTGTCTGGTCCGACCCCGGTGTGGCCCCGGCTGGTGTCTGGTCTGGTGTTGTCTGGTCCGACCCCGGTGTGGCCCCGGCTGGTGTCTAGTCTGGTGTTGTCTGGTCCGACCCCGGTGTGGCCCCGGCTGGTGTCTGGTCTGGTGTTGTCTGGTCCGACCCCGGTGTGGCCCCGGCTGGTGTCTGGTCTGGTGTTGTCTGGTCCGACCCCGGTGTGGCCCCGGCTGGTGTCTAGTCTGGTGTTGTCTGGTCCGACCCCGGTGTGGCCCCGGGCTGGTGTCTAGTCTGGTGTTGTCTGGTCCGACCCCGGTGTGGCCCCGGCTGGTGTCTAGTCTGGTGTTGTCCTGGCCCCCCCGGTGTGGCCCCGGCTGGTGTCTGGTGTTGTCTGGTCCGACCCCGGTGTGGCCCCGGCTGGTGTCTAGTCTGGTGTTGTCTGGTCCGACCCCGGTGTGGCCCCGGCTGGTGTCTGGTCTGGTGTTGTCTGGTCCGACCCCGGTGTGGCCCCGGCTGGTGTCTGGTCTGGTGTTGTCTGGTCCGACCCCGGTGTGGCCCGGCTGGTGTCTGGTCGTCTGGTCCGACCCCGGTGTGGCCCCGGCTGGTGTCTGGTCTGGTGCCTTCTGGTCCGACTCCGTTGGAAAGTGGTTCCGTCCTGGGTGTTGGTCATGAAGAACATTGCCATCATCATCTTCGGGAAATTATTCCTTTTTCGGCCAAAAATTACTTAGGTTGCTTGAAAATAACCACAAGTATATTACGTTTCGTGCCTGAAACTGACTGGAAGTTGCGTACCTGGGCTCTTGATGTCAGAAACAGAGAAGACAATTATCCTCTCGGACTGGGAATTGCTGAAAGTTTTCCCCCCGAAATCGGTGGTTCCAAATCATGAATCCAGCCCTGGTCTGCATCCCAATGTTGTATTTACAACTACCATGCAAAACTGGATTGTGTAGTAGATAGGAGGTTTACAACTGGTGTGCAATAGGTACTGCATTGTGTGGTAGGTGGTAGGCTTACAACTAGTGTGCAGTAGGTACTGGATTGTGTGGTAGCTGGGAGGCTTGCAGCTGGTGCGTGGTAGGTACTGGATTGTGTAGTAGATGGGAGGCTTACAGCTGGTGTGTGGTAGGTACTGGATTGTGTAGTAGCTGGGAGATTTGGTGTACACTAGGTACCGGGTTGTGGGGTGGCTGGGAGGTTTGGTGTACAGTAGGTACCGGGTTGTGGGGTGGCTGGGAGGTTTGGTGTGCAGTAGGTACCGGGTTGCGGGGTAGCTGGGAGGTTTGGTGTACAGTAGGTACCGGGTTGCGGGGTAGCTGGGAGGTTTGGTGTACAGTAGGTACCGGGTTGCGGGGTAGCTGGGAGGTTTGGTGTACAGTAGGTACCGGGTTGTGGGGTAGCTGGGAGGTTTGGTGTACAGTAGGTACCGGGTTGCGGGGTAGCTGGGAGGTTTGGTGTACAGTAGGTACCGGGTTGCGGGGTAGCTGGGAGGTTTGGTGTACAGTAGGTACCGGGTTGCGGGGTAGCTGGGAGGTTTGGTGTACAGTAGGTACCGGGTTGGGTAGCTGGGAGGTTTGGTGTACAGTAGGTACCGGGTTGCGGGGTAGCTGGGAGGTTTGGTGTCAGTAGGTACCGGGTTCGGGGTAGCTGGGAGGTTTGGTGTACAGTAGGTACCGGGTTGCGGGGTAGCTGGGAGGTTTGGTGTACAGTAGGTACCGGGTTGGTAGCGAGTTTAGTTTGTGTACAGTAGGTACCGGGTTGCGGGGTAGCTGGGAGGTTTGGTGTACAGTAGGTACCGGGTTGTGGGGTAGCTGGGAGGTTTGGTGTACAGTAGGTACCGGGTTGTGGGGTAGCTGGGAGGTTTGGTGTACAGTAGGTACCGGGTTGCGGGGTAGCTGGGAGGTTTGGTGTACAGTAGGTACCGGGTTGCGGGGTAGCTGGGAGGTTTGGTGTACAGTAGGTACCGGGTTGCGGGGTAGCTGGGAGGTTTGGTGTACAGTGGGTACTGGATTGTGGGGTGGCTGGGAGGTTTGGTGTACAGTAGGTACTGGATTGTGTGGTGGCTGGGAGGCTACAGGGCGGCCGACGCTGTACAGTAGACGCTGACCGCGCCCCACGCTGCAGGTACACCCTCAGGGGCAAGGTGGCCGACCCGCTGGGCAAGGCCAAGATGTCGTTCGAGCTGGAGGTGTGCATGATCGGCAGCCTCAATGTCGTCGGTGAGTGTTGGCTGGCGGCGGCAGCCTTTCCCGTGCAGTTGGGTGTGGTGCTGATGTCGCCGGACACAGCGTTGGGTGGGTAGGGCGTTTGACTCGTGATCGTGAGGCGGTGTGGTCGAATCCCACGGCCGACAGAATTTTCGAGTTCACCCGCGACCAGTCGGCGTGAGAAGCTTGTGGCGATGTATGGCCTGGCAGTCGAATGCGTCGTAGAATAGCCCGAGGCTCTTCCTCTGGGTGGTTTGAGGTTTGAATATCCTTCGTTGATTTAATATCACAATCGATAGAAGGCTGCATTCTTGGCTCAAGTCGGGAGACTGTAGCAGCTGGGACACACACCTCCTGTGCTGCAGACGTGATATCGGACATCATACTGCTGCGATATACAACTTGACCGACCGCCACTGTCCTCTGTTGGCGGTCTGTGGAGACAATCATTGGCTGCCATAGGGGCGCGACAAACTTCGCCAAGCAGCCTTTTGCGTCGTGGTTGCAAATTATTAACCTCGTCTTTCCGGTCAGATCCTCACACCCCATCTGGTGGGGGGGGGGGGAGGGGTCGATAAATGCCCGCCTCTAATACCCAAGCTAGACGTCGCACGAAAACGATAGAGATGTCACTGGAAAGCGCTCATTTTGCGGGAGATAAAAACAAAATACTTGGAATCAGAAAATGAGGCGAAATCGCCCATGACCCAACAATTTTTGTCCACCGTAAAATAACATTTTTTGTTTGTTATCGAAGTTTTCAACAGTTTGAGCTTTCAATTTAATTTTGTTATTATTTTCCTACTTGGTAGAGCGGACTGCAAAACGTTGTTTGAAGTGAACATCCACTCATCACTCTAGCATAATACCATCACTCTAGCGTAATCGGTCATGCTTTGTCCTTCTATGTCACTCATCACCACTACCGGTGTTGCAGACTGCGAAGTTGTCGGGCTGTTCCGCCACATGTTGACTGTGCTGCGCCGCTCAGGTATTCGTCGGAAGCGGCTGGAGGGAGACGCCTGGTGCTACAAGAGGATATGTGAGCAGGTGCTCAAACTGGCCGGCCAACAAACCACTGTGTAGCCGGCAGACGCTGGACAGCCTACCGCCGACCAATCACAATGGAGGCCTGTCACTGGTGGCCAATCACAGTGGAGGCTTGTCTATAGCGGCCGCCCACCTGTCACAATTGACCAATCACTGTTGAGCGTCTTTGGCGGTGGCCAATCACGGCTGTGCGTGGCGACCGGCAACCAATCGCATTCCAGCATTTTATCGGTGAGCTGGCGCTGCCAAAAGTCGCCACCGGTGTCTGACCTTGAGCTGCGGGACGCGGTGCCACAGAGCACGTTGCCGCATCGTGTCGCGACCGATGATCCTGCCGTGGCCGATGGCCGGCGCTGTGCGGCAGCCTCGGCGCCGCGCCGCCGCCCTGGCGGCGGCCTTCGGCTCCCAGCTGCCCGGCCAGCGCCAGGTCGAATCCGAAGGCGCGGCTGGCAACGCTTTCGTCGCGGGCTACACCCCCGCCCGCTCTCAGATCCAGTCAGAAAAAACGCGGGCAGCTGCTGCTCTTGCCATACTCTGCACGTGGTGTACAGGTGTCATTTGGCAGGTGTCGAGAATATCTAGCTATGATATATATGTATATATATGTATATATATATATATATATATATATATATATATATATATATATATATATATATATATATATATATATATATATATATATATATATATATATACATGTAGACATATCCTTTCCCCCGCCCCGTCTCTCCCTTCCGTACCACGAGTGAAGACACCTGCGAAATGACATCGTGAGTAGAGGTAGTGTGGTTGATGATACTCGGTGTTTCGGATGCTGGCGGTATCAATGAGCTCAAGGATAGGCACTTAGGCTGTCAGCCGCTCCTGCATGGGGAACAGGAGAAACGTCGGCGGACGCGGTGTCCTAACCGGTCCGTGACGAGCGGCTCCGGGACGTCATCAGGGGGCGGAGTCTGGTGCCATGACGTGGGAGCCGGCGGCGCATCGGTCCGTCCGTCCGGCAGTGTACAGGGACATTCTGACAGCGGCGGGGTTGGTTGCCGCTGCTGCTGCCGCCGCCGCGTGTTTGCATGGTGGTGGTTTGTAGAGCCAAGTGAGGCGGGTCGCGGGTCTGGCGCACCGCGACCTGGTGGAGGGCGGACGTGCGGTCTCGCTCTAGATGTGGGCGGGCCACGCTCACGGCGTCCCAGCACCGATCACGTGGTGTGGTGTTTTGCCATGCTGAAATGGCTACGGATCTGTTCGAATGGCCCTACTCTTATTCGGCATGTGCTTGATCAGAAATTCACGTGTCCATCGCGTCGTCGGAACTAGTCCGGGTGAGAACGAGAAGCGGTGCCGAATCACGACCAGGGGAAGTCAGAGCACGAAGTCAGAGCTGGTCCGAGCAGGAATGAGAAGTGATACTGCGCCACGGTCCGGGGCAGGTCAGCGCACAGGGCCAGAACTGGCCCGAGCTTTAGCGATGCGACACGCGTGAACATTCAACTACATAACGAACGACTCGTGTTTTATTGTTGTGTCGAGGCGCTCCTGTCGTCGGCGATCTTTTGCCCGGCCGTCGTAGTCGCTGGCGATGTTTTACCGGGCTGTCGTCCACCGCACAAGCCGTGCCATACGTGCGGGCGTGACGGTGTCGGCGAGATGTCCGCCTCGTTTCCAGTGCCGGTGGGGGGGTCGGCGCTGCCCGGCACTACCCGGCACAGGGAGCCGTGTGACAGGTCATGACAGGTCGCGCAGCGGCCGACCGCGTCGGTGGCGTGTTTTATGCGTGTTTATACGCGCGCGATGCAGCCCGTGCGCCGGTCGGGCCGGCGCTCGTCGCATGCGGTAGTGGTTGCCCTTCACTCTGCTGTCTCGATGGAATACATTTATGATGTCGGTCGAGTGTGTGCCGGTGTCGGTCTACTGGGACACTGGATCGTGGGGGTCAGGTCGGGACCGCGAGTTGCACCAATATGAGGGGAGGGATGCTGTAATGTTTGAATTGGTCATAGCACCTGTGAACATGCAAGTGAACAATTAGTTGACTTAAGCGTATATTTCCCCATCCCTGTCGAAAATTTCATGATGGCGGAATGGGACAACTGATCGAGCATCGTTTGCTAATCACCAACAGGCAATGCCCAATCGTAGGTTGTCATAGGGATAAACATACGCTTGCACATAAGTGGGGAGTGTAGCAAGCAAGTAGCATCAATAACAATGTGAAGCATGCCTGCGAGGTATACGCATGTACTGGCGGCTAAAGTCTCGCCGCACAAGTAGCGACCTACTGCTTCACTCTTTTTGGTCACAAGGGGTCGGTCGTTGGTGAGGTCACGACGTCATTTACAGTGCGAGGGGCAGATGACGAAGATGCTGGGAAAGGACATCCTTAAAGGATGATTCGATCCCAGACTTGGACGAATAGAAGAGGGCTACTGGGGGCATGCACGACCCACGGGAAGGTTGCGCCCCTCTGGGAAGGCTCGTACGCACCCATGTTGGATTTTTCATCCAGAGGTGCTTCTCGCAAGGAAAAGTGGCGCCCTTCGGGGCAGCGGCCCACATTTGAGCCTATCCCTTTCAACGCTGCACGATAACATGCAAGGATGAGCAATGGTGGGGGAAAGGGGAAATGTCCACAATATACTGTTGAATCCGGGGAGGGGCCATTCCGGTCATAGCCCCTCAGCAGTGCCTAAAAGGAGGGCATAGTGCCCTTTGCCCCCGAAACCAACACAAGTAAATTAAATTCAAATGCAGTAGCATTTGCCTAGGTTAAAAAGAGCGTCCGGGTGACAGAATCTCCAATTTTGAAGGTATTTTTTCTAATTGTTTGGAAGCCCAATATGGTAGCATAGTCTATTCTGACACACAGAAGGCTCCGTGCTGCTTAAGTTCTGCTTACAGCAAGATTTGACAAAACACGTGCACGAACGTTCATGTGGTACAAAACGTTGGCCTTGAACGTGAACGTTATGGCAAGCAAGAACAAAAATCCAGTAACTTAGAAACGATGGAGGTAGGCTGAGGCCCCTATACAGGGAATTATGTTTTCATCAAGTATTATTTTCTAAATGGACCCGTTTTGCCAAACAGTGGCGAAAATCCTGTGTTTTTAAACCAAAAATAGTGGGTGGATGAGCACCCTCTGGATCCATTCGACCCCTCCCCTGACGCGATTCCTAGGTACGCCACCGGGGAGGGGTTTTGCTGCCGCCGAAGTTGCCCCCATCCCAACCGGTGGGATAGATCCACCAGCGCCCGAATAGGCCGAGCTGTGCCGATATTTTACCATAACATATTTCTTGAAATCTAAGAACATTTGGGGACAATTATTGCCCCAAGGAATTGAAGGTTAGGTGTTGAAATCTCAAGTTTTTTATTCCGATTTTTTTTCTTCAGTTGACCGTCAAACCAGGTTCCTGGATCTGCCCCTGCGCACATGGCGCACAGCGCTGCCGTTCACAGGTTCCGCACCATGCTCACGTGGCGCACAGCGCTACAGTACACCAGTTCCGCACCATGCTCACGTGGCGCACAGCGCTACAGTTCACCAGTTCCGCACCATGCTCACGTGGCGCAAGCGCTACCGTTCACCAGTTCCGCACCATGCTCACGTGGCGCACAGCGCTGCCGTTCACCAGTTCCGCACCATGCATAACTGGCGCACAGTCGCTCCGCGTTCACCAGTTCCCCATGCTCACGTTGCCACAAACCGTATAAAAACAGATCCGCACCAGCTCACGTGGCGCACAGACGCGTGACAGTTCCGCATCTTCTCCACGCGGCCGCAGCGGTCGGCTTCCACATCAACAGCGCCGTCAACATGATCGTCATCGGGCTCAAAACCAGAGAGTGCCATCAAATCGAGCATTATGCATGTTGCAGTCGATAACCTAACATTGACAATGATAAGGAACTTGTACGTGAGAGAGAGAGAGAGAGAGAGAGAGAGAGAGAGAGAGAGAGAGAGAGAGAGAGAGAGAGAGAGAGAGAGAGAGAGAGAGAGAGAGAGAGAGACGGAGACGGAGACGGAGACGGAGACGGAGACGGAGACGGAGACGGAGACAGAGACAGAGACAGAGACAGAGACAGAGACAGAGACAGAGACAGACAGAGACAGAGACAGAGACAGAGACGGAGACACAGGGACAGGGACAGGGACAGGGACAGAGACAGAGGGAATGGCGATTCAGAGACCAGACCATTATTATTCTTCCGGACAACGCTACCGTTATCCATGATTTACCAGCGGTACACACGCCTGAACATAAGCGCTTCTAAACAGGTACAGACGCCAAGTATCTTTGTAAAGTCCAAAGTTTGTGGATATGACCTTCACCATCATTTTGGTGGCTTCACGTTACATAATCGGTGGAATCCCGACGGTTGATCATACTAAGAGGATTGTCTTGAAATGAATAAAGTCGAGTGTGTGTCGGGGGTGGTGCGAAAACGAGCACCATGAGAAGACGTCAAGTCACATCACGCCACGCGCATTGGTGTAGGATTCGGACAATTATTGGGATGGCACTCGTATGCTGTTCTGCTATCTACTTTCGCCTCGTGTAATTGATCGCTCTGCTCACGGCAGTGGCCTGTACAATAACACAACGGCTGTGCATAGTGCAATCACACCATCAGTGGTACAGCCAGAATTTTCTTGGAGGGGGAGGGGAATATTATGTGACGGAGAACGCTTCCGGCGCGCACATAATTTTCGGTTTCAGTGGTAAAAACATGATTACATAATTTTCGGTTTTTCGGTGGTAAAAGTATGATTTTTTTTTCATCTAGTGCATTACTGGTTGCTACGGGGAGTGGGTCGGCCGCCTTCCCCGCACTTCCGCACACCATCCACGGCTGCGCACAGTGCAATCGCACCATTCACGCTACGGTCACTGTATTCACACGATTCCCGACGGCTGGCAGCGAGTGGTGGCAGACACCGAGCACATCGAACATCTAAAATACAGACTACAATGGCACAAGATGGTATATTCGAAAAGAGGTACACCAACGCTTCGGTTTTATGCCTTCATCAGGATGACAGGATTACCTTCTTTCCCGATATATAATCTTGTGCCCGTGTAATCTGTATTCTACTTGTCCAATCAACCAATAACACTTCGAGCAGCACCTGACGCTGTCGGCTGTATTCACAAAGATGCACGTATTGTGGCCATGCCTTCCTACATCTATCGAAAATGAATGTACACCACGTAGTCTACTGCGACCATGAACACCCTTCCCCGGTTTTAAAGAAACCCTTAAGCTCCTAGAAACTGGTGTTAAGTATAGGCAAGCATTGGCAAACAAGGCAAAACATGGTGCTCCCGGACGTACTGGTGTTGCAAGACAGATTACATGCGTGCTATCGTCGATATCTGCTTAAGCTTAGGCACAACCACGGGTGTTTAAAGAAAGGAGACAAAATACATAAAGGCAATGGGCGGGCCCAAATGGATTCGGGGGCACACTCCATAGGGTTCCACACAAAAAGTTGAAGGTATCGGGGTGGGGAGCAAAGCCAACATAAAAGGGGCAGCTGGCCCGTCAAAAGTATACAAAACACCACTGGGCACAAGGGCGTCGTTCTACGTACTTTCGAGGCCATTTCGTCTTCAATGTCCACCTGATTGGCCCCTTGACGCTTAACAGCCCCATGCTTGTTTCACAATAGACACCCTGCCAGAAGCACCTGATTGGCCTCCGCAGAGATGCCACGTCTGCTCCTGCATTTCGGCCTGAAGCGCAAAAATAAAATAATTTGAGATGATCGGTTACTTGGGCTTAGGGGCGCATAGACTACTTCAGTCATACAGCGCCAAGAGTGGTTTGATAAATGACGAGGGCTGGTAGCATAGGAGCTGGTGGTGGCGCGGCCAGGACTTTTCTGACGGCTGAGGCCTGACTAGAGACGTGATGGAATAGAGGCAACGTTCGGCAAAATTTGGTGTTTGAACGTGCATTTTCGGGTGCTAAAGGGGAGGCGACCACCGCCCTCCCTGGTTGCGCTTCGGTGCAACCAGGGGGATTTCAGTGACATTTTGAAATGTTTTGCCGGCGTGAAGAAGCTTGTACGCCTGTGAATATTTTGTTCCACGCTACCTCCCCATACACACTATCGTTATCAAAAAATCATACTTATGCATAGTCGCTCTCAAACTGATGAGTTGATTCTGTCAACATACACATTCATGCATGCGTAGATACATACGGCGCTATGTACACTTCGGGGTCGGGGCCGGGGTAGACAGGCGAAGGCGCCGGGACTCCAGCCGGAAAAGGTGCTTTTCACGCGCAAATTGGACTGCTTGCAATCGAAAATGCCGAACCATAATCCTTTGTGACTCTACATTACAAAGACTTGGGTGCAACTCTGTCCCCTGAATTTCAGGCAATGGTAATGTAACACCTTCCCTATTCAATCGGACAATTCTGAAACTAGGGGCCTCCTACGATCCCACGAAGACTCCTGTAGTCCCGGCGGGACCTCTTGTACCATGGGGACCCTATGACTCCAGGGGCTTCTTGCAGTCCCAGCGGAGCCTCCAGCAGTTCCAGGTGGCTGCTGGGACCAGCAGCAATCCCAGTGCTGAAGTCTTATGGGTCGCCTTCAATCCAAGGGTGGCCTCCAGTAATCCAGGCCTCCTGGTAATTATAGAAAGGACTACAGTCCCAGGAGGGCTCACGTAAAGACCGCAGCATCGGCAACCCAAGGGCCTTACCAGTGCGGGCCCCCTGGCAAGGGGTTTCCAGGCCCCTCCCTTCCAACTTAAGACCTGCCCCCGCCAGTTCCGTCTCCTATGCACTGACCAAGTCCTGAGGTGTAAAATGCACCGTGCACCTAAATCATGTCCATTCTGATTAAACGTGCCCGAGGCGACGCTGGTGGTCGGTTGTTTGGGCCCAGGGGCGCATCGACGAGGCGACGCTGTTCAAAAAGCGGAAACCTGCAACGCTAGCACGCCTCAGGTGACATCTTTCTGCAATAGGCGACCATTTCAATCGTTTCTGGGCATCGAGCGCGTCGCAAAATCATCCTTGGGCAACAAAAGGTTAAGAGCAATACCGACCACAATGGGACTACACAAAAACAGAAAATATATTACAACATCTGAAGTTAAAAACTTTGCAAGCCAGGGGGCGGAGCCTGAGCGAGATTTTTCCGTTGCGGCCAGATTGGTTGGTTATTGGTTTTACGACACATCGACCGTTGAGTCATGTAGCGACAGGTGAGACTCGAACCCACAACCTTTCGATTGTGAGACGAATAACTTACCCCTAGACTACTCGTCCCCTGCAGCCAGGTAATATTGAACAGCTCGTTGAAAACGACGAACACACCTGCCATTCTTCCAGTCAGCGCAGAGCCTCGTTCAGTGGGTTTAGCATTTCACAAGGAGTTGGCGGAGAAGGTAAGGCGACGCAATGGAGCTGCCGAAAGTAGACAAACTACACAGCAAGAGACAGAACGAGCAGCTAGTCTGTGCGTGATGATAACGCAGCCGATGACGATGAGAACGTGTCTGAATATCTGGTGTGGGGGGAGGGTGCTTTAGGGCGCATCGACCATGTAGATCATACAGCACTGGTGCTCAGAGTGCTTACGATCGACGACACGTTACTACATGATGTGGGCAGTACAGGGTCTACACGTGCAGAGGCGGCTACTCGGTGGGTTAATACAAGCGATAGAAAGCTTAGTCAATTAGTTATTTTGGCTTTAGGGCACACTGACCGCGTTGATCATGCAGCACCCAAAGTGGCAGAAAGCGGTATGCATAGCTAAACGGTGTTGGAAAGAAACTTTACGGTGCTAAACGGTGTAAAGGAATTTTGAAGTCGAGTTCTAAAAATCACTGGATTCGACCATCGGTCTCCCGCAAAGTATTTTTAAAACAAGACATCAAAATTCCTTCTCCATGAAGATATTAATTATGCACATCCATGGGAACAGAAAACAAAGAACACACCCGCCCTCACCGCATGCCAAAAATATCAGCTACAGTGGGACGTGTTCAGAATCCTGCCGAACTCTCCCAACCGGTCCAGGTCTAAACATGCCACCGTGCCTCTACACTAAAACCTGCAGCGATTTTTTGTTTTCCTTCCAGCGTCCACGTCGAGCTGGTCCACGGTCCTGATCCAGACCGGACCGCGGCCGGCGGCCGGCGTGACCCCTGCCCAGTGGTCGGCCGGCAGGGGGGGGGGCGGTCCGCACCGTCACCACCTGACCGACCGTACTGTCAGACAGCGGCAGGATGTCGGCTCGCCGGCACGTGTCGCGCTTCTCGCGGCCGCCACCGACGCCACCGACAGCTCGGCCTTCGGCACAGCACACTAGAATGGTGCTGTCGATAGTTGCCGGCCGGGGACAGAGCCGGTGGTGGCCGACCAGAGCCGGTGGTGGTGGCCGACCAGAGCCGGTGGTGGCGGCCGACCAGAGCCGGTGGTGGCGGCCGACCAGAGCCGGTGGTGGTGGCCGACCAGAGCCGGTGGTGGCGGCCGACCAGAGCCGGTGGTGGCCGACCAGAGCCGGTGGTGGTGGCCGACCAGAGCCGGTGGTGGCGGCCGACCAGAGCCGGTGGTGGCGGCCGACCAGAGCCAGCGGTGGTGGCCGACCAGAGCCGGTGGTGGTGGTCGACCAGAGCCGGTGGTGGCGGCCGACCAGAGCCGGTGGTAGCGGCCGACCAGAGCCAGCGGCGGTGGCCGGGGCAGCTGGCTAAGGGCCCTACAGAACAGCAACACACATCGAAAACCGCCGCACGTCCCCACGTTGGCGCCGCAAAGGTAGCACCCACACGCCGGGGATACGCGCACGCGCGTACAAGCATACACAAAGTCGTTGTACATATGGTTAGAATGTTCACGGCCTAGCCGTACGCCGGTAGTCACTACTTCCACACGGATTAGACTGTCTGCAGATCAACTCCACTGCACCAGGCTGTCCGCAGGTGAACTCCACCTGAAGCAGGCTGTCCGCAGGTGAACTCCAGACAGGCTGTCCGCAGGTGAACTCCACTGCACAGAATGTCCGCAGGTGAACTCCACCTGAAGCAGGCTGCCAACAGAGTACACAGTTCCTCTGGCCACCGCCAGAGGGAGACCTCCACACCACCTGCCTGTCATCCTCCGGCCACCGCACCGCCAGTCGGTGATCCCCTGACCACCGCACCGCCTGCAGGCGCCTGCAGGCGACAGCCGACCGCAGACACCGCCGCGCATACTGGCACACCGCCGACGCGCGACGACCAACGACACCAAGCGACCAACACACGCCACACTGGGCACGCCGTGCCGCCTCCCACAGTCCGAGCCTTCGCCGCCCTGGCGCCGCCTCCAACACTCCGAAGGCGTTTCGCTTTGCTCGCGCTGCCGCCGCCTGCCGCCTCGGCCGCCGCCGGGTCGGTCGAGCCGCCGACCGCGTCACTGGCGGCCGCGCAGCCGCTTCTTGGGCGGCATGCGCGACTCGTCGCCGCCGCCGGGCGCCCGTCGGGCGCGGCGGCCGCGCGCCGCCGCCGCCGCCGCCGCCGCCGCCCGTCGTCGTCGTCGCTGCCGTCGGAGTCGCGCCGACCGCGCCGGCCGGCCGCACCGCCGCCGTCGTCGGTGTCGGTGTCGGGCTCGGCGCGCGGCCGGCCGCGCTCCTTCCGGGCGGACGGCCGGCCGCCGGCCGCGTCGCGGCTTCGGCTCGGCCCGATCGAGGTCGAGTCTTCTTCGCTGACGTCCTCGTCCTCGCTCTCCTTGGCAGCGGCGGGCTTTCCGCGTCCCTTAGTGGGTGTTTTCTTTGGAGGAGGAATTTCATCTTTGCTGACGTACTCGATCTTCCTGGCAGAGGCGGGCCTTCCACCTCTGGTGGGTGTTTTCTTGGGTGTAGTGGCTTCATCTCCACTGACGTCATCATCGCTCTCCTTAGCAGTGGAGGATCTTCCACGACCTTCCGTGCGATTTTTCTTTGGCGGTGGGGTCTCGTCTTCACTGACGTCCTCATCATCACTCTCTTTAGCAGTGACGGGTCTTCCACGACCTCTGGTGGGGGTTTTCTTGGACCGAGGCGCCTCATCTTCGCTGGCGTCCTCACCCTCGCTCTCGGCAGCGGCGGATCTTCCACGACCTTTTGTGCGAGTTTTCTTTGGTGGAGGGGCCTCATCTTCACTGACGTCCTCATCCTCGCTCTCCTTAGCAGCGACGAGTTTTCCACGACTTCTGGCGGGTGTTTTCTTGGGTGGAGGGGCCTCATCTTCACTGACGTCCTCATCCTCGCTCTTCTTAGCAGCGACGGGTTTTCCACGACTTCTGGCGTGTGTTTTCTTGGGTGGAGGGGCCTCATCTTCACTGACGTCCTCATCCTCGCTCTCCTTAGCAGCGACGGGTTTTCCACGACTTCTGGCGGGTATTTTCTTGGGTGGAGGGGCCTCATCTTCACTGACGTCCTCATCCTCGCTCTCCTTAGCAGCGACGGGTTTTCCACGACTTCTGGCGGGTGTTTTCTTGGGTGGAGGGGCCTCATCTTCACTGACGTCCTCATCCTCGCTCTTCTTAGCAGCGACGGGTTTTCCACGACTTTTGGCGGGTGTTTTCTTGGGTGGAGGGGCCTCATCTTCACTGACGTCCTCATCCTCGCTCTCCTTAGCAGCGACGGGTTTTCCACGACTTCTGGCGGGTGTTTTCTTGGGTGGAGGGGCCTCATCTTCACTGACGTCCTCATCACTCTCCTTGCCATCTTTACCGGCGGCGGCCCTTCCACCCCGTGTGGGAGTTCTCTTTGGGGGAGGTGCCTCATCTCCGCTGGCGTCTTCATCCTCGCTCTCCTTGCTCCGCCCTCTCCGGCCACCCTCCGCCTGCTTTCTGGATCGTCCCCGGCCGCGCGCCGCCCGCTTCTCGTCCCCTTCGTCGCCGCTGTGTTCCACTTTCTCCCTCAGAGACCTGCCTCTCTTGCGGGCGCGCGGCCGCCGCGACGGCGGACCGTCCTCGTCCTCGTCCTCCTCGTCGCCGTCCGAGTCGTCGCCGTAGTCGACGGCGGCGGCGCGGCGGCTCGAGGCGCGCACCGGCTGGCCGCCGCGCGACTTGTAGTCGACCCGAGCGCGCGCCTTGGCGCCGGCCGCCGGCTTGCTGTCCTGACCGGCGCGCAGTCGGCTGGTCACCTTGCCGAGCGCAGCCTTGGCGGGCCGCCGCTTGCGCGCCGGCTCGGGCGCCATCTCCTCCACGTTGATGACATCGGCGCGGTAGTCGACCCGGGCGGAGCGGCCCGACCGGCGCACATCGTCGCCGTCGCCGTCGCCGTCGCCGTCGGCGGCCGCCTTGGCGCGGTGCAGGCGCGCCACGTGCCGCCGCAGGTTCACCAGGCCGAGGAAGCCGTGGCCGCAGAAGTGGCACTCGTGCCGCAGCTGGTGCCGGCGCTGGTGCATCTTCAGGTGGCCGGGCCGCGCGAACGCCTGGTCGCACTCCTCGCACGCGAACGGCTTGATGTTGTCCTCGTGCACGCGCATCTGGTGCGCGTTCAGCTGCATCCGGAACACGAACCGGGCGTCGCAGTCGGCGCACGCGAACGGCTTGTCGTCGCCGTGCGCGCGCGCGTGCAGCTTGAGCGACCCGGCCGAAACGCACTTCTTGCCGCACTCGGCGCACGTGTGCAGGCCAGAGTGCACCGCCTTGTGGCGCAGCATCACCTTGCGCGAGCTGAAGAGCCGCTTGCACTCGTCGCACACCACGCGTTTCACCACCTTGCGCTTGCGCTTCTTTGTGGGCTTCCCGTAGTCCTCGTCCGAGTCACCTTTCGAAGGAGAACCGAGTCAAGGCCACACACAGGACGTGGGCTGCCCGTGTCGTTACCGCTCCATTTACTAACGTATGAGATTATAAATTGGCTTTGTTCAGCATACGAAAGCTGTTTTTCTTTTAGATAGCCGAGGCGTAGAGTACGCAATTTTAGCTTATAAGACAGAATAGTGCAAGCGAGATGAACCAATTATGATGTATGAGATGCATCCCAACGTTTTCAACAACAGGACGTTATTTGTGCCGGAAGAACACCAACATGGGTAATTTATGAGAGGACGAGTATGTTGGGCTAGCACGTTACAGAAAGCCATCGGACCATCTGAAGTGATTAGGAGAAGGGATTTAGGATCTAGAACCAACCTTAAAAGGAATGCGCTTACAATATCGACTGGAAGAGTGCACAAAATCTACTCAGAGCTGGGTGTTCACAAGATCTACTCTCAAACCTGTATGATCAAAAGATCTACAAACCAGCCCTCAGTATTCAGAAGACCTATTTGACAATGGAAATGTTCAGAAGAGCTACTTATAACTAAAAATGTTCACACGATCTACCAGGAGGAAAACTTCACAAGAGGTAAAAGGTAAGAGGTGAGAGGGAAGAGGTAGTGTAGAAAAGGTAAGGTTAGATTCAGTCAGTAGATGTTTAGGAATTTTTAGCTTGGGGTACATCTTCTGAACATTTTCACTGGGAAATACAGCTTCTGGACACTGAGGGCTTATTTATAGATCTTCTGAGCATTCAGACTTGGGAGTAGACCTCATGAACATTTCCAGCTCCTAGTAAATCTTGTGGACACGTCGATTTTAAAGTAGATCTCGTGAAAGTTGATCTTCTGAACGTAGGTCTGTTCAACATAGATCATCTGAAATATCAGCGTACTGTTTGATTTCATGCATTGCAATTGTGGCTCCATTCGACTTATTTACTCGCTGCCAGATGGGTTAATAACCAATTCACTGAAGCAATTTTTAATGATCCGCACACACAGGTTTGGTGTAGATTTGACGATTCTGGACCACCATTCCGAACTTACTCAATTAAAAGCCAGCTTCGAGTGTACCTTGACAAAACAAATAATTTGTAGCCCTAGCATGCAAGTTTCGGGACGACCGGCGACATAAAACCCACTCTGGTAAGAAAAGACTGAACTGGAAACTGCACCCGTGCTGGTTGAAGTGGCATAAACCGAACTGAATGTCGCGGCCCAAGTACGGTCATCCAGCGTTTACTGAACCAGTGAATAACGTCCAAATGGCATCCGTAAATAACCTAAAGTAAACTATTCCCCCAACAAATTGGCAGCGTAAAATGACCTTTTGCTCTCTTCAGCAAAAACAAAACAAACAAAAAACCTAAAAACTAAGCGCCGGATGAGAACGTACTCGGGACCTCAACAAGGTCATCAAATATTTGACTGCTCGTCCAACAGCTGAGGAATTACTACGAAGCCCAATCTCTGGATGGGAAACAAACTTTGAAGGAAATGCGCACACAAAAACATTTCCAGACGACATTCAATGTGGATGCTGACCTGGGTGGCCACATTCCGAATTGCGCGTGATCGTGAACCGTTCGCAACATGGTGACTAGTGGTTTCACAACACGTCGACCGTTGAGTCACGTAGCGTCGCCAATCTCTCACGCCCATTGGTCGCGAGCGAAGAACCCTTCCCAATTCCAATATGCCGCCCCGGTAGCTCAGTTGGTTAGAGCGCTGGCCTGCACCGGTCTCCCCTGTACTGGCAACACAGGGTTCGAGTCGCTTCGCGCGCTCGCATTTAGCCCCCGGCCGGGAGTGTCAGTTGGCAGCTGGCCCGATAAGGCCGGGGACGAGCTACCAGGCGGCCGTGTCGGTGCATTGGCGGCACGTTAAACTTTCGGTCTAAATTCTGCCGTTGAGCTGGAGTTGATGGATCGGGTGGTGGGGCCAGGGCTCACGCAACAAGCTCTGCTTAGCAATAGAACCCTAGCTCCTCAAGCCACCCCAACAACTCGGATTAAATTATAAAAAAATATATAAGCTAACGTTTGTCAGCTTGGTTGGTTGGTTGGTTAGTTATTTGAGTTTCAGGGCGCATCGACCAGGTTTGGTCATTTAGCGCCCAGTGTGTCAGCTTGTGCGCGGCCACGACAGCCAGCGTCTCCCTATCATCACTGATCAGGCGCAGCCAGCCTGGCCAGTCGGCGTCTCCCGGACAGAGTCCCCAGCGCCACCACCGCACGCTCCGCAACTTACCCGACATACGGAACGAGTACTCGGAAAAGTCGCTGGTGTAGTCCCGCGCCGAGTACGGCGGCCCGCCGTTGACGTCCAGCTGCTGCAGCACTATCTTGGCATCTGTCGAGTCACAGTCTCCGGTCAGAGGCGGCGTCAGGGGGCAGGGGCAGGGACAGGGGCATGGGCATGGGCATGGGCATAGGCAGAGGCAGGGGCATGGGCATGGGCAGAGGCAGGGGCAGGAACGGGGAGAGAGGGCGTCACTCAAAGACAGGACTCGGCGTCAGGAACATTTATTGATTGTTTGGGCTTAAGGGCACGCCGACTACCGGGTCAGGGGCAGAGGAAGGGCGGGCGTCGCAATCAGAGACGGGACTCGGCGTCCGGGGCAGGGCGGATGTCAGTCAAAGTCATAGACAGAGGCGGGAGTCAGTGTTAAGGGTCACAGTCCAAGACGGATGCGTGCGTCTCGGTCAGGGGCGGGAGTCAGCGTCAGGATCAGGAGTCAGAGTCATATACAGAGCCGGGAGTCAGCGTCAGGGTCAGGAATCAAAGTCTCAGACAGATGAGAGTCAGCGTCCGGATCAGGGAGTCTCAGACAGAGCCGGAGTTCGGCGTCAGGATCAGAAGCGGGAGTCAAAGCCAGAGCCAAAGAAGGTAGTGGGTGTCCGGGGCAGAACGGGAGCCAAAGCCAGAGCCAGAGAAGGGAGTGGGTGTCAGAGGCAGAAGCGGGAGTCAAAGCCAGAGCCAGAGAAGGTAGTGGGTGTCAGGGGCAGAACGGGAGTCAAAGCCAGAGCCAGAGAAGTTGTCAGGGGCAGAAGCGGGAGTCAAAGCCAGAGCCAGAGAAGGTAGTGGGTGTCAGGGGCAGAACGGGAGTCAGGGTTGGAGAGCCCTTCGCAGCCTTCCGACCCGGCAGTATCCAGCCTGCGCCAACGGGCAGCAGGCAGCCCTGGGCAGCAGGCAGCCCTGGGCAGCAGGCAGCCCTGGGCAGCAGGCAGCCCTGGGCAGCAGGCAGCCCTGGGCAGCAGGCAGCCCTGGGCAGCAGGCAGCCCTGGGCAGCAGGCAGCCCTGGGCAGCAGGCAGCCCTGGGCAGCAGGCAGCCCTGGGCAGCAGGCAGCCCTGGGCAGCAGGCAGACCTGGGCAGCAGGCAGCCCTGGGCAGCAGGCAGCCCTGGGCAGCAGGCAGCCCTGGGCAGCAGGCAGCCCTGGGCAGCAGGCAGCCCTGGGCAGCAGGCAGCCCTGGGCAGCAGGCAGCCCTGGGCAGCAGGCAGCCCTGGGCAGCGGGCAGCCCTGGGCAGCGGGCAGCCCTGGGCAGCAGGCAGCCCTGGGCAGCAGGCAGCCCTGGGCAGCGGGCAGCCCTGGGCAGCAGGCAGCCCTGGGCGGCAGGCAGACCCCCGCTCTGCATTGGCCTCCAGGGCCGGATTTACACCTCGCAATCTTCGATATGCAGATGATAATTTTCGGGTCCTTCGCTCCGAATAGAATAAGTTTGTATTTGTTCTTCGCATAAGAAACCATTCATGCACTTCCAGACGTCAGGGTACCAAGTCTCAACTCAATACTAACGAATATTCAGATTCGGAGTAATGCTCGGGGCAAAAACTTGAGACAGCAATATTTTTTTTCTCCATATGCTCACAGCTTACTCGGATGGAACTAAAATAATCGATCCATAATCCTGACGGTTCGACCGGTGACATTTACGACATTCGACGTAATGTTCCACACACATTCGACATTCGACATACCGCGACACCAATATATGCGATATAAATTTGCATCCAGTCTTGAGCAAAGCCAACAGCGTTCAACCTCAGCTCGTGGCGCGTGTGGCCGGGCAGCCAAGTGACCTGCCCCGCCCTCTGGCGGGAGCGACGTCCCAGTCGCCAATTCAGCTCCAAGTGCACTATCAGCATCATCGATACTATCATCCGTAGACACACACCACGACTCCAACAGGCAGAGCTTTAGTCGTAACACGCCCAGTGCGCAATCCTGCACCTTCGGTTAGGCGAGGTGCAAAGTAATAACAAAAACATAAAATAATAAGAACAGCGTATTATTGACCGCAGATCTGATCTGATGATTTTGCACGAAATACCTTGTTTTCATGCAAGAGTTACACATTGGGTTGTGAATTCCTATGGCAGTTCGATGCTAGAGTTTTACTTGTGTGCATATTTACAGTATTACTTTGATACTCACCCGGGCTGCATACAACACGTTTTTGAACGCGGACGGTCGACCACGTACCCCGCAGATCCTATGTCGACCAAAGCATAAAAGAAGTTTTGCGTAGCACGAGCTCACCGACTTGCAACATAGTGACAAGACTGCATTACGGTATCCCTGCAGGTTTGAGAGATATCATCTAAAAACAGGAGCAGCCGGGGATTCTGATCCTCCACTGCAGATGTCAAGCAGGCTTCAACGAGCGCGTGGCGGGAACCGATTTCGCCGGGTTGGTTGTTGGTTTTTATGACACACCGGGTTGGTTGTTGAGTCATGTAGCGTCGCCAATCTCTCACTCCAATCGGTCGCGGGCGACGAGTAGCCACAGGTGAGACTCGAACCCGCAACCTTTCGATTGTGAGACGAGCAACCCGCCCCTAGACTACTCGTCCCCGTTGACTCCGCCAGGACGAGATGCCAGCCCGGTCACGTGACATTCCCGCACGTGTCGTCCTGCCGTACCCGGACTGCGACCAAGTCGGCAGCGACAGATTTGCATCACCACCATCATCTATAGTCTGCCCCTTGACACCAGCTAACCATAAGACTTGCACCACCATTCCTGCACACAAGTCAGCTCCCGGACATCAGCTAACAACATTTGCATCGCCACCCAAAATTGGCCTCTGTACACAAACTAACCACAAAATTTGCATCATCACCATTCAGTGTCAGAATCCTCCCACCTCCCCTGTTTTTCGACGATATCTCATAAATGAGCACACATATTGTAGCGAAATGGTGTGCCTATGTTGTAAATTGATCAGCACATCCTATGATTAAAAACTCCGTTGGTAAACATGGGAACTGCGGTGTACAAAGTCGACTGACCGACCATTCGGTCGCCTAGTGTTCAAGACCCCAAAGGTTTCATCGGCGCCATGGCGTATTCGCGGACCTCGACCTCGTTTGACCTTCAAAGCAAATGAGGAAAATGCAGTATAAAGTGAATAACCAGTGGTTATCGAATTTACACTGCAGGCATTTCACTAAAGTCGTAATCTCCCCTCCATATTGTCTCAAACTTCATTAGTTTCCGAGATAATGAGGGGGCGGGGGCGGAATACGTCCTCCCGTTGCGTGAGATAATAAGTGAGATAATACGAGAGACAATAAATACGTTCGCGATATATGAGAGAACCCCGGCATTCGTGTCAATTCGGCAAACTACACCCGTCGCGCTATGACCCATAATCGTGGTCGGTACTCGGGACACCAGTGACACCAGTGACACCAGTGATCACCAGTGATCGCCAGTGACACCACGGCCGTCCTTACGCTCGGGGTCCTTTTCGTCCTCCATGCTGTCGACCGCCTCCTGGTCCTGCAGAGGCGAATTGCCGGCGCTCCCCTCCGTATCGGCGTTGTAGCCGTCCGTCTGTACTGCCATCTGCCGGCCCCAAACAGAACGTCAGTTGCACAATCCCACCGCATATATTTATTCACAAGCGGGTGGTGATCGATCCATGTGCATAAACGAACCATCATTGGATGACAAGTTCTTTTTTGCAGCACCAACCGCACTGATCATGCAGATGTCGTTTTTGTCATGACATGTCAAGTTCGTTTTTGTCATGTCAAGTTCACGACAGGTTAACAGAATCAAACTTGGTCGAATGGAATGTTGTCATAAATGCAAATGACTGTCATGCAATTGATGTCACTGCATGTTACTCCCTACACATCCTGAAAACTACTGTTTGTCATTGTGTACCTAAGTGTTTCCATACTTTATGGATGTATTTCACTCTTTTCTTCACGAAGCCGATTGCGCCGAGCCACCCGACGGAGCAGTCGGAAGGGCGGCCCGGTTCCGGTTACTGGAGCAGGTAATGACCTGATAAAATGCTGCCATATAGCTGACCTGAGGTCAAATGCCAGGTCTTGCATCTCTATTGCATCATTAGCAATGTCCGGAACATCGTTGATGCCCATTTATGAGCATATAAACACAATCACAGGGATCCATAGCAATGATAAGCCAAGCCACACAAAACAAGAACATTTTTATTTTATTTTTAAATAAAATAAATTTAGTCCCAGTTGTTGCTGGGGTGGCTTTAGGAACCAGGCTTCTATTGCTAAGCAGAGCTTGTTGCGTGAACCCTGGTCCCACCACCCGATCCATGAATTCAAGTTCAACAGCAGAATTTTGATCGAAAGTTTAACATGCCGTCAATGCACCAGCACGGCCGCCCGGTAGCTGGTCCCTGCCTTATCGGGCCAGCTGCCAACTGACACTTCCTGCAGGGGGCTAAATATGAGAGTGTGAAGCGACTCGAACCCTGTGCTGCCAGGACAGGGGAGATCAGTAAAGGCAAGTGCTCTAACCAACTGAGCTACCGGGGCGGCGTAGCTCAGTAACTCAGCACATAATTCTGACATATATGACCTCATTTGACTTTGAAGATATTGACCTAAGGTCATAAAATGTCCACACAATAGACCTCACCACAGTACCCATCCGCCCAGCGAATTTCGTTACTCCAACTTTAATAGCAGCCAAGATCTTTGGGTTGCAGAATCTGCCCCCCAATATGCACAATTTTCAGAGGCCCTCCAGGGTGGGTGTTAACCCTGGTTAATCTGGATTTCCTATTGGAATGAACCCATCCTGCCCTTGAAATAGTATATCTTTTATCATTCTCCACATTTCATAAGGATTTAAGAACCACCTCTCTAAGAATCTGTCAAACAAATACCTGCATTGAGGGAAATCCAGTTAAATCTAAAAATGACATGCCACTAAAATATGGCATGTCAAAAAAGTAGCCATGACACCCATCCAGAGGTTTTAAATTCCTAACATGAAGAGTTTTGCTTTTCACTTTCTAATCAACCTTAAACACATTATCACAGAGCAGTCCATTGTCAAACAGTACCATCCAACCTCCAAATGAGAAAACAAGTCAATAATTTTCTGGACAATTTTCTGGACATAAAAATATCACAAGGCTTATTGCTCCAACCTTGCTTCTGGCCAATTAATTATAGCAATTTGCACAAAGCATTATCAGTATTTTATTTTACTTCCAAAAAAAAATCCAAATATTGTTTCTGATTAAAAAAAAGTTGTGAAATGGGGTGGAACATACCACTTCCTGAGCACAGAACGACATCCTTCAAAAATAAACATTGACAATGTGTGTTGATGCATGTTTATGAATTATCTGTGCTTCTATTCAAGGGTACTTGTGTTCAAGGAGGTTATCCTGGATGTGACATGCAAGCATATCACTTATGATATGGTCTGTTCAACAATGTCATCTGCAGATACCATGGCTTTACTATCATGATCGTTAATACAGGTACCCCTATATTAGGTAGGTGCCCCCAAATAAACCAAACACATGCATTGGCTTGGGATTGAGTTTGAAAGACTAATGGTATCTTTAAACTGACATTCCTTGATGTGATGTAATGAAATTTGACAGTGTACTGTGTCCGCTTCAGCATTCTACACTGGACAAAAACAAAACAAAACATTCATGCTGTTCACTGAGGTATATAAACTTCACACAATTATTCATGACCCATGAACAAGTCACACAAACAAGCATGGAGGGAGTGCAAGTTCACATCACAACAGTATCCATCAAAAACTAAACTTGAACATGCAATGTGTTTGGTCTCTGCATTTCCAAGTTGGGCATTTGCAAGTAAAATGAAAAATAATTGCCATCTTGGATGCACATCTTCCTCTATTGATCTAAGATGAAAGAGCACATACTGTTCATTGGAAAATGAATCCAAGCATGGACCTAGTTTGATGATAAAATCACCAAGTGCTATAATATGGGAGATATAAGCACTGACAACTTCTCACACTGTACTTTTAATATTTTAATATTAATAATGGTAGAGCCACATCATTTGATTTGGATCTCCAAGACCAGGTGTGTTCAGGGTCAATGTAACAAGCTTGAGCTGAGCATCAACTTTGACTCCATAAAATAGGTAATTCAAACTACCTACATATATTTCTTAAAAAAAAGAATCTGCCATGGAACTCATCTGTAGACTCTGGGTGAGTGATGTTAGATAATTTGGGGAGCCAACCAGGTGAGAGAACCAGGTGAGAATCAATAAAACACATTATTATATTTTTCTTTAGATGCCTCAGGCATCTTCTCAGTACACCAAAGTTGCAAAGATCACCCAAAATTATCTCACAAAAACAAAACACAAAAACAAAAACCACATCATGCAGAAAAATTCAAATTTTATTGTTTGAACTTTTTGTAGACCATCAGGTTATATTGCAATTATAATTAATTTTTAAACATTATTGTTCATGCTGTTTGCTAAATTGAAGCATTTTCTGTTATTTCACTCACAAACTAAAAAGTAAGCATGAGCAAGCATGAGCAGAGAAAGTGAGTGGTCCCATCATCCTAATCTCATTCCTAAGCATTAAGCCATAAAATCATAAAGTGCTGAGGCTTAATAAGAGCTGCAGGGGCCTATCTGGGTTCAGCCTATCTGTAAAAGATTCCATAAAAGTACATGGTCACACCCAAATTAATATATTATGTCAAGTTCCAATGCAACTATATATCCCAGTCTATCTAGCACCATTCACCTGATTTCGCATAACACACTTCACAAGTCCAAACTCCTCCAATCATGCCTATTGTGCTGCCATAGCCAATATAATCAGTAGCACATCCCAAAGGAAGGTGCTGAATCCACTGCTAGGTACACACCATATAAAGTTATAAAGTGCTTAGACTTAATAATGAGGCCCAAGGGCCCACCCAGTTAAGTCTGTAAGTGTAAGATACAATAAGCCTGGTAAAAAGACCCACCCCAACCTTCAACACATCCTAAAGAAACCATACACCAACATCCCACAAACCTATCAATGTCTATCTACCCTAGCTATCCAACCATATTCTCTTGATCCCTCTGAACACATGTGGACTGAATGCCAGGCAATAATTTTCAAACTGCATCCATGCCTGCTTAAAGGGGTCTGTGCCATACACACTTACCTAGAATATCACCCCATTCATCACAAATTAGTACTAATCATCCTTTAATCCAACCGACAACTTTTCCAACAATCCCATATTGCTGTAGTTGATGAATTAGCTACCCATGTGAAACTTTATCAAAAGCTTTCCTAAAGTCCAAGTATACAACATCCATGCTGCTTTGATTGTCTACTCCTTTAGTAGCATACTCCATGAACTCCAATAGGTTAGGCAAATAAGACCTTCGAGATGCCGCGGTTTGCCTGCGTGCGTTGAATGTAGCGGGTTGAAAGCATTGCATTGGCGAGATGAATTAAAAAAATTCACAAGCACCTTGAAGCATAATTTTACCTTAAATCTTTGATTTAAGGTAAAATGATGCTTAGCCTATATTTAGTCCACCACAAAAACCCCGCGAACCACCCATACACTGTACGTTTGACTTTTGAAATCAATGGCAGTTTCGATCAAGGCGGCTTGATTGCGTTAGTCTACTATGCTGTCGAAATTATTGTCACGCCCATGGCAATAAACGACACAACCAAACTTCACAAAATATTCACCAATCGATGGATAGGCATCGATTTATTTGTGACTTGAGATCATGGTGGCTTTCACCTCCACGTTAGGCTGTCAAATATCTAATAAATATTTTAGGGTCATTTTGGCAAATGCTGACACGCCCATTCCATTAAATAACGGGGGCATTATTATCGCACCTTCACGAATGGATGCATGGTGGTCTATTTACCTAATACTTTTTAGTATCGTGGTCTTGGTTTTGACCTACGGTCACCAATTGACACAGTATTTATACTTGATTTCTGAGACGTCCACGCATGGCAACTACTAGTCGAAGTCCATAAAACCTTCATCAATGGACACCGCCTAGTCGATATTATTCGGGCAGTTGAATAAGGTTTCCCAAACATTGCATTAAGGTCACAAAAATACATATAGCTATTTTGAAGTGTTGTTACCACGCCCAAGCTATGAGGCCACTTCACCCATTGTCCGGAAATTTTGGACAATCGACACAGCGTCGTCGATATACTCCGGATTATTGAATATGGTGGTGTTGATTTTGGTTTCATACACATACACATATGCACATAGATATACTTCTGGACAAGAGGCAAGAGCAGGGTTTAACCCGATCACATCAAGCTCGTGCTGGAATAACACAAGATGACTCAAAGCACACTACACTAACACACGTCAGGATGGATAATCAATCAAATTGCTGTTCCAACCAGAATGCATCTATTCTGATCCTAAACTGGTTCAACGTATGAGAGCAGGCTACTTGTTCTGGGAACAAGTTCCAGTCGCTGACTGCTCTAACACTCCGATGGTTTCGTCTCACTCTTGTAAATGCAGCAGGCTCGCCATCTTTAAGGTGTGGCCTCTGGTGGACAAGTGTGATGACAACTGGACCATGTCTTCTTGGTGCAAGTTGAGATGACCATACAACAGCTGTTACATGAGAATCATGTCGCCGCGACGCCTCCCATATTGTAGTGCATGGAGTTGTAGAATTTGTATTTGGTCTTTATAGGAAAGATGTCTGACTTCCGCCACTAGCTTGGTTGCTCGGCGCTGTACTCTCTCAACCATTTTCTGGTCTGCCCTATTGAATACACAAAGATATAAAGACATCATAGATCAGTGAAACTATGGGCCACAAGGGTCCTTCTTGGATACACTCTGGACACTCAACGATTACCCACAAAATATGTCGATCAGCCTTCCCTGGAATACTAAAAGGCAAGCCCTCTATTCTTGTCTTAATGATTGTCTATGCTATTTTTAAAGATGTTCAATGTGCTGCTATGATGTTCAAAGATGTACTAATAATGGCTTCTGGAAGCTGGTTCCAGTGTTATATCACCATGTTGGTGAAGAAAGACTGTCTTAGCCTTGTCCTGCTGTGGTAAACTAAAGTTCTTCAATCATTCCTCATATGCCATGCTGCTTATACCATTAGCCATTTTTGTAGCCTTTTTGTATTCTCTCTCTCTCTCTCTCTCTCTCTCTCTCTCTCTCTCTCTCTCTCTCTCTCTCTCTCTCTCTCTCTCTCTCTCTCTCTCTCTCTCTCTCTCTCTCTCTCTCTCTCTCTCTCTCTCTCTCTCTCTCTCTCTCTCTCTCTATATATATATATATATATATATATATATATATATATATATATATATATCTCTATATATATCTCTATATATCTATATATATATATATATATATATATATATATATATATATATATATATATATATATATATATATATATATATATATATATATATATATATATATATATATATATATATATCTCTCTCTCTCTCTCTCTCTCTCTCTCTCTCTCTCTCTCTCTCTCTCTCTCTCTCTCTCTCTCTCTCTCTCTCTCTCTCTCTCTCTCTCTCTCTCTCTCTCTCTCTCTCTCTCTCTCTCTCTCTCTCTCTCTCTCTCTCTCTCTCTCTCTCTCTCTCTCTCTCTCTCTCTCTCTCTCTCTCTCTCTCTCTCTCTCTATATATATATATATATATATATATATATATATATATATATATATATATATATATATATATATATATATATATATATATATATATATATATATATATATATATATATATATATATATATATATATATATATATATATATATATATATATATATATATATATATATATATATATATATATATATATATATATATATATATATATATATATATATATATATATATATATATATATATATATATATATATATATATATCTCTCTCTCTCTCTCTCTCTCTCTCTCTCTCTCTCTCTCTCTCTCTCTCTCTCTCTCTCTCTCTCTCTCTCTCTCTCTCTCTCTCTCTCTCTCTCTCTCTCTCTCTCTCTAAAAGCCAACAATCTTTTTCATAGCAAGGAGACCAAGCTTGGACGCAGTATTCCAAATGTGGCCTGACATATGCACAGTAAAGCTTCCTGATGACCTCATCACTTCTGTATAATACATTCCTATTTATTTCCTCAAGCATTCTCAATGCTTTCTTCCTGGCTTCCCTGGTCTGTTCTGACGCCCCCAATTTTGTGTTAAGAATAGCACCTAAGTCCTTCTCCTGCTGAGTCATCGATAGTACTCGGGCACCCATAAAGTAAGGAGCCTTCATATGCTGCCTACCTACATGCATGATTTTGCACTTATCAAAATAAAATTTCATTTGCCATCCTTCGGACCACTTCACAACTTCGTCCAAGTCTTTCTGCAGCGAGATACACTCATTGTGGCCTGTTATTGACCTAAATACCTTGAAACCTTCCGAAACTTTCAAAGCCTTACTATTTAGGGCACTTTCAATGCTATTTACAAAGGTACAAAGGACCTGAAGCTGCATCATTAACCGTTTATGGGGTACCTTGTCAAAGGCCTTATTAAAGTCAAGATATGTTACATCAACCTGATTTCCCTGGTCAAATTGTTCTGTAGCGAAGTTCAAGAAATCCAAGATCGCAGTCTGTGGTAAAAGGACCACAGACTGCATTGTCGTAATCTAGGTGTGATCTGACCGGAAATGTGTACAATAGGGAAAGCACCTGAGCATCAATTTGTGCAAAGGACCTCCTAATAAGTCCGATAATTATGATGGCCTTTGAAACTGCTCAACCTACTTGCGTTTGGAACTTCAGATCTTCACCAATTAGGACCCATAAATCCTTTTCCTCTCTGACTTGATGTACCTGGGTGTTCGATAGGCTATATGAATGCCGTCTGTTTTTGCTTTGAAGGTGAAGAATTCTGCACCTGGATGAGTTGAAGGGCATAAGCTATTTTCAGACCACGTCCCTAATGCATCAAGGTCTTACCGCATTTGGTTCAGGCCTGAAAGATTGTGATCGCTTTAATGCAACTTTGTGTCATCTGCAAACAACTTCAGGCCACAATTCACACACTCTGGAAGGTCATTAACAAATGTCAGAAAGACAGTTGGACCAAGCTTTGATCTTTGGGGTATCCCACCAGTGACCAGATTTTGCTCCATTTACCACAACCTTTGATGTCTCCCAGACAAAAATGCTGAACTCCATGTCAGCACCTTTCCTCAAATCCCCAAGTCGTGTAGTTTCCTCAGCAGTCGCAGGTGGGTGACGGCGTCAAATGCCATTCCAAATCACAAATATCTGACATCGACAAGATCACCATCCTCCAACATTCGTGTCCAATCCTCCATTGCAACTATAAGTTGAGAAGTGCAAGATTTGTTTGGTACAAAGACATGCTGGGCTTCATGAAGTTGTCCAGTAGTCAGCATGTGTTCCATCAGGCTGTCGTGGATGATATATTGAAGTACATTGGACAATACTGAAATAAGACTTTTGATGCAATAGCTGGATGGGTCTTGCTTGCAACCTTTCTTGAAAATAGGAGTAATTTCGGCAATCTGCCAGTCTTGAAGAAGGATGCCAAGGTACATAGATTTATTGAACAGCATACATAACGGGACATTTAGTGGGGAGGCTAATTCTTGGAGGACTTTTGGTTGGATTCCGTCAGGTCCTGGTGAAGAAGCCGAGTTTAATCTTGTTAGCTTAGTTCTCACTGCAACTGGGGATATAACAATATCTTCAAAGAAAGGTCCCTCCCATTGTATTGGGAGGCCTGGGGTGGGTGCACATTCCTCAGAAGTGAACACACTGAAAAAAGTATTTTCCGAGTACGTTTTCCTTCTCCACATCGGTACTAGCAGTGGCATTTGAGCCATCTCATAACAATTCTGAATACGACTTCGAGTTCAGCGTTGGTGATCTTCTTGCTTGTGGGTTGTGGCGCCTGAGGACCAGAGAGCGCTGGGATGCTCCTGTGGTTCCACAATTGGATAATGCGGCACCTATATCTATCTGCTGAGGCAGATGAGGTGCCAGAAGCACCAATGGGTCCGCTTTCTCGTAGGCCATCCTCAATCTGTCTGTAGACCCCATTGAGTCCTCATTCCTATCACAGATCCATGGCAACACCATTTTTCACTTACTTCATTCTGTTCGCATATAATTTTGCTACACACACGTGTGTGCAGCAAAATGAAATGCACATTTCATGATATTTACAGTTCATTTCATTCTGAGGTGTCCTTCAATAGTTCGGGTTAGCGCCGCCAGATGCCACTTCGCTCACGATGATAGAGTGCAGCACAAGTTCATTGATAGGGTGCAGCACAAGCACTTGATGGTGGCCGGCTCACCACGCGTATCCTGGGTGTCAGTCCCTCGCCTGTGAGCAACTGCTGACTGGTGATCTACTGAGCTATAGAGCTAGCAACTGATGAGCTATAGGATGAGCTATAGCAATGTACTGAGCTATAGAGCAAGCGACTGCTGAGCTGCTGAGCATCCGGCCTCTGAATGCTAGGTGAGCGCATTATCGATGCCAGGTACAAGTTTACGTTTTCTTAACCACTTGCATCTGAGGGCGAATACCGGGTGGGGGGAGAAGGGGCGATGGCTCCAAGATGTTATTTCGGATTTTTGCCGATATTGCGCACCAAATTGGGATTTGAAAAAGAAACATACCAACACCGTATTATAACAATGTTGTATTATGCAGGCCCGATGAATGTTCGCTGTTAAATGCTGGTTAATATTTTTGTTCGAAATCAGATTTTAGAAGCATCCCGAGCCTGGTTTCTGGATCCGCCCCTGGTCGCATCTCTCTGAAGGTTTTTCCTTTCATGTTCCATCCCAACGAGTGAGAAATTCACAAACCACTTTCCTGCACGCACCTTCTGCAGTGTAAATTAAATACCTACCACCAGCGCCGGAGATTTTGTACTTGCTTCTCCTCCCGCCCCCTGTTTTGGTCGTTTCCTCGGCTTTCTGGCCGGCTGCTGATGTCTTTTGTGACCAAATAGGCCGCATGGGGTGCCATGCGGTCTATTTCGCGTTATCAAATGGGGGGGGGGGGGGGCGTTATCAAAACAGGGGGGGGGGCAGGCAGGTCTCCGCCGGTTATAGTCAGGGTGGTGAAAGTTCTTGCAATAAGCATTGACCTGCAATATGCACCGACTTGCGATGTGCATTGACTCTCGATATGCGTCAAGCTTCGATAAGCTTAACATGCGACGCTTAACCACGTGCGATATGCATTGGCCTGCGATTTGCACTTGCAGGAGTTACGCTTTGACCTGCGAGCAAAGGTGGAAAACTAGGCTCCTCTGGTATGCATCTAGCATCTAGAATATTATCGTCTCCAGGACATTTTTCTCCATTTTTTATGTTGCATTAACGAATAAATGGTGCTGTTTGGCAATGAATTGCTGTATGATATGAGTTGTATTATATGAGTTTTCAGGATCCATTGTGAATTGTAAACTGGGATTGGGCTGTCACAGGTTTGAGGAAGCACACCCTCTCCATATTCGACGAGGCACCCAAAAATTTTCCTCTCCATATCCAGGATCACAAAGCATGAATGGAATACAAGCCCGGGATATATATTGACCTGGGGTAGGCATTGACCTGACACGTGCATTGACCTAGGATATGCATTGATCTGGAACATACATTGGTCTGGGATATGCATTGACCTGGTCACCTGGGACATGCATTGGCCTGAGATCTGCCTATGAATTGAAATGCGCTATGAACTGAACTGACGCCTGAACTGACGCCAGTTCAACCTGCGCTATGAACTGAACTGACAAGCGATGCGCATTGAGTGATGTACACCGATGTACACCGACCCGTCACACATATATTCCCAAGTCAGCTGCAGGAAGTTGCGTGCCGTCCTTTGTGCTGTCGCGCGATGTTCTGGCTACTCATCCTTTGCACCCACTTCGGTGCCGCCTGACTTCACCTTCCATCCGATGGTGATGATGCATGCTATTGACGCATTATATTGACACAGGACATGACACCCGTGCAAATTACAGGACATGACGCGCCGGCACTACGCGCAATCACAAGCAGTGGACGCGCGAGGGAAAACAGTTACCTATCGTGTCCCGCTGTCCCAGTCACGGGATTTGACGCCCTGTCGAGATACGGCAGGGAACGTACCGACCAACTGCTGGGGGCAGCTGGGACGTGCTGAGCTGCAGTTGGGCAGCTGCAGAGCTGCAGTTGGTCAGCTGCAGAGCTGCAGTTGGGCAGCTGCAGAGCTGCAGTTGGGCAGCTGCAGAGCTGCAGTTGGTCAGCTGCAGAGCTGCAGTTGGTCAGCTGCAGAGCTGCGTCGCTGCTGAGAGCTGCAGTTGGCGCTGGCTGCTTTCTAGTTGCAGGCTGCAGTTGGGCAGCTGCAGAGCTGCAGTTGGTCAGCTGCAGAGCTGCAGTTGGGCAGCTGCAGAGCTGCAGTTGGTCAGCTGCCAGAAGAGCTCATGGGCGCAACATGACCAGAGCAGTCGACGCGCCGAAAAGCGCAAATCCAGCACCGTAACCACCAGAAGGGCGCAGTTCTTTGCTCTTCTAGCAGCCAGTCCGGACATGCAGCTCGTCGTTACGTCAGGATATGACGAGGATGCCTGCGGCAGCTTTAGAACGAAACACCCATTTCAACACTTCGCCATGGTGTATTATAATTTTCAACTGCTCACCATGTCGGCAGTGTCCAATTTACGCAACCATTCACAGTGAGCATGTGCCTTAGAACATGGGGCGGGTCTAGGGCCCGCCCCTTCCATAGGAGCCAAAAATCCACTTGATCAAACAATAATATGTTATATTTTCAACACGGAAACCGCACATTTTCGAAGCGCATCGCTTCGAGATGTGAGTGAGAGTGATAGTGAGACGAAAGCTTTCTCTGTTTCATCCCAAGTATTTTCGTCGGATCCCCTCAGGCAAATCCTGGCTGCGCCCCTGCACTGGATGGGAAGACAGCTATTCAGCTACATCTTAGAACAGCAGATAATTGCGTCTCAGGTCAGCTTCCCCGGGTTAGATGAAGTCTCTTGCGAATAGGTATTCTGGATATTTAACAAAGCGCGTAGATATTTAGACTCAGGCTTGCAAGACGGTCATCGCGTTATACTTCCCCTTCAGGTGTCATTACCCATGCAGTGGTGAATTTCCCCAGATATCTTCTGGATTGAACAGAACCCCATACAAGTTTATCATGCTTGTGAGTGTTTCGCGTCTCCCCATGTAGCAAAATTTGCATCTCAAAGCATTTACACGGGTGTGCTCGGTAACAATATATGCAAAACTCAGTAGTGCGGGTATCAAGCGACTCCTTGCAGTTGAGCGCGTCATTGCCGGCACACCTCGCCCCCGACATCTGGCACGGAAATGTGCGGTTTGTCCTGAGATCCCTGGATCCGAAATCCTTCGTTCTAAATGCCGCGTTCTGAAATCACTCGCTTTATACTTGCCGAGGAACTATACCTAGCTACGCAGAGTCGTAATCCCTGGTGCGTGGTCGGAGAGCCAGGTGGCACCACCGTCAATCCCACCGCCGGAGTCCGTCTGAGCGAGCCACCCTGGCGACACACATTTATGGCGCATTTATTGACGCCGGGCAGACCACACAGTATCAATTACACCGTCGTTACGCTGTTT